>JADWOT020000001.1:14907592-15435373 GCA_036345935.2 Taenia hydatigena
TGTGCTCTCTCCTTGAGTGGCTATATCAACCAAAATATCAGCAAGGAATTCACAACATGCGTCAAGTCCAACTTATAAAAGGGAAACTTTGTGATGCTACCCCAAGTCATCATTAGCAGACGTCTAATGTCAATGAGTGACTTGTACTTGGATGAGCACGGAGTTGTGAACCCTTATAGCGACCTTCACTTTTTGCTTCGCGAAGAGTGTAATCAAGGTGTATGCCAACTTCCAGTTTTATTCACTGCTTGCAGCAGAACCACTCGTGCATTTTGCCTTATTCATAAATGATACATCTTTTTGAATGGTGTGCCGCACTCACAGCAAATAGCTTACCATTAGGTCAGCGATTGAGGGATCTTCCATCGCGCATGAAACCGCAACCCTCTTAGTTGTATACATGCCAAACTGCCTCACAAAGAATCCGCTTTATAGACCCGATCGCGCACATGCTCCCTGGAAATGCGGTCAAAGTCCTTGTACCAGATCCTACTTGGACATAGTCGATTAAATGAGCTTTGTGGGCCTGTAGAGACAAGATGTCAACCATGTGTCACCTTATCCATACTTAGGATTCTTTAGCCAACTTCAGCATCCCTAATATGTTTTCATACTGCGTCTGTTCACTTTGAGTGATCGACTACGGAGAGCCCTTTGGAGTCACCCAATACAGTACTTGCATTCAAATCACTCTCTTGTCTTCATTTCACTTAAGGGTCTCCACTTTCCATCGCGGCCACTTTCACCTGAGCTTACCTTAATTCACGTTGACCATCTGTCAGGTCCTTCTCAAAGCTCAACATCAATTAAAAGTATACTGTAACACATCGTTGACTGTGCATATACCAACCCGAATATTTTTGGAACCAGCCCTCCCCTGATGTATCCAGATTGCTGATAAGCATGCATACATCTGTTATTGACTAGTTCACATGCCGCGAAAGAGTAATAACTTAAATCGAAAGAACTTGTATATTAATCATGGTGAATGTAATGAGAGTGCAATGTTGACAATTTTAGACGCAATCGCGTTATGTGAAGCATTTTTGTGTACGGTATTTTGATAAATTTATCACACTAACAGACCAAACACGCGTGCGTATATAAACACGAATGATTTTCGGAAATGTCACAAACACGTCTGCATGATTCCAATCGAATCACTTAAGGTCTGCACACGCGACTTTTAAATGGTGGCTGAGATGCGGATGTCCATCCTGTCACAGCTGTCCATGTTTAATGCTGAGACGACAAAGATTGAGCTAAGTTCACGCTTTGAATCGTCAGATGCCGAGTACAAGGCCACAGCAGTGCAAAAATCACCACTCACTCCCAGTCTTGTCTGATCACTTGCAAGTACAAGGCGTCAGAGCGCAAGGTGGTGTGGAAGGCTGTAAATCGGTCTGATTTCTCTCAAAGTTGGCTGCCACATTTGTTAGACACAAAAGCAAATCTCAAGGTTTGAAATCCGAAGTGAGTGTGAGGAATACTTAATGGCCTATAGAGTAGGATTAGCAGGCGTTTGTCAAAGCGATCAGAGCTTGAGTCTAAAGGCCTTTGTGTGAAATCTAGGGCGATAGTAATTCAATTAGCACAGTAAATCCACCCATTTTAGACTACCTGAGGCCATGAAGGGATTCGTCATTCTTGACTGCGTCACTCCATTCAGACACTCAGCATCGTGTGTGCATCTTATCCTGCCCTATTCCAAACTGGCTTCTTCAGCTCAGCCCTGTTGACTAATGGGAGTTCTCACAGGTAGAGATTGCATACAAGTTCTATTTTCACCGCTTCATCACTGGCTTGTTGGTTGGATATTGGGCTGAAATACCTCAAACATAGAGCCTCGCCTCATTTCACCTCACAACTGCTGCTTCCAGGATGCCGGTAGTTTTGGTCAACAAGGCCAACAAGGTGCATGGGAATTAAAAGCAGTGTCTAAAGGACTGTAGTACGAATTTAGACGATTGTTCTGCCAACTGTTGAATCGATTTTGACGAGCGCTAAATAGGTGGGAGTAAAGAGGACAAAATGATGGGCTGAATGAATGATTGATTCGGCGCATACCGTATGCAACCGCAGCGGTATTAGCATCACCAACATTACCAGAACTTGCGAGTGGGAGTTATGAGATTGCTGCCAAAGGCTACCACGAACTTCGGTGCCTCAAAAATGTGAACTAGTAATTTTTAATGTGGGTTGCAGGCAACTCAGATACTTGCAATTGCAAGTGAACTGTGCAGCGCGAAAAGTGTTCGGCCATCAGCACGTATTTATGTGGCTGCAAAATTGAGTCTAGGTTTCACATGAAGGTCCTTATACCGTGCAGAATGGTAAAGCCAACATTTTTCAAAGCGTAGGTCTGCCAAACAGACTTGATTTATGACGGTTGTTATGGGTCTAACCACAGGAGTGGCAATAGCAAAAGCAAAGCTCTTAGCAGCAGTGGTGAATTAAAGGAAGTTTGAGAATGGCCTATGCGCGATAAAGTCGGTCAGTGACTCCAAACCTTCCACCCGTCATCTACACATGTACTAGCTTAATAGAGAGGCCACGCCTAGAAGTACCTATGCGTAGTCATCCTCAGCGTCCATCTTCTCTTCACTCTCAATAGTCAATTTACCAACCTCACATCATTTCCCACCTCATCTACGCTTTCTTTTCAATCGCAAATTCCGTCCACCCTTTTATTCTTCATTCAAACTAGTAAATCATGGCACTTTCAGTATAAATGATGAAATTTTCATTATTGTGCCACAATAAAGCGGGATAGCAGAATACCGAATGGTCTGTAATGCTTATCATGCGAGTGCGAATTCGCTCGATGGATATCGAGCAAATTTTCACGAATCAACATGAAGGGGACAAAATTAAATAAATGCTCCTACCGTTTTCGTCTCTCCATGCATTTCGATTCTCGAGTCGTTCTGAGGAAAATTCGGGAGCGTAATTTGACCTGAGCAACACTTGCTGCTAACGTGATGCGCATTAGCCTCAATGTAAGTGAATTTTGAAACCAGGTAAGAGCTATTCTGGCTACCTCTACGGAAAACACACACGCACATCAAGAGCAAACCAAATCAAACCATACGTTGACCAAAATACATTCCATTGGTTATGCAAACGATTCCTATATAGACTGGCACCTGATTGGCCTATAATAAACAGAGGTATGCCCAAGGCCAAACACTCGATCATGGCCGCTTCAAGCACCATTCATCGCTGTAAAGGCGCATGTCAACTTCTAATTTGCATACTTAATTCACATGAGATGGAACAAGCGAGCCGGTTCCTTTTCTTGCAATGAATATGTGCCACTATCGCATTTAAGGCAATGTACAAACGGGACGCAAAATTACGGTTTTCACCTCTGTCTGTACATGGCACAAACAAATCGCTGCTTCTCTCAGCAGATGTTTTACGATGTAATGGTAGGATGTTGGGATCCAGCTTCAGCTCACTAGGTCGACATTAACCTAACAGACGTCCTTTGAAGGAAATGGCGTGCAATTTATATAACGATGCGTAATATGTGTGCATTGGCGTTTGCATGCGCACCTGTATTTGAGGACGAGCTCAACCGATATCATTAGTTTGCTGAATTTATTTGAAGCTATTCTAAGAAAAGAGGCAAGCGTCCCTGTTATGGTTTAACAATTAAAGTATGACTAAAGATGATATTTAATGTCGCGTCGCAATCTTGGTTACAGTGAAATGTTTTGCTGCATTATTTGCCATTAGGACCCATGCTTTCCACCCAAACTACAGAATCAACTTAGCCAGCAAAGAAATCGTAAACCAATCTGCACTGGCAAACTTGGCTTAGCAACGAATCGTCAAAATTTATCTCCACGTGAGAGCAATGTGTGCAATTTTTGGATTGACTAAGTGCATTAATTGAGTGACATCGAAGCACAGGATAATACTGAGTAGAGTCACTTAAAAGCTGATTTTGATGGGGTGGTAAAGTGGGACTTGAATGCAGCGAATCGTTAGAATCATTTTTTCCTTCATTTACTTTCATGGCCATTGATTCCTGCTTATATCTCTTTGGCCATCATCTCAACTGCCTTAGCCACAATTTCCATCACAGCGGAAGGCATTCCCTTCTATTCTTACCATTTAACTACCTTATAATTCGAATAATAGTAAGTCTTTTAGGAAACCACTCTCTCACTGGCATCATAAGTAAAATCGCGGCTTATAATTTAAACTCACCACCACTTCGACACGCTCAATTCGTACACGCATTTGAATTAGCGCATCTTTAAAGCATCATGCAGGAAAGTTTGCCCATTGCAAAGTTGTACGAATGCAATCCGATTGTCAGACGAATAAGAGCATTCATGAAGAAGATCTGAATTCCAGCTTGTTCTCATTCAGCATGACTAGTATAAGGCGTGAATGATGGGAATATCAACTGAGAAGTGAGGGTTTGTCTGCAGTAGGACTTCAAAACGACAACCTCGCTGTAGATAGGCGACACCTATAAACAATTGAAGCCATAAATGCGTGCATAAAAACTAGCCTAAAAGAAGTTCGGTATTTAAATTACTAAACAGACGGAAAATAGGAATTAAAAGAAAGTGCAGAGCAACTAAAGGCAAAGAGGCACGCTTAAAGTTGCATTGCTGGAAACCCACGAATCAACGTGAAGTTAACCTTCGTCTAGGCTGATGTACTATTTTTTTTCAAAAGAGGAAGCAGTTTGGACTTAAAAGCAACTGAAGATTTATCATTGGTGCCGGTTTGCTATTGTCCACCAAAATGACAATTTCACTTTAATGCAAATCAAAAGTAAAAGATGCAGCAGCATTCAGCTTGCAAATGTAATTTGGCATAGCATATCATTGCTCGTGAATGCTACCGAATTCGCAGTTGGGTCTTGCCACCACTGCTACTGACTACTTGGTAGTAGTGGTACAGCCGCCATAATCCGACGGTTGTTCTGCTGCAGTGATCGCGGAGATAAATATCCTTTTGACAATTAGCACAAAAAGACACGCTTTCATAAAATTGGCACATTCTGATAAACATAACAAAAGAGGACAACTTCATCGAGTTCATAACTGGCCGTTGATGTTTAGATGCTCTATGCCTAAATCACTCCATTTTCCAGCTAAACGAAACACTGGCAACATGCAAATGGCTGCTTTTGCCACTGAATAACAAAGGAAAGGAAGGTCCCAACAAGTGTGATCCCACCAGCTGTAGCATGCAGAAAGCATTGCCCCCAACATTATCTCTAGCCAATACCGTGCCATGCAAACACGATTTGGGTGTCAGATATGTCCAATTTTCCACTGAGTGGACGCTTTGCGCATAAAAATTGAAACGAGTCTAATTTACAAATCACTTATGCACAAATGGTTTTAGGAAGCAAATCATGAGAATGCTTACTGCCTCGCGCCTGTGAGATTGGTTTGTAGTACCAATGAAAAGAACCTAGCATATTCTGTATAATGAATAGCAGAGAGGGCTATGTATTTCTTTGTAATCGCACATTATTCTCTAATAAAATATTATGATTTTTAAAAAGGATGGGTAAATATCGGATGCGGAACAGAGTAGATGGATAAGAAATGGGGGAATGCATAGGAAATGGTCAATTGACAATCGCACAACAACATGATAAAAGAGAATGTGCATTCAAGAATATGAATTAAGGATGAAAACAGTTGCAGACATGAGCCAGATTCTTTCTGCTTAAAAAGCAGATAACCGGCGAACACTCCTGTAAAAACATAAATTCTCATTCTTTTATTACGCACTTAAAGTCTTTGGTTAGAACTCAAAGCTCCAGCAGTCTTGAAAGCCTACTTAGTAAGGCATCTTAATTTGAGTTGTTCTCTAGAAATCCATCTGCAAACCGGCAAACATTTGGCAAACAAATGTTGTGGAAGCACTGTTAGCCAGAGGGAGCAGACCTGCACTTGTCTCAAAATCCAGTTGGATACAATGCCACAGTGCTACACTTCCTTGCAAACTTACGTACCCTAGTCGTCCTGCAACGTGTTCACATTCTCGATCCACAGAAAATGGTTGATGCTGAAGTGCATCTTACTGGCATTGACTAATTACATTTTTTCAGGAACGTAACAATTACCTAGCAATATCAGAGAACAACTTTTTATAAGGCGCTTTTGCCATGAAGTCCGTTTTATGGCATGATTAGCGACAAACAAGGTCATTTCGACGTAATTAATCATTCATTACCGATCGTCGTTTGCGTAACATACCGTCTGTGGTCATCGATGCAAACAATGTCAGGAGTTCCCTTTCCTCATTACTCTTACGCCATGATCTTCTTTGGCAGCCATCTGAGTGGGCTTCTTTCCATTCGCTGCCCGTTTCCCTTCCCTTTCCCAAGCCTACATTTCTGTCTAACTTACATTCAACGAGACCTCAAAATGCCACTCATATAGACTTGAATACTTTCATAAGGGAGCAAGCAGTAACTATCCCACTTTGTAATGAAACTCGTCAACAACTGGGGTCGGCTTCGGCTACTGTCATGCATGTGTGATGACCAGAAATTCTTTTCCGAATTTCCAATCACACACACACTATGTGCTATTCATGCAGGTTCAAAGGAAGTGAATGCAACGAATCTTCAAGGAACAAATTTTGCCTCCGTGCTTGCAAATACTTCATGCCAGTCGATCGGTCAACCAGTCAGTCCTGATGCATGTGCTAATTTTACTCCTTTTCATATGCTGCGTGCGACCGCAAAGCACCGAGACATCACTAACAGTTTGATCGCAGTCCACCATCTGAAGCTGAAACGAGGAGTTACAAATATGGTGGCTCAGCGTCAAAGAACCTAGTCCAACTATTTCCACTACACTATACCATTCAATCATGCATTTCTCGTGAACACTATGTCAAGGACGACAACTGACGCTTGAGGTGTCCACTGCAAGAGATGACTCAGTTAGTCTGTGTTTGAGGCCTCGCATCCACATAAAGGCAAGCAATTGCACCTTTTCTACACCATTTGAAGGAAAAGCTGCTGTTCTGAACAAGTGAAATAACAACAATGCTACTGACTTGTTTCGAGTAGTACCTGTGTGAGCTGCTACACGATCGATGGAACTCACCCATCCAGCACAAATATGCAGTAAATTACCCAACTTCTTTTACTGTGTCTAAAATGTGCATACGATTACCGGTAAGGTGAGCTTTTCATAACTCACCTCTGTCAGGTGCCATGGAATCCGTAACCGTCCGGTTCGTCCCAGCATTATAATCAAGAGCTCTTTCACCGAACAGTTAAAGCTTTAACGAAGAGGCATAAAAGTTGGCTGCGACTTTACTTCAGGGGTCATGAGCCCATCAAACACAGGAGTCGCAACTACCGACCGCTCTTTGTCTACGTAGTTCATTCAAACATTCTTCTTATAGAAAGCGATTTTGAGTTCGTGCGAACCGCTATTCCTGTAGAAACCTACAGCTAATAAAAGGCAAAAAATTTGGAAAAGTAGATGCAAAACGAATTGAAATGATTAGTATTTTTTGTGGAAGAGGATGAATTTGTTGATGACATAAATATGTTGCAACGTTGAGATCCAGGGATCTCGTGTTGAATATTTGTAACAATAGTTTCGGAAAACCTCAGCGACTCGTAGGACAGCTTGCAAGGAATGCAAATGCATTAGTCAATTAAACACTTGCAAAGAGCTTCTAGAAAGCGCATTTCGCAGTGCTCCTTCGATGTCCTTAACACGATTTCGTCTTATTAGGTCACATGGGATCGACGAATCGTTCATCGAATGAAGTGGGGACAATAAGGGAAGTAGATTGCCTCAAGTAAATCACTTGAATTTACGACTAAAAACATAATGCTATGGCAAAATGAACGTATTGATCGAACAGAAGGGACCGCGGTCAGCTCCCCTGGTGAAACTGAAAGTTAAATAGGCAACAAACGTAGCATACGAGAACTGCCAGATCGTATAACCTACCGGCTTGTAACAGCTGTTTAATGCACCTTTGGAGAGAGAAAAAGCTGAGGAAGCTGCAGTACGCATGTATGAACTTGTAATAATGTCCTATTGTAGATTAAAGCCTTGCTAACTGCAGTTCACTTGCATGACTCTGTGACAAGTGCTGCATATTTTGCTTTAATAAGTACAGAAATGTTCTTATTTTGTAGAATTGGAGTTAATTGTTGGCAGCGCAGGTAATGAGTGCATTTCAAAGTGAAGTCCTTGCTGCTGGAGGCATTATTAATCTGTAATAAAGTGACGTTCTGCCACTTAGCCTTTAGAATGGCTTTAAAGGTGCAGACTGTTTAACTAGTGGGTGGTTGGGTAGGCGGATGTGAGGAGGAAGGGGAAAGGGAAGGCTGCATTCTGCTTGATTAACCTCATAGCACCATTTTCTCTGCAAAGCGACCCCATACGTTGTTGCATTGCCAATTCAGCTCGCGGTACCGTTAAACAGACGTGGTAGCTAGTACCACTATTGGGAGACTGTGTGGAGTGGAATGACATGCTAAAATGTGCATTGTAAAGTAAAAAACAATTTTTCGTCTTTATGCCTTGCTTAAGTCATCGGCGTGCTGTAAGCAAAGGGATGTGATACTGAGAACATTCCATATGGTGGGATCACTACTGGCAAAACATAATCAAAAATTCCCAATCAGTCAATCCGAGTAAATACTTTCTCTTCTTTTCTACGAAACACCTTACCGCTTTACCTCACATTAATCCACAGCAGTGCTTGGCCTTCAGAAGAGGCAATTAAGGCAAGGCCCCTGCGATGCTGCATCACACGATGCTGGTTTTTTAAAGGAGAGAAATGAATAATCACCTTCCAAACTATTCCGCGAAATGTTAAGGAACATGTAACACAATTACTACTAAGCGTATTGTGAATTCAAGGAGTAATTGAACTCTGACAGGTAACTGTCTTGTGAAAGCGACAATTACGAACGCATCCACACCTGCCCATTTGTCGCCCTCGCTGCCTGAGGATGTCTCACTGCCAATTAGTTAGTCGGAAATCAGCATACTACACAAAGGACCCTGGCAATATAGGCGGAAAGGTTCGTCAAATTGATCGATGCAGCCTCCATCTCAGGTGACCTACGCATTCCCCTTCTATCCTCCAAGGTTGTTGACAATGAGGGCATCTGCTCCTGGTTTCAATAGGTTGGCATAGCTGTTGTATTTTCTGCAGTGCCGTAGAGGAGAAGACAGAAGCTTTTTCTTGGCATGCAAGAAAGAGTAACAGACAAGGAACTACTGATCACTATGGTTGTCGTGATGGTCACTGGAAGGCCGTATCAGCTGCCACAGGTTAAGCTCAGAATAGAGGAAAAAGGGCTTTCATGATGTTAGGAGCATTTTTATAGCTTCGGTTAACTCCTTGAAGGTAAATTGTCATCGACGCTGTCTCGATTCGTTTGGTTTTGCGCTGAAGACTGCGAAGGCGGCAGTGGTTGATGTGGAGGGCTAAGTTGAGAAGTTTTACGTATCTCGGGCACTCTTTACAAGAAATAGACTACACGGGCCACAGCAGATCCTTGTACGTTTATATCAGTGCACAGAGCATACAACAGGTAACTTGCAACTTTACAAAATTCAAACATGATAGCGAAAATCTTAAAGCCCTTTATTAATTATCATTCGCATGCTCTTATGATGGGACAGTCATACTTATTATTAACCTATCGAATAATGCAATGCATGGTTTTAAAAAAAAGCGATTTTATCACCCCGTACCTAGCTGTCAGTGACCTGTTTAGTCTTGGAATAGGTACTGAATGAGTCTAACATCGCCCACTTGTCAATTGGTCGGACACGCCTTAGGCTTTCTAAAGAATGAGAGAGGAAATTGGCATTTACGCGGTAGGAGTGTTTACTTATCGAGGAGATCACTATTTCCTTTGGACGTTGATCTTGAAACTGGCGGATGAAACAACGACATGGTTTCTAGAGTCCTGCAATCGAGGACGTGCATTCATTCCGTGGCACACATTGTTGTTGGTGCCTGCGATGATATGCAGAATGATGCAGCAGTTTCGCTGTATGCAAATAATCATCATCGTACATCCGAAAGGCACAATAGATCAGATGCGATCACCTAATTTGAAAAGGACTCATTTGGTTTCTAAGGAACTGACATTGTGACTGAAGAATGGTAGGCTTTCGTGTGCCATGATATGCCACCGGCCCCAAGGGCGCACCTCATGGCGTCTCTCGGCACACTGTAGAGCTACAGCAGTACCAGTGGCCAATGGGGTGCCAGTAGGACAATCTGTATCCACACCGGTGTTGTTCTCTAGATGAGCTACCGTCGCAGCCAAGTGGGAGAATCACAACGCTGTGAAAGATGTGCTTCGTCTATCAATAAAACAATAACGCCAAATATAATTTAAATTTACATTGAATCAAATAGAAAGGCAGTGCGGTAGTGAGTAGACAGCAAACGGCGAATAAGCAGGCCGAAACAGCTAAAAACGCTACTGCTGGAACGCCACGACTGTGGGGTGACACGCTGGCAGTCGTCGATCTCGGTGTTCATTACTTTAACATAAAATTCCAACCCTATAAACATTTGCTACTGTGATATTAACTTCCATATCTAAAAATTTGCCACCGCAATGCTTTGCATATCCATATTTTAATTGTGATGATTGCAATTGAGCCTTTTAAGGTGGTCTGGGTCCTGAGAGAGTAGCGTTGTTGGTGCTGTTTGCAGGCCATCTTGTAGCACTCTATCACCTAGCGCAAACAGTTTCATCCATTGTGCCACTCTGATGCAACAAATCATTTTGAGCGGTTGGAGTGACAGTCATACGGAGAGCCACCAAGCGGGTCATGTAAGAGTCAATTTTCCTTCCAAGTTGTATGGGCAGCGCTGCAGCTTTTCGTGCCATGGTGTTTAGCTTCAGAGCCGCCATCTTCATCCCCTTACCTATCGGGATGACATTAAGAGTTCCCTTAGCACTGTCCAAGTCTACAAGTTACGGGGTTTCCTCTACTGGATTGACTGTGTGACTCTTCATAGTCGGGCAATGGGATGACCAGTACAAACACCATCGAGAGTTAGGAATGGTAACACCGATCGCCACAAGAGTGGGACTTATTGATGAGGCAGCTCTAACCACCGATCCTACATCGGAAGTTATTCTGGTCGAACCGGCACAACAGCAACAGCAGCGGATGCGAACACCTCCATTAAAAAGTTGAATGGGATCAGTCCGTCGGTGGAAACGGTTATATTTGCCGAATTAACAACATATCCATCATGTGAAGCCAGTTTGCACTCTGAACGCAGCACTCAATGTGCAGAACGATATTGATGGGTGTCCACAATTGCTGCTTTTGTGTAACTAGTCACTTAATTGGTGGATGACTTTACTATTCTAAAGTTTGGTTCGGCAATGCTTTCCTATTCCACGTACTTCAGCCTTGAAAGCGTGTCAAATGACCTTATTGCGATGATGTGTTCAGAGTTTCTGAGCCTTGTATTTTTTTTTAATATACAGATATGCACAAGAAATGTTTGGGTTCTTTCTAAGGAAATGAGTAAACAGGCCAAATCATCATCCTAACTCCCCACCTTTCCCACCTGGCATAGTAAAGTCGAAAGACGCTGATTGTCTCTGCTGAAGCGGGAAGTAAATCGCTAGCATTAATTGCCGCAAAACTAGTTTTATCTGTTTTTCCTATTCCCTCTTCCTATCTGTCAAATTGTCACTGTCTGTCCGCAACTACTGCTGTTTCTTATTTTTGAAGCCTTTGTATGTAACACCTCTGACCTCAATGTGCTTGCAGAGTGAGTGGTCATGGTTAGGGTTTGTTGATCCGATTTTATCTCTTCGTGATTCCCAGGTGTTATCGCCTCTGCACGTGTTGTGACATCCTCTCCGTAACGCTAGCACTTTGTGGTACAGTGACAGAATCACTTTTCTCCTGTGGGCAACTTGGGTTTTGCGTAATCTAGCCGTTGACTACAAAGTAAGCCAGTGTTAAATAAATGCGTGCTATCGCATGATTTATTTTTCATTTTGCGGGTGGACAGTAATTGAACATTGGGCCCCATATGCCTCCAACAACCTCACTGGCCTCGGTAGCTATAGGGACGTCTGTTTTCCAGTTTAGTGCATAACGACGGGATCGAATAAGGGAGGCGAGAGAGGCTAAGGACACCAGGTGCCTTTCTCTCCTATTAGGAGTAGTAGGGCAGATTATTTAGTTTTGACTTAATTATGCCAAAACGAAGAATGTTTCTGGCCTAGGGTCTTAGGAAGTGTTCAAGCATTTTTCGTCATCGCATTAATATTCCGTGACTTCAAGTTTGACTACTTAACAAATAAACTCAAAAACAAAACAAGCATTGACCTAGGAATACGAAATGTTAGGAGCAAAAATCATGCAACCCTCTTCCCGATGTAATGCAGATGAAGAGGACCTAATACTCAAACGCAATATGCATGTGCTCGGCAAACAGTTGTGATCGACACTGCTGGCACGGCCTAGAGGCTGGCTGCGTGACAAAGGTAAAAATATTCCGTTAAGTCTCTATAGCCAAGCCAGAGAGGTAAACGAGCGGCCAAGGTATTGCAGCTCTGCTATGGTTTTTCGGTCATCACAATTACGTGGAGGACAAGAATCATAGCATTATAGTCTGGAACAAAATACACCCCGCAGCAGGGATATTTAGTGAAAAAACATTAAGGTGACAACCTCAACTATAGTTTGATTAACGTTGGTTCCATCATAGTGTAGCAGTCAACATTGGTAAAGCAGTATAACACGGACTAAATCCCAAATCCTAAAGTTGCTTGCAAAGAGCCCAAAGTGCAGGTGCCCTTGTTAAATTAGTTTTGCATTTACCCGACTTTTGTATTGACGCACGTGTTTAAAATGGCATTTCCAGTCGAAATTTCGAAAGTATGAGGAAACTGTGAGAAATGGTTGGTTCCTTTCTTATGGCAAATAACCTGTAGATCATTTTGGCGTCTAACATGAAGGGTTTACGCAGTATCTGCGTCCTTTCCCTCCCCTATTAATTTTGCTCATTCGCATGACCAGAGGAATTTCAAACCCCCAGAATTGTAAAGAGATTCTTTTCTTAATGGTTTGAATGCGTTTTAAGAGCATTGTAGAGAGACCCACCTCAGCCACCCAACAAGTGCCCTCCAAAGTGGTTTCTGTGAATTCCACAAGTCATAGATTTTCATGGATAACCCTGCCAAGATTAACCAAAAGCTGAGCAGACGTATTTTCAGGCAATTCAGATGATTTGCCAGCAAGCCATGACAATGGAGAAATTAGGTCCATTCCAATGCTTTAAAGTAACTTGTAGATGATTCGGTAAGCACTGCATGTAAGAGTTTGCACAAAACAAGCACATATTGCAGTTAGAAAAGACTATTAGAAAAGAGATTAATGGAAAGCACTCGACGTCGTGGTGGCTGTTGGTGTTGATGAGGGATTAAGAGAAGGAGGAAGGGAGGCATGTGTGTCACTACTGCGTAATGCATTGTACAATGTTGTGCTAAACTGTAGAGCTATGCCAGAATTCGTTAGAGGACAAGAAAGGGGACAATCCAGGAGCGGTAAGTAGCGGCAATATCTTGTGAAAAACAGTGGTAAACTTGTTTGGCCTTTTCAATTGCGTCGGAAATAATGACGGTGATCGCCACATTCTGCCATGTGATCACACTTTTAGCCTACAAAATTGTCTGCAGAGAGGAGCTACATAATGCATTTGCTGCTTGTGTAAAGACTTATTTCGACGGGCTAGTCAGTAGCCTCATGCCTCTTTATGTACGGAGAATATGCACATTCTCCTTCCGTCTAAAGGGAATTCTAGGCTGTGGTTCAACCTACTTGAAAGAAGCTGCTTTTCAGTAATTTTGGCATGATCTTTTTCCTTCAACATTTGTTATAGGAACCTAGTTTATTTATCTTTGTATCTATTGTTAGTTAGTAAGACACTTCGGGCATCATTCACCTGCGTAGAGTATGCATTTGAAAATCACATTGCACCCATCAGGCCGGTTCAAATCTGCACAAAATCACACAGAGTAGCACTGTGCAGAACAGAACAGAGCGAAATAGCTTGTTAATGGTCATCAAGAAGTCGTATGTAATGATCAAGGCGGAAGGGGACAGGGATGATGGAAAGAAGATACAGAGACTTGATCGGTAGCGTCTTGCAATGCTTGTCCCATCTAGCAAGGTGGTGCCTCGCGAGGTCTTAAAGGGGACAGTAGCGACTCCTCCCGTATCTAATCTAAGAGTCTCGTGACTGCACTGGTCTACACCTTACCTCCTCCGCTATTACTATCGCGTGATTAGTAGGACTCGTTTAATTAACCCCTCTGTGCTAAGCAATTGAAGTCAGGAACCGAGAAGATGGGTTCATATCTATTAATGCTCTCGAGGCAGCATTTTCAACAACTCTGCGTCAAGCGTAAAAATGAAAAAATATTTCTGTCCCTCCCAACATCATTTAGCATAGGGTTTTGGCGAAGAATTTTGTAACATTCCAACGGCAATGCAGGGAATCCCGTCTGTTATGAGGAATAATTGGAGAGTTCTCACGCAGTAGTAGTTCGTACATATGCTTATCCATTTGATTCCAATGACGAGTCGGCTGTTAAAATATCGTCTGACAGGAGAATATCCACTACCACTTGGGCGCTACAGAAAAAGTAATGTAGAGATTCCGCAACGAAAGATATTGGTAGATGATGAAGACGATACTTCCAAGGCAATTCGATAATTTCTCAATATTCACTTTCGTCATGAGTGCTTAATACTCATGCATACTACAGGAGGAGCTGGCTAATGTACCGCTGAATTCTGAAATTTGATTATCACCAAATGTATTTCCTTACCTACTGAGGTGGTGTAGAGCCATCTTGAGGAATTATTGCAGGACCTTTGGGTTTGGCAATTTTCATCGATTCACGAGGATGCAAATACATCGATAAGCACCATGTTGCTGACATAAATTTATTCTGTCAGCGCATGAACGTACCTCAAAAACTAAAAATACCTCTGCAAAGTTTTCGAGAAATTACATAGGCTTCTTTAGTACGAGTGCCTGCTGTGCCAAATTCACTTGTGCTGGCATAGGTGACATCAGCATTAATATTGCGTACATCACAAAAGATTGCAGACTTTGTTTCTACACTATTTGGCATCCCTCATTATGCATGCACGCTTACGAGCACAGAAAGGCAATCACGTGCATATTTTATGCTAATTAACTTCTTCAACAAAGTGCTTGCTGCCATTCTGCTGCATTGCAACAACCGTGCTCAACAAAATGGGAGGTTGTATGTGGCCTTTGCTGGCGGATTACTGCAAGAAAGTTACATGAAGACCAAGTCGAGATGCGCATTTGACCATAAATATTGATGTTCCAATCCCACTTGAGGATGGACCTTCATTATCAAAGGGTATCCATGGATAAATCAACTTGTTGTTGAGTGTGCAAGCATCCTCAATCTTTGCAATTTGAGAAGTCCTTTCTGCCAATTGCTGCAGCGTTTTGGATCCCATACTAATTGCTCGGGGGTTCCAATTCGGTAAAAGTTTGAGATGGGTAGTTAAGACGGCTTACAAATTTACGTAGTGATTTCAGAATTCAGCAGTACATGAGCCGGCTCCTCCTGTAATGTGTATGATTATTGCGCACACATGACGCAAGTGACTACTGAGAAATTGTCGAATTGCCCTAAAACTATCGTCCTCGGCATCCGTCAATATCTCCAGTTCCGGGATTTCTACATTATTTGTTCTGGGATTTCCAAGTGCTATTGGGAATTGTCATTTTAGACGATATTTTAGCATCAGGCCCGTCACTGGAATTAAGTGAATAAGCATGTGCGAACTGCTACTACACAGGAACTCCCCAATTACTTCTCATAACAGAAGGAAGTCTTTGCATTACCAGAAGGGATGGCTGTGTGACAGAAATGTTTTTGCATTTTTCCACACTTGATGCAGAGTTGCTGAATTACGTGTACAATAAATGCTGCCTCGAGAGCATCAATAGATATGACCCCATATTCTCGATTCCCGACTACAATTGTTATCCTCACCGCTAGATTGTGCAGTAAAGTTGTGCACTAGCCCTCACCCAGGGACGTGTTTCTACATTTGATTGCATCCATGGAAATTCAAGGCGTTGTCTGCATCCATACTGCAATTGTATGGGGGATACTTTGTTCCCATCCCAGCATAGCAAGCTTCGAGAGTTGAAGTGGCACCATGCTCAAATAAATCAGTTATAGTATTCCTCACGACCACAAGCAGTCTCTGCATTCAATCACGATGGCTGTGAACGAATCCATACTTCTCTAGAACAGTTGAGTAGCTGCTTTCATCAAATTTTTAAAGTGTTGCTGAGTCGGAAATGCTCGAAGGTCCTCATTAAATAGTGGATACATGAGAAATGCTCAATAAATGTCCAGAGACTCGTTTCTCGTCGCAAACGCTGTTGACTTTGACACAGATGCGTCTTCAAGCTATTAAGTGCAGTTAATTCGCATCAAAAATTAGCATATGAACCCTGTTTGAATAAGAAAATAAGAGCGACCTGGCGGAAAATCGGACGGAGGATCAAATAAACGGGAGCCATGAAGTGATCCCTCGAGTTTAAGAGGGAAGTAATCAGCTTGAGTAAGCTGGAAGAAAAGGCTGACATTTGAAATGTCTTAAAAAGTTGATTCCTTCATCGACTTCGGCTGTGATAAAATGTGAATTCTGGGCAGCATCCATATTTGCATAAATAAAACTATTCATCTAGTCAAGGCCATCACCTTTTCGATATCCATATTAAAATAGCTATAAATTTTGCAGGGAGGAGTTTGGAACTTGTCTACTGGAAATCAGTAAACTGTTAAAGGTACCATCCTTAGAGGTAGGTAAGTGTGGTTCAGGAAGCGGCTCCACTGTATTTTGCTAGAAATCAAGTGAAGCTTAATATGAGTGGCAAGAAGTCTAAGTGCATGGAAATTGCTAGCATGGACAAGAGAATGCGGATTAGTCTACGTATGGCTTTGACCTGTTCGTCCCTGGTGTACAGCGTAGCTAATGTCAAAATAACTCTCTGCTTTTAAGACAACCTTTATTGAGCAGAATGTGTAGCACACAGACAAGAAGTGGGCTCGGGTCAAGTCACGATTCCAATCATTCCTGCTAAACTGCAAATTACCCTCCCATTGTAGGCTGATTTGATTATTTAAAATCCAAGACATCTTCTCCTCACTTACACCGGAGGCGGTCAGTAAGGTGTGGCAGGGCAGCTTTGACTCGTGATTTTCCACCCATTTTGAAATGATCCGTATCTTAGCAGCGATGCGAAAAAAGCCGTATTAGATCGCAGCTCCAAAATAAAATGTTGCTCTGTCCTAAGACAAGGGCACACGACTTTGCAGAATTGCGTGTCTAATCAGCGACGCACGGTGTTACAACTTGTGCTGATCCGACTCATGAATGAAATAGCAGATAGACAACTGTGACAGATTCACACACTTGGCTCATCGTTATTGCAGTGATTAATTAGGCAACAAGGCGGGCGACCTGACGAACTGTGTCGATATAGTTTTGACCAGATCGACAACTGCGCGCACAAATCATTTGTCGAAAACTGTTTTATTGATTGATTAGAACAAAGTTCTGACGTGCGGTGTAATTTATTTTCGCCAAGCTAAACAACCTTCATGTTCTGTCTCCACCATGATGCTCTAGTTGAAGGCGACGTTTCAGGAACCACGATAGATTTGAAACGGAAAACAGAGTAACAACTTACTGCTGTCACTCGAGCAGCATGTGAGAAGTAAAGGCTTGGCTCCGGTCCTTACTAATCGGCAGTTAAAGTCTTGACCATTAGAATGCTCTGACACGTTTGAGACAAGGAGTGGAATAGTTTTCGCATGTAAACAACGATCTATGTAGAACAGCATTATTAAGCTCAATTTGCTCATTTGTCACAATGTAAGCCTGGAAGGTATTTCGCAGAGGGTTCATTTCTTAAAGTACCTCTTCGTGATGGGAGCATTACATTTCATTTACCCGATCTAAGATAGTTTATCTATTTTTCCGTTGATGAGTATGATGAACTTGGATTTGCCTGGTATGTACATGCTAGCAGAGCAATGTCACTCATCTACCTTTTAGAAGAATGATAGCGCGACTTGTGGTATTTGGTCATTTGTGCTCAGTATCAACTGCGTCTAGAGGCTCCTAGTGGCATTATTCTTCTCTTCTTGATGCACTTACTCGTAGGAGGTGTCCACCGCTTCCTCCTTACATGAGGCCTTCACATAAGCCATGTAATTTGAGTAGTCATACGCCCTTACTAATGTCGTGCCAAAGCGCTGACAGTTTTTCAAGCGACTTGGCGTCTGAAGAGGACCATCTCCATAGCAGCAAGTATCTACAATAAAGTTATCAGTGCCGCTGTAAGCGTAGGCTTTAAGCAATATCTCTTTTGATAGGAACATTTTCAATAAACGTGACAGTAGTGGAAAGGGTTAAGAGGAAGAAGGAAATTGTGAAAAGGTTATGCTGCAATGGTCTGGGTTGGTAAATAAATTGCTGACGGTAATGCAATGCTTGGGGTCCCTGGCTCACTCCATTGCGTTTCACCGATTCATATCCACTTTATTCCGATCCGTCTCCTTCATTTGTGCCATTTCGTCAATCAGCAACTCGCTACTGGTAATGTGAGTCGGTTGTGTGCTTAGGTATCCACTTTGTTCATGGATATCGCTGCGGCCCCAATGAGGGTGCTGCAGATGTCATCTGCGTTTCCTGCTAATTGCGGAATGGTTGTATAGGCTTCATTGCCTTAATGAATAGAAATAAAGATGCCTTCTACGCCAAGTATCAAGACGCAATCCATATTTGGCCGTAATAAATTCAATGGTCTAGGTTTCGTGGTCTCCACTGACCTTCGATGATGTCTCCTCTTTTTATGCCATCTTTTGCTAAATATAAATCCTGTTTAAAAAGAGGCGTCCTCGATGCCATGGAAGAGGACGAGGATAGACATAGGATTTATTGTAGACTCAGCTGCATCAAAGACTTGCAAAATAAATGAATCATCTGGAAGCAAACAGCATGGATGAGAAAATGGTTCAATTAACCTAGAGGTGTAGCATGAAGATGCACAATGTGAGGGTGTCATTGTTAATCAACAGGAAGCTTTTAGTGCTGTGGGGTCACGCGGACCCCTTAGCTCCTCAGACTCGACCTTGACAAGGTGGCTGAAGCAGGTGGTCACGTTGAAGAAGACAGCCACTTCGTTACTCTAGGTCCATATGGGATCGCTCACAAATGTCATTATTGGAAGTCGGGACAGCTTAAGGCCATGGGAAGATTTACGTTTAAGAATTTCGATGAGAGTACGCTTGTTACTGCTCTGAGGTAAATTGGGAATGGAGGATAGGCGAGTCTCCTTGAAAAGTGTACTGCAATTCATCAATGATGGCGGTTATAGTTGGATTTGCTTGCTCATCCGTCTGTTCACTAACTGATTTTAAAATTCAACCAAATGAAATAAAGCCTAAAAGCGCCAAGTCTTAATCGAGTAGTGAATTGCCGTGCCGCTTGGGGTTGATTGTACAGTCGAAATTGCAAATGGTTGCAATTCGACACCATGCGTCCACCATCAACTTATCTTAGAGACGCTTATCCAGCACCTCGACTCAATGGTCAGCACTAACATTTGAAATACCGTATAGCAGTCAAATTGACTTAAATGAGGTAGGGATCAATCTACACAAGTACGCATCTTCTAGTGTGACAGAAGAAATTCCAAAAGCGTCGGGGCATGATCTTTACGCACTTATCAATTGTTATGACGATTGAAGTATAGCTTCTCATAATGCCAAAGCATGAACAAAGCCTATTCTGACAAATAAGCTCTCAAATTCTTTAAAAAGGACTGAATTGCCAAATCCAGCTTGGCATTTGCAAAGCGTAACGAGGGAAATAGTAAAAGTTTATGCACGTCAATTAAGTGCCTGCATAATTAATGTTCCTATGCATTTGGTCAGCGGATGAAAACCATGATGCTTAGCTCATTTCCTCTTGCTGGAAAAACACAAGGAATCAGTTTCAGACGTCGTTTTATGTGACTGATTTTCTGCCAGTACCTCCATACGCCTTTACTATTATTGAGGTGGAGTTCGTGCGCTGATTTCTGATGCAAAATAATTGCGCCTATGGCTTGAACGTGCACCTGAGTCAAAGTCAACGGCGTTGGTGGCAGATAACGAGCCACTGACCATTCCTTGAGCATTTTTCATGTATCTACTATTTAGAGAGGGTTTGATAAAAGCAACTACCAAGCTGCCCAAGGCACATGGGGATTCATTCGCGGCTGTCGTGATTGAATGTCGAGACAGCCCGTTGGTCGTGAAGAAGAGTGTGTCGAAAATATTTGTTAGATTGTCACTTCAACTCTCAAAGCTGACTATGTTTGGATGGGAGAAGGATGTCGCCTCTACAGTTGCAATAATGATGCAGACAACACATTGGACGCAGAAACATGCCACCATATGTGGGAAGATATGTTTCTGAGTGAGGGCTAGTGCACAACTTTCCTTCTCTTAAATTCGCATTTCACATTGCTGAATCAGATTGTGAGAATAGCGCAAAGATAGACTCAAAATAAGCAAATCTTGGTACGGACTTGGTAATTTGAACTGCCTTTTAGTCCGGGTTTTCCATACTTGAGGAGCATATAGGCCAAATCAGGTGCAATGGAAACAACCAACACGGTGGTGCTGCAAACGTGCCACCGAGAAAAGCATCAAACCCGAAATCAAACCATGGCATTGCCGCTACATCCTCCCTTCAACCCACCCCACCAATACTCACGTACTGCCCACCTCCCACTAGTTCTCACTCCCAACTCCAACCACCCTTCCATCGCGTCAGCTTCCAACGCCACGTCATTCCTCACTACCGACGCCAAACAAGCCCAACCAATTCACCTGCGCTTTGCTCGTGCCAAGGTACCTCTTAAACAACCAAACCCAATGACAAGGTAACTAACACATTCAACACCTGCTTTCACCAACTTTACATCAATGACTCTCCTATCTCTTGGCTTACGCGAACACATCCACTGCGTCGATATTCCACACCCAATCCCTCCTCTCTCAATGACCCACCCCTCTCCAATTCTCCTCCAACCCGAAGAGTAAGGTACACCATTTCCCAAAGACTCGTTCACACACACAAAAGCACATGCAAAGGTGGCTGCAAAAGCACTAATCGGCCAGTCATTCCTCAGTAGCCTAAGCGAAAAACAAACAATCGTCTTTCCGGTGGCCCTCAAAAGGGCCGTTGTCACGTTCATGATTGCAGCAGACTCATCAAGTCAGTCCAGTGGTCAGTAAGGCACTTGTTCGACCTACTCCTTACTGCCCACCGACTTCTCCGTCTTCTTCGGCAGCAGCACCACCTGAATGTTAGGCAGCACACCACCCTGTGCGATTGTCACACCACTCAACAACTTGTTCAACTCCTCATCGTTGCGGATGGCCAACTGTAGGTGACGAGGAATGATGCGTGTCTTCTTGTTGTCGCGTGCTACATTACCCGCCAATTCCAACACCTCGGCAGCCAGGTATTCCAGTACAGCTGCCAGGTAGACCGGTGCACCAGCACCCACACACTCCACGTAGTTGCCACGACGCAACAGACGGTGCACTCGACCCACCGGGAACTGCAGGCCTGCTCGCGCCGACCTCGTCTTCGCTTTGGCTCGTGACTTGCCACCTTTGCCTCTTCCACTCATTCTTCTCTTCTCTTCTCGCCCTGTCGACACACCAAACAGCAAACCGATTGAAGCGTGATTCCGTCACATGCCGGACTGCTCCTACCTTATAGGCCACATTTATCGCACTGAGGCACACTTCTTATTGGCCACAGAGCAGTCTAACCAATTTGCACATCTCATTGGTTCGCCAACGTCAACGCCCTCTGCCATTGGTTGTTTACTAATTATCCTGCTGCAATGAACAGGTGACTGCGCTTTGCCTGACTGGATTGTATGCGGGAGAAGCCATGTAATTTTATTCAAAACCCCCACCTCAGATGACCTGTATTTCATCGATATCGCATGTACTGCAACACCATACACCTATACACCCTAAATCTCTAGTTACATGTGCCAGAAAAGGACAGAGTGGATAACGCAATGGGCAGATAGCTTTCGTATATACCTAATTTGCTTTTACGTTGTATTCCTGACATGTGCAGTTAGGTTTCCTTCAATTTCCCTCTTTATTCTTCTGCTGATTATTTACTTGATAGTGTTTCCTATTTATTTTGACAAATGCTCTTATAGCATCTACATTTACGTGTACAGGCGTGTTGGCTAAAATGATGCCTATCCCGAAGGTAGCAACTGCAGTAAAGTTGGTGCACAAAAATGCTGAAAACGCCACAAGCTATCAATTGTTTAATATTGCGGGCATTGTAAAAAGTATCAAGAATAGCCGTTTTGTTGGGGATAAGTGCTTCTCAAGCGCTTTCTCATGTAATAGATGGAGGCAGTGGCAAACAATTCGAATCCATCCTAATTTAACAAAACGCTACCAGCCACGAACAATCGCGCCACCATAATTCAGGTAAAACCACCTAACCACGCCCAAATTTAATACACTCAGTTTGCACGTCCCCAACTTACTGAAGTAGAAGACAGCCTTTTGACTCACCGACTAAGTAGTATCCTTCTATGACAACACCGAGAACCACGAGCACTGAAAACACTCAATCCAGCACAAAGCTTGGTCCCCTTTCTTCTTTTCATCGTTGACCTCTATAATGACCCCCACACGGGTTACTATATCCCACTCTCCTCCACCGACTTCCCCTGCCCTACAACTAGTGATGACCACCGCCCACACTGACACCAGCACCCCGACAGCACCAAGACAGTGGGAACGAGGACCAGACAGAATACGAGGAAGTAGCAGCGAAATGCATATTTTTGTCAACAACGATCAAAAATAAATGCGGTGGTGGTGTTGGTGGCCCTCAACGGGGTCGAGGGATTCGTTCACTCACAGGGCGACGTCAAGTGGGCTGCAATGGAGTGAAGCAGAGCGTTGCTAGTCAGCAGCAGCACCAGCAACGCCAGCAACACTCCACATCCAACCCATCTACTTAGAGCCCGTGTACTTGGTTACGGCCTTCGTGCCCTCCGACACCGCATGCTTCGCCAACTCACCAGGCAGCAGCAGACGCACAGCAGTCTGAATCTCTCTGCTCGTGATTGTCGACTTCTTGTTGTAGTGCGCCAACCGACTCGACTCAGCAGCGATTCGCTCAAAGATGTCGTTCACAAAGGAATTCATGATCGACATCGCCTTCGACGAGATACCCGTGTCCGGATGCACCTGACGCAACACCTTGTAGATGTAGATGGCGTAGCTCTCCTTCCTCCGTCTCTTCTTCGCCTTATCGGTCTTCGGCACCTTCACCTTCGACGCCTTCTTTGCAGCTTTGCCTGACACTACTTTCGGAGCCATGACGACCTTCTCTTGCCCTAATTGTCAGTGAAACGAAACAATTCACGTCGAAAATGCCACCATCAAGGTTACTTATAGACAAATCTCCACCACTATCACTGGCAAAGTTCGAGTTATCAATGGCTCAGACAACAGCCAATGACAATAAAGAAAACAGCAAAAGCCATATTCTAATTGGGCGTTGATAGAAGGCAAATGATGTGACGACGAATCGCACTACTTCTTTGGTGCATAGATGTCAGCCTTCCACGAGCCAATCAAACCCTAGATTTCACCGCACTCAAACACAAAAATATAACTCTTATTTATTCGAATTTATGTAACAAAACTAACCTTATTTATAAGGCAACATATCAATTAATGCACGCACTTTAAAGAGGCATGAATACGTAGCTAGCACATTTGCAAGATTGCTAATCCTGGTTGATATTTTGAAAACAACCACTTTAGTGGCCGAAATTGGAGTTGACATCTCTCCTGAAGCCAGATCATTGCGAAGTCCACTCATCGAATTCACTTTGATTGGGAAAGGTGATTGGCTTTATGCACATTCAAGTAATTACATTTCGCCTCATTTTTCGTAAAGTGGTAGGTTAAAAACCCTTTTATGCAGCTAAACTTTCTTCGCGTTTTAGACGAGTCAATTCACGTAATGACAGTCTGATTTATCTTTTTCACTGTGTTGTTGATGCGCTATTGGCCCCAAACTTCTTCCAAATCACACCAGATCCCGCCTGATTTCCAGCAAATACGGTAAGGCTGCTTCTCCTAACCATGCTTCCTTATCTCTGAGGATGAAACTCTCAACAGTTAATTATTATCTAATAGGCATGGGTCCCACCTCAATTAGGAAAAGCACCTCAATTCACAATTCGCTGCAAAAAAGCAGTGGCCTTGACTAGGTGAATAGTTCTCTGCTTGCGGATACAAATTATGCGTAGGAACCACACTACATCACTTGGTGTAAAGCAGCGAAAGAAGCAAATGCTACTTGAAAGTAACTTCTTATCGGTCATTTCACATGTTAGCCTTTCATTCCAGCTTGATCGAATTGATTGGTATTGAGACGTTATGCAGCAGTTTGAGCTACCATTCTGCAAAATTGGGCCTCAGGTTTGACGCATCAGACCTGTGCCTCTGCAAAAAATTACCGCATTGATTGACTTATTCAAAGGGTTCAAATAATGTACAATTCTCAAACCTTGCAAGCTTGTGCTTCGTTCGAAGTGCACGCAGTCTCGCAATCACACGATCTTGCTGCCGCCTTTTCAGCTCTAATGGCTAGCATGAAAAGCAGCCCCGCGTACAATGGGCCAAACATTTTACAAATAGTGGAGAGTTATCAAAACAAAGGAAAATCTATGCTAAGCTAGAATGCAAATCGTATTTCAATCCTAGCCTCGTAAATCCGTGCGTTTAGTGTCAGAACTTAAATGCAATGGTTCCATGTTGACCGAATCTCTTCAAGCCGAAAGTCTTCTCAAACCTTAGCTGGAAGCATTCTCAGTCAATGGAAAGGACCGTTTATAGTAAAAGGATGGTACGTGTTTCAAAACCTCTACTGGATGATTACGCTAAAGGACTCATTTGGTCTGATACAACTTTGATGCATCACGATGTGAGGCGGGTTGAAGCTAATTCTCTGCACACTCCAAGTCTTCGCTGATTAAAAAGTTAGGCTTAACACTAGCTGAAGTAGAAAGAAATGATTTTTTAAAATAACGACAGGCCTTATCATGGGACATAATAGCCGCCCAGAAACAGTTCGCTTTCCATGTAATGCGTCTTAGGAAGTAAAGCGAGAAAATCTACTTTTAAATAACGGGAGGCTTTTGATGCATAGGCGGCAGATTTCATGTTTAAAACCACCTCAGGCCAGCAGCACACCGGTCGCATGCTGGTCAAATTTCGCCGTGTTTTTACCCACAGGGACACTAACCTACTTACCGAACATTTAGCAAAATAACCGAATCTATTTTAATGCTGAACGTTTTTCACAGTTGGAATGATGCAAAGATATAGCCAGCTATTGCGATCGCTGGATTACACGGATTGCAGGCAACTCCTAATGCTTATTTCGATGCAAATTTTGCGGCTAGCTTAGGGAGTTGCCATCCTTGCGGTGGTCGATCACAACGACAATGCGTAAGTGAACGCCTTGTCCAAACTGGGCAGTTGTTGATCCAGCTAGCCCGGTCCGAGGTAAGTCACAGAATGTTCGCTTTTCTAATAGTTTAAGATATTTACGGTTTCTTCATTTATTTAGTACACTTTATTATGCAGACTAAAAATTCCCTAACTGGTGCCTCTTCTTCATGATCATTGGCTTATTTGAGTCGTGCAGCACGTCATTCTAATAACTTGATGTCCTATCCTATCTACTCTGGTGGCTAAAATAAGCCTAAAGGGAAGGGACCTAGAGTTTAAAGGATCCTTAATCAGTAGACACAGAATCAGGGCTCCTGAAAGAATTATTACCCGGTGACAATGATACTGGTGTAATATGCTTGGTGATACTCACACATCCTTGGCTTCCATACTTTCGGATAGAACAGACGATTTGGGTGGAAGCTTGCTTTATAAGGAGCACACGAGTTCTGGCAATCTGCTGACCAATGTCACCTCTAACAGCAGATGAGCTCCTAAGACTGCAAAATGCTGGATGACCTACCCTTAGCGCTCTATTCGATGTGGGAAGTTAGCGTAGAGGAGGAGAGCTGAGCTAACAGAATAATACACCTTAGCGGACAAGGAGCTCTCTTCCAGAAAAATTGTCCATGCTAATCACGCTGTGCCAGTGCAAATGAATCCCAGGCCATCCACTTCAAGCAGATGGTGAATATTTATCATTATGCTGTCCCTTTACCGTTCTTGTGACATCCTCATGCATTGGGTTTCTGTTCAAGGAAATGACCTGCTGCGGCCTTTTCTTTGCTCCATTCAACAGCTTGGAACATCAAAGGTATTTGCTAGGCATGAACAATTGCAAACTTAGAGCCTATGCTTAGGAGGGCGCCTGTCTGTGTGCAGCACTGTGCTTTAGTCATCATTTGGCATATCATGGTTGTATATGCTCATAATTAGAGGAACCGGATAAAACCGGCTTTTTCTACCTAAGGACTGCCGAATGTTAGGCACCAGAGATGCTATCAAGCGAGCAGACATACAACCACAGAAAAGGAAAACTGGTACAGTTGTGTAGACCAGCGAAGCGGGTATGTGTTCTAAGTCGCTGCAGTCATCCTACCAACAGGCATCCCTTCTGTAACATGCAGCTTCTCACCCATCCGATTACCTTCCATTTAAATAAAACGCACCCGTGTAAGGCACCATATTTGGTCAAAATGCAAAGATGGAGTCTACGTTTTAACAGAACATGTCAAGAGCTGCCAAAACATATGAAAGTTGTTACTGAGGGGATATCACTACCTCCTGAGGAGAAAAAAGCCCCTACTCTACAAAGACTGCTGCATGCTTATAGTTTCAATATCCGCCAAAACATAACCGCTTCTAACCAGCTTTCTTCTCTGGATTGTGCAATGGCAAACGTGAGGTTGATGAATGCTAAAATCACTTGTCTTGTTATAGCTTGCAAGGCTTTGCTATGGCTGCTTAACACCGACGTCTATGAGCAAGCAATAACGGGTAACAGCGAATGCGCTCAGGATAAATGACGAGGCGGTGAGATGTCGAAGGCAATGATAGCTGCCCTCTCGCAACCCCATAGAACTCGTCACCCTGTCCAGGCCTATACAGCTACTAACGCTCAACACTCTGGCACCAAGTGTAAAAGGACTACTCAGTCCCTCTGCAGAAGACATGATATGTACTGCCTTACAAGCTATACGGACAACGTAGAGGCTATATCTCCACATCAAATGTCACAGACTCTCCTCATTAGTTTCCAATTACCAGACCAAGGTAGGACACTTTTTTGAGTAGAGTTTAGCGATGGTCAGAGCGTTATTTTTGTGACCAGTATTAGCGTGCTTCACATTGCTCAGTTTGGACGAATTCATCTACGCAAAAGTCCGCACATGCTGGGTCATGTGCTCCTTAAGTAAGGAATGGAATGCCTTCGACCCAGAGGATTGGGCTAGACAAGGAGTTTCCATTAATCCCAAGTCCACCATCTTCACTAATGCTTAGAATGTAGCTTAAAATGTATGAAATGAAGGAGTAATCTAACTCACTACTTCATGTTTATTTGAAGTTAGATTGTCAAATCCTCTAGTCCAATTATTTTAAGGAATCGCCTTCTCTATCTAGGCAGCAACGAGGCAATGAGCTAGAATACTTAACTTCCACAGACTGCTTTGGTCAAGGACATTTGCCTGATCTTGCGAACTGTGGTATCTGCACCACATTTAACTGGGGGGGAAGCTGCACTTCAGCCTCATCTACAGCAATAGCCTGTAGCAAAGCCATGCAATGGTTTTCTTTAACCTGAAAAATTCAAGTCTTTCGCCTGTTGAGAACTTTATACCCACCAGTAACCTGCCTGTAGAGCATAAAACAAATTAGAAAAGTGTCAATCTCACAACTTTGGCAGAAACAGCCTCATAATGCAAAGAGTCTATTAAGAATTCATTTATGCATGCTTTCGATCATCTAGAAATGTGTAAATCAAATCAGCTTTTCTGTTGGTTTTATTGGTTTTTTTATAAGCGATGTCCAAACGCCCACTCTCATGCCAACGATGTGGCAAATTAACAGCGCAAATAGACATATTAGAATAAGTTCAGTTCCCAAGAGACTATGTTCATGTATTACTTTCGCAGCGAATTGAGAGTTGAAATCCATTAGCTTGAGGCACCATGCATTCTGAGCAGACGCAAACCCATCCCTTGCACTAGCGGACCTTTTTAGATCAAGCGAAATTCAAAGGTAATGTTTTCTCCTAACCCTATTCATCTTGTGCATTTTTACATTAGCAACTACAAATGCATCTCGGAGAAAGCCTACCACCTACGATACCGCGGAGTGAAATCGTCGCAGTAATCTATTGACAACAAAAATTGTGAGAGTACAGGCTGGTAAATCTCTGTCCTTGTTGTTAGGACATCATGCGAACCGGCGAGGTTATTACTCGTCGAAACACGTCAAGTATTATGATATTAAAGTCAAATCCTGCCATAGCGCACAATGGAACCTATAACATGCGTCTGCGTAATTAAATGGCATCGAGTATTAACCGTAGCCGTGAGAAATCATAATACTGATGTAGGTAATGTGCTACTGATGCAGGATGAGGGTGTGAGGTTAATGAGCATGATGCCGATCAAAGCGCAACATGCGGATAATTGATAGGCAAATGATTAGGCGCAGAGATAAGCAAACTAATAAGTTCTGTATAGTAGTCAAAGCTTTCTTTGTGGCTACTTACAAGCATGGCGGAACAGAGTGCAAGAGAGTAATTTTCCATAAACATACTTTGTCCTATGCTACTTATGGTGCTAAATCCGAGTTATTGACTGCTTTACATTAAGCAACGCAAGCTGACGAGCCTCAGCCATGTAGATAAAAGCACAACAAAAAAAATAATGAAGAGTTGTCTCTGTTTTAACACTAATATTAAGAAAAATGGATTTAGAATTTGAATCTTCAGACGGCGAAATGCGACCCGGAATTCCCTTGATAAACGATAAAATGCATAAGCGTTTTAAGCAGCTGTTCACAAACGCAGGTTTGCGAACGGATAGGCTTCTTCCTTAGACGCATCCCTAACCATATGCCATCATCACTCCTTGATCGGCTTAGAGGAGGTCTGTCCTTCTGCTGAATATACACGATCCCACAGTGTCTGAAATGCCCATGCAGCCATCAATACGACAAGTCAATACAATTGTTAACGTCTGCTTCAAATGAATTTACTGAGTCACAGCCGCTTGCTTTCTCGGTACATGCAGCTTAGATAGTCACAGAAACTAGCTTTGTGGTTTCACGGGCATTAGGTTGTCGCAAAAGCAAATAGGCCTCCATACAATAAGGTCTTGTACAATGTTGAACCGATAAAAATGTTTGATAAATGATGATAGAAATAAAATTCAATTACTCTACCGATATTATACAATTGTTACTCAATAGCATAGTCAACGGGTGGGACATAAATCACGGGTCTTTACTACGCTCTACAGCTTTTGAAATCTTTTCACAAATTTCTATGTGACCAAGATCACTGGCGATTGACAAAGCTGTTCCATTTTTTCGATACTTTGCATTCACGTCGGCTCCTTAAAACAAAGCATCAAAATGTAGATTAATACGATGCCAGTAAGGTAAGGATGTTCAAACGGTTGGAGAGAGAGTTAAGAAAGATTATGTGCATAAACAGGCAACTATAAGCACCGAATTTGTGACTCGTTGGCTTTAAATGTGTAAAAGATTAAGCTAGACTTCAAGGGAATAGTTACTTACAATAAATATCCACGGTAAATGCCTCTACTCGGCGAAAACTCAACCACTTACCGGCAGCCAGAAGGCACTCGACCATGTTGGCGTCCCCGACTTTGACGGCCAGCATAAGTGGCGTAAGGCCCTTTCTGTCTCGTTGCTCGATATTGGCTCCATTCGAGATAAAGTATTGGAGAACAGACACGCGACGTCCACAAATCGCTGCAAAAATAGGTGGTTTCATGCAGGAGACGCATCGATTGATGTCAGCTCCATGCAGGAGCAACAGTCGTATCAGCAGAATGTGGCCGCTCAAGGCAGCTTGCTCGAGTGCGATTTGCAGGCATCTGCTTCGCGAAGCCGAGGGACAATTTGTCTCCAAAATGAATTTTGCCGTTTCATAGTCACCCTAGTTGTAGGAAATGTAATTACAGGTATGATGCATCATCAGGTGGTTAGCCCAATTTTCGGGCTCGTGCTATGGGTAAAATTGCCTTCATAGGCAATCGCATAATGAGTAAGAAGTAAATAATGTCTCTATTAATTCATATAGACAAATGCAGAACACGCACTTCGGCACTAGCAAGCGTGAGCGCGGCTTGGTCTCTTTTATCCAGTCTGTAGCCTTCACCGGCACCATGGAAAATAAGGCGTCGAATAACCTTTGTGCGCCTGTAGTGAACAGCTCGGCTTAAAGGGGTTTCATTATATACATTCGCCGCATCAATGCGACTTCCATGATTCAGAAGCATTTTCACGAGCGGTGGGTGACCTTTGGTGGCTGCACAATGAAGCGCAGTATTCATGTTTTCGTCGGTACAAGAGACCGACATGCCATAATCAAGGAGGACTTGCAGTGCTTCTCGATGACATTTATACACTGCTACATGAAGAGGAGGACACACTGAACTTCCGTCACTCCAGCTAGCATCCGCCTAAAGGTGAGAAATGAGCATTGCCTTGGCTTAATAATCCTTGCTTTAGTTTGGCCTTAGTATAGAATCCTATGTGCTTAAATCGTTAAAAGTTGCTTCTGTGACTTGATGGATTGCAAAAAACGCGGCTTATGAACAGGACATGATCGACAGTGTAGAGCTTTAAAGGCTACGAAATCTGGCTTACATCGCATTCCAACAGACGTTTTATGGCAGCGATATCATTGTTTAATACGGCTTGGAAGAGAGGTTGCTGCTCATCATCTTCCTCTCGATCGACTCCAATATCGTCTAGTCCATGCGATTCCTGCATTAGTTGGATTTATTCCAAATTTAATAATCACGTTTTGCTTTAATAAATTCTTTATATTTAGCTGCAATGGAAGTGACGACTTCAAATTATATGCACCTCGGTGTCGTACTTCTGAAACTATGTGGAATCTATAAGCGTTGTAGGTTACCAATATAGGGAAATGTAAGCATTAACAGATAATGCCGCATTTTGTGTTAGAAAAGGGATCAGCTATTCCTAAACACACAACTATAATACTCGCTTGGCTTGCGTAATGATACTGGTCGCAAAGTGAAAAGCCTCACGCGCCGCAGCACAAGCAGCAGCAAGTGTGGGTTCATTTACATCACTTGGCGGAAGTTCTTCAGCAGCATCTTGAGAAAGCAGGTATTGCACAACATCAGATTGACCATGCCTGCGGGCTTCCATCAGCGGTGTTCGCCGGCTAATGTTTGTCACAGCGGTGGCGCTGCCCGATTCGCAGAGCACAGTGACAGCAGCCAAGTCGCCTAATCTTGCTGCCCAGTGAAGAGGAGTGTTGCCGTGGTGGTCACGTAAGTTGACACAGGCTCCTTTTTAAAGAAGGAGGTTCATCATTTCTACATTGCCTCTCTTTGCAGCTTCGATGAGCGGAGTTGTCACAGGATCCTCTGTGTGTATGTTAGGATTAGCCTGAAAGTTGAAGTAGTGTTAATGCAAGTGTTTTGATAACTTGATGCAGTAAAATTTAAACCTCTTCTTGTATATGATAGCGAAATTAGAGCTTTGAGTAAAAGCAATGCTGCTGAGCATCCATTTCGGAAGCAGAGCCTTGATCCAGCTTTTTCAGCCATGCAAGCATTAGACTTGGCCTTAAGCAAACGCGCAATTTGATCGCTGTCAGCCATGCCAGTCAAGCAAACAACAATGGCTTAGGTAGACGGTGACGCCATAAGAATAACGCACGCCTTCTTCCATTAGTTGTCTAGCAACTGCAAGCATGTTGTTGTGCACAGCTTGGGACAAAGTCATTCGTGCAGTAGCACTTCTTGATGGACCAGCAATCAGTTTTATTTTCTACAAAGACAGAAGCAAATGGGCATTAAATAAAATCTTGACAGAGTGATATCTGCATCGGAGAACTATATTTTGAGGCGGACTAAATCACTAAAAGCTTAGTGCATTTAATAAACAATTCTCAGTTATTTTTAGGCTGTTGACTATAAAGTGTTTGGCAAAAAAACCACTCTGGATAAGGTTCCGTTTAAATAATTATGTACCGAGATTAAAGGGCATGGCGCCACTGCACATTGCACATGTGTTCAAAATATGACAAGTTATTAAAGTGATGGAGCTACCGGTTGAGAAAGTAAGTCCTACTGGAAAGCGGCTGTTTGTACGCACCTTGAACCCACTCATATTTGATAAGCCATTCTCACGAAAGAACTGACTAAAGTTCCAGTCGCCTAAAGCATATTCTTCAAGGTGACTTCAAACATTCCAAGTAAAACAAACTACGGTGAGAATTTTTGGCTGAGATTCAATGCAAAATTGACAGAAGTTCATTTGTGAGTGCCACAATATTTCTCACAAAGCAAAATAAAAGATAATTACTGATGAAAAGCCGACAACGAGTGAGCCATGCATTATCAACTAATAGAGTAAAGTCTTCCATGCGACTGTTTAAGAGTGTGAATTATCACCCGTTTATAGACGCTTTGATGGTTACATTCCGAACCATGAACGGGTGCTTTGCCTTTGGCTATATCAACTGTCCATTGAAATGGTTTATCTTGCGGTCTGTGGTTGGTTCAACCGTCATTATATTTTCCTCTGGTGCTAGGCAATGGGTTTTGACTCAAATAAATTGAATGACGCTGGCAGAGCGTGATTGCAAAGTAGTGTTTGTGCAAATATACTTTAGTAATGATGCAATTTTGCTGTACTAAATCGCGCTCTAATTTCCATTGGAAGGCTAAGCTAATTTGATGTTGATGCCCTTTGTTAGTGTCGTTTTAACCGAGGCATGCCGGACCGATCTACGCGTGTTTAGAGAACGCTTCATAGTCAGAGCAGTTGACGGCCGTTCCGCAACGAGTTTCATTTGCACCGACTGCCTCTGCCTCAAAAGATACAAGCATACGAATGTTTTGTAACAATGACTTTAGAGGTCACTCAAGAGGAGCCTTTAACGTGGCATCTCACCACTGATTCAGTGAGACAAACAATTTTTCTCGTTAAAATAAATTGTCGAACCGGCAAATAGGCATAAACTAGGCCATCAAAGAGTGTGATTTTGTTTTGGCAAAACTGCCTGTAATGACAGCAATGAACTTAGAAACCGATGACATTATCATGTTTAAAAACGCTCAAACATGAATAGGTTACATTGGAGCATACTGATCCTTTGACTTAGATCCAATTTTCTGCGATTTTTATCTGCACTACACATTGGCACATCAGGATTGTGCGTTTCCCTTTATTATATACCCTTGTATTAAAGTAGTAAATAGTTAGGTTGACAAAACATGCAATCAATTAATTCGTTTACTAAATGAACTTTTAAAAACTTTCACGGATCTCTGATACACTTGTTGAAGTCACACCGAAATCACAAAAGCAATCCACGTAGTGATAAAATGGCACGTATTAAAGATTTCACCCAATAGACAAGTTTCCACGAATTAATAACACATCGTGCAACCAAATTGCCTTTTATTACCTTGTCTTAGGCATCAGATCTTTGTTTTGGCTTTCACCACTGCAATTCCAAAATTGTGGCCCTAGTTAAATCTCATCATGGAATGCTCACCGAGCATCGTCTCGATAGGGCCAGCGTTGTACTTCAAGTGGTGAAGTGTGGCGTGCATTAGTGCGTTGGAGAAGGGAAACGGAAAAGTGGGCTACCAGGCTTTAGCATCTTTTCAGTTGGCGCGTTCTCCGTAAATGGGCTGCTATTGCTTGCTGCAAAACTTAGTATCACCTAGCTTCATGTCTTCCCTGAGAAAAATGTTTGAAGTACAGAAGTTTATGAAAGGAATCTTGGCGCGCCTGGGTGGTCATGCCTCTGAGCAAAACTGTAATGATGAAGGATTCTGTGGCATGTATTTCTATGAAGTATTGCAGTTGCACATAAAGTGCTTCAGTCTATCTAAATGCCAAAGCGAATTTCTTTAGTAGAAAAAAGGGCCAACTATTGCATAGAATATCGCTCAATGATTTTACGTAAACTTAGGCCCTAAAAAGTCTTGGAAATTTCGTAAAGGAAAGCAGTAAAACGATTTCGGGACTGTCTGTCAGTCTGCACATCACCCTTATAGACGATTGCAGTGATCAAAGAGGCTTTGAAGTTGGCGTTCGTTAGAACGCCACGAAATAGCACAGGTGAAACAGAAGGTTGCATAAACATGACTGAGAAGTATTGTAATGTGATAGACCCTAAGAATATTAAAACTGTTATTGCGTGTAACCGTGGTTGCTGGAGAAAAGGGACTGGATTCGCCGTGGAAGGATGTTATTGCGAAACATCGATCCAATCGTGCACGATATGTTATCGCCCAAATGATAACCGTTGCTACTGTAGTACTGTTGACCGATGTGATGCATCCATTGATATGGACTGTGCTCACAACTGGGTCATTTTCATGATGCAAATCATCAGCTCTGCTTGGCCAAACAGGTAGTTCCAAGGCTAGTTTGGTCCTTTGGAAGCCTTCTCACAAACACACTCAGTACAGGACTTAAGGCAAGAAGTTTAAAAGTATACTTTGTTGACGGAATGATTTGCGATCCTATGCTCATCAGTATGATGCCCACTCCATGCTATGCAGTGTGATCTCATGCTCCGCCTTTTAGGTGCTTGCTATTGAGAAGAGCAGAGGATACCAAAACTTGAGGTTGAATCCATGGAATGTTTGATCTTTACATTTGAATCCACCGACGGGAGGGATTGTACGTTAATCTGCATAAAGCGTTCCAGTGGGCCTTGTCGCAACTTTTCATTACCAACGCTGAGGATGTCAGCCAATGCCACAGCTAGCGGTCTGGCTACAATGCCTTGCCGCATTCACGTGGAGGGGGATTGGATATGGAAAGCACATGCACTTTGACTCTATCAGTTTTTGATCGGCTTATACCAATTCCTTGCTAATTAATGACTTCTCTTCCCCAGTTCTTTGTCGTGGTTCGCTGTATCTGCGACATTTTTATAAATACATGATAGGGTATTGAAGGAATTTATAAAACGCCCAATGATTTTTGCCCTTTCACTTGACTCCAGCTTGAAACACTTAGAGTCACGCTTCGACATTCACATTTGCCTCCAACCACTTTGCCCAATAAAGGTGCTTACTTCTGCTTCCTCATTCTCCTACGTAGACGAAACAACCTCAACGCGAGACGTGAATCACCGAATGACTCACCATGCATGTTGACTCGTTTGGATCACAACTTTATGGTACTGGGGATACAAATGAATTGAAGCAGATGGGCGTTGCGGTTCTGTCACTAACGCTTGACGAGGAGCTAGTTGGCCAGATATCCAGCCAGTCAGCTTCTGTGGTGTTACGGATGAGTTAACCGTGGTCCACAATAAGGTCACATACGAGGTGTGGAAAAACTTAAGGGAGAGGTTGACTACAGCGATAATTAGTGAAAGCTGGTGGATAGAAGTTTGAGAAAAACGTGCAAGTACTTGTATGCGTAAAAAAATTTCCATGCCGAATCCCTTGGCGATAAAGGCATCAAACGATTGAGGCTGTGTGATTAAAGGTAACAGTGAATTTGCAGCAGAATGCCTCCTGGTTAAAGCACATCACCAAATCATTATGAAAGGACTTGGTTAGGTGTAATACCCATAGCGGGGATAAAAGATTTTGGTCCTAACTACAGAGTGGCTCAACGTATTTGGAGTCAAATGGGAACGAGGTCATCGCAATCCGAATCCTTCTTCTTGGATCCATTTGTGTTTAGCAGGGCTGCTAGATAAGTGATTACGTATGCAAGGACTCTTCCTCAAAAGAGCGTTTTAGCAGACAAATGTGGGGAGCCAATTACAGTGCAGATAACTACGACTCGCGCAATTAACTTCAGCCGCTGTTGCATGAGGCATCACCTGCTATATATTTGCGAATCCATTTGCTAGGCAAGATGCATGACGTATCGGTTTTCTGCTTGTGCAGAGGTGTCCAATTTAGCCTTTCTTCCGAAGATTCAATTATTTCGTGGCTGCAATGAGCAGCACGCAAATGAAGCCCAAGAGATCAAATCAACGGCATGGCAACAATATTCTATTCATTTCATGAGAGGATAGGCCTTAGTTCAACAAGTCTTCCAACGTCGGTTACTTGAGGTTCCAGTAGCGGCTGCCATAACGGAGTGCGAATGGGATAAACATGCAATTCCACTATTCCACAGTAATGTAGTGTAGTGTAGTGCATGGGCTAGATTCCATTCTGTAGATTTTTACAAAGTCTTAGAAAAAATAATTTCATTTACGTGCATTGTTGGTGAACGTGGAATTACGACACTTCAAGATAACGCTTTTACACCTGCCGAATCACTAGGAGTATGTGACAGTTGAAGCTTTATTTTAATGCAAATGCGTATGGATTTGGGTTGGCAATCAGTAATTGCGGCTCACCGTTAGCCGACCTCTCGCATACATCAGAGGGTGAACAGCCTTACTACTTCTCTAACAGTGACTTGGACTCGAGTTCTCAATCACTTAATCAGCAGTCATTTCCAGTCTTCTTAGAGCTTGTATAAACGCAGCTGATATCTTACATGACGCTGATTTTCATTGCCCTTGTACAATTTGCTATATCTAACAACAGTCCATTCTCTGATCTCTGGCATATCTTACTCAGTTATCACATTTATGAATGCAAAATTGAAGGCGCATGTACCCGTGGGAAGTGCAGGTTAATCCTACGTGCTAAATTGTGACGGCTAAAATCGTTTATAGCTCATTATTGACGCATTTTTGTGTGAGCCTTTGCGTCAATTGCGAGTTTTGGTGAAACGGAACAAATTTTGTGCTGCTTTTGTGTATTTCTTCACAGGCATTGTTATGGCATGTGATTATGATCCAAAATGATTCTCATTCTATTTTCGTTGTTTGTGGATGCAAAAAGGCTTTGTAAAGACTAAGGCACTCACTTGGGCTACGGTCTTGCCGCAAGTGAGCCTTTTTGAAGGCCCAAGTTAAGCAGAATCCCACCCACACAAGGTCCGCCACATTAACCAAATTTGCAAAGTAACCTTTGAGTGGAGTAAAATTTGTCCCCGGAATTGTTGCCTGATAGCTGTTTGTGCAAGTCGAGAAAGCCCAATAATCGCTATGCTTTGGCCCGTTTTGTGCACTTTACTCCCAAAAGTGGAAAAAGCAACTCATTCAATTTGGACGAGCACACGCCTTGACTTAATCTTTAGAAGAATTGCGTGTTTGTAAAACAGAATGATATTGTCAAAGCCAAAAAATGGCAGTCTAACTGCAGTTATGAGGTAAAAGGAGGACTTTAAAGAGGATGACACCTTCTACGTGGTAGGCAGAGAATTAGAGGAATGTTCTTGAAGGCGTCAAGTTAAGTTGTCTATTCTAGTACAGACACAGGGCGTAAGTTAGAGAAAAACTTCCTATCTCTTCATTTCTTCCTTCGTTTCTACGACAAAGTGCAGTTTGCTACCCTGTCCATGTATCTCAGTAGAGGAATCCTTAGCATCATCGACGCCAAGGACACCGAGGGAGACTGTCACCTCATCTTGACTTGCAAGAGATCTTAAGAATGGGTTGACAAGGGTGGATTCGATCGTTTACCATTGGCTGCACTGAATCAAAAAACAAATTTCTCACAAACTACACATGATTCGACAGCAAAGACGAGGCACAAAAGGTGCCTACTGCTGTCCATTCGGTGTATGTGCGCCGGATGTGACAGTCATTCTTGATTGTCATAATTTTTTGCGCAACCTCTCATCCACCAGTGCGGCCATCTTTTCTGCCTTCACCCACGAACCATAAAATAACTTCCTAATCAAATTCTCGGTCGCAAGTCCTCCCTACATGCTTTCGAGAACCCTTTGTGAACCGAAATCAGCTCCGCTACAGACCCATAGGGGATAGTTAAGTCGACCCTTACCGCGTAGTAAGCTTTTATTCTGGCTTTCCTACTGACCACACAGTCAGCTACGTTTTTCGTAGCCAGCTGCTCCACATATGCCATCAGCTAAGTTACTTGATATTATAGCCCTTCTCCGCCCTAAACTTTAATGAAACATTTGTTACATCTATCGAGCACATCGTTTTCCTTGCCGTTGGACAAGGCCGCAGCCGAATGTTTGATGTACTTTCTTTAGCTACTAAATTTTTGGGGCTGTAGCGTTTCCAGGCTTAACATTTAATGACACTCAATTTTCTCTCTGGCTTTTTCGCCTCTTTCAAAAGGTAATTAATTTAATGTTGCAGGTTTATGATAGCAATGCAGACACTTTATTTCATCTTCTTGCTCTTGTCCATCGCACATATCGTTATTCGTACTTTTGCAACTTCAACCAACTGCAATATAGTCCTAACCTCTCCAACAATTTTGATGAATAAGGAAAATGGAGGATGAAGTGCAAAATAAAATGTCTTCCATGAACTGTGACAAGGTCGAGACACAACTGTGAAGGTCTAACAACTCCTGACGCGTGCAATCAAATGTTAGGGTCATCTTCCATCGGTAAGAGAGAAGGAATAAAGTCCATTGGACCGATCCATAAGCCAACAACAACTACCTTCTTGGTAATGACCCTTTCTCTGTGTGCATGACTGCAAAGTATCATGCGATACTACCCACGATTTGCAATGCGTGCGGGTAAAGTTGATATAAATTTGCGACTTCCTATGCCCATTTTCATTATGCTGTTTCAGTAGAGCGCATCAGCAATCCTTTTGCCAGAGAGCCATCAATATGCTCTCCTCCTGGCACTAAGACCTCTTAAGAGATGACGATGCTAAATAGGATAAGTTAAAGTGGGTAAGGAAATTGCCACCAGTACACACACGTCAAATGACCACCGTTTCTGTATCCTGAACAATGAAACACCATGACAACGCAGAGGCAATAGACACACAGAAGGCGTAGTGGATGCACTAAATGTATGCATTGCTTTGAGTAAGCATTCGTTTCCAGTCTTTCGTGTGAGTTAGATGCAAAAGGAGGCGGAGTAATAAAGGGATGTTGAGGAACATTCAAGAATGCGAGTTAGAGCTCTGACTAAGGTTTATGCGTGCTGACAGAAAGTGTTCAAGGAGGTACTGCTCCGATTTTATGTTCCGTGGATGAGGTGTTGGAACGTAGTAGGAGCGTCTGCTTACCGCTGTTTTTCATTAGACACTTTTAAGGACTTGGCAAGGCAATCGTTAAAACGAAGGGCAAAATCCAACTGAATGGGGAATTATGGGCTTGTAGTGAGTACTGCCTAAAGCCTCTGGCAACGTCGTACAGAATCAGTGGTCAGGCGAATAAGTAAATAACTCACCGTGGCTGGAATTTAAAAAAGCAGTGCTAGTACGAATTGATGCACAGAATAGGTGTAGAGACGTAAGTAAAGTAAAGGACAATGGAATGCCACACTTCGGAAGAAACAGTCATCTGGAATGATCGCGTGCACCTAGGGCTTATATCCCCCACATGGTACGTCAGCTTGTATCGTGTTCGTTTTTTATCGCTTTCCACTACTCGTCTTAAGACTTCGCTTCTCCTGCGATAATTCCGTGTAAGTACAAGGCGTAAATTCCCTTAGGTTCATCCTGACCCCCACACGCCACTTTCGGCCCAACTATGGTGCCGCCGCTTTTCAACCTCATTTCAAAAGATTGCTGGACCACAGCGGTGACTGATGGGAATAATGTCTTCTCAGAATACAAGTGGAAAATCAACGAATTGAGGGAATTGAGATGAAAGAGTGGTGATTACAGCTACTGCAGCACTATTCACCAATATGTTGCTTTCATCGATATGGACTGTGTTCGCAACAGAATTATTTCCTCTACCATAATCACCAGCTACGTTTGGTCAAATAGGGGACTCCGTGGTTAGAGTGATTCCATTGACGCCACCGCACGAAAGTCTGCTTTAACGGCGGGATGGTTTGCAACCTTATGCTCACCAGCGTAATGCTCATTCCGTCTTATGCAGCGTGATTTATGTCCACCTTCCAGTCGTTTGCTATTGCAAATGATAGAGGACACTACATGCTGTAGTAAAACCCATACGATGCCTGGCCATTCGGGTTTGAATTCCGATCCCATCAAAGTCTATTAAAGTGATCAAATTGCATTCAGTTATGTGTTAATCGGGGAGGGGAAGGTAGCGATTGGCTCCATTCAACTTCTCACCATCCAGTTAATAGAGAATGTGGCATTTCTTTACGATTAAGATGAGGATTTTTTTGCATATGCTGTGAACGGATGTAAAAAGGATTGTGATGCGCTAATGTCGTCCGTATATACCCCAAACCAGGTAAAAAAGGCTTCTCTTTAACAAAAGAGCATTTTTACTTTTGATGTAGCTAATTAATACAAAGGCTGTCGTGAGAGTTCTTTGCGACTCTTTTGTTATGTAGAAATGCGGATAATGGGTGGCAGGTTGCTTTTACGCAACTTCATACCGAACTGTTTCCTCTCAAATAAGAAAAAAGTGGTGACGCAGTCTATTCTCCTTTTGATTTTTTGCATAAACAACAGAGAAATCATTTAGTGTTAATGCTCCATTTATAGGGCTGTGCATGTGCCTAACTTTGACTGCTTCAGGATGCCTACTTTTTAATAACTTAAAGCAAAACTGTAACAGCTGATGTTTCCTAACTAAAAGGTTCTTTCCTAGATTTTTTCACACACGCAGTCGTATGCTGCTCTTGAAAGTGTAGAGGACATTGATGGCGCCTTTGTCTTCCACTGAGCAACAACGGAATTCATGAAATGGCGAGCATCAGATAAATTAAGTTCACGTGCGGTGCTCACCTTGCTAATATGCTACCGAGCTAATGCAAATGCAGCTTGTGTTTTGTCACAAGTAATTTTGAACGGGAACTTCACTGCCTTGAAATGTTGTGTTTACTATTGCTTTTCCTTACGTTTTGACGTGTGTTGAGCGTTTTCTTATCAGGAAAATGGCATTAGCAAGCGCATTAATTGCGTCGTGAACATGGCTACGTTGCCAACTTTCTCAAGCCAATGACTATATCTAAGCAGGAAGGAGCAGACACTTTCGAGGCAGCAAAGTGGTCCCTAACTTTCCTAATAGGTTGAACCCGGTTTCATCTTATGCGCTGGAGATGTCTGAGTCTCCATCACATATCTTCACCTTGTCGTTACGCCAACTTCATTTTCTAAAATTAACATTCGCATCTTAAAAAATCTTGGAAGGTGCAAGATTTTTGACGTGAATTTGGGGAAGGTGGTACGAAAACTGCATTCGGTTGATGCAAATGTGGCTCGGAACTTGGATGGGCAGACACGGAAGCGATTAATTACAAGGATGTAATAATTAAAGCAAAAAAATTACATGAATGCAAGTGCATAGGTTGTCCGGATTAGCAAACATTAATTTGGGTTATCGTTCTTTGAGCTCTCGCATTCACCAGAGAGTGAGCAAACTTAATACCTCTCACGGTGACTTTAAATTGATCCCTTAACCACTTTACTAGTAGTCATTGCTGGTCTGCTTGGAGCTCGGGAAAATTTCACTGACATCTAAGAAGATGCTGAGCCCTACTACCCTCAGACGACTTGGCTTATCTATTAGCGGTTGGATCTCTGATTCTTGGTTCATTTTCACTCGATGGCCGTCTTGATGAACAAATGTCCTTGGGCACATGATGCAATGAGGAGTGTAAACGATGTTAGCGACTGGGAGGTAGAGCATTGCTGTTATCTCCAAGTACTGTAAAACTGCAACTTAAACCGCTTTTTAACTCATTAGTGACGAGTTTTTGTGTGAGACTTTAATATAATTTCAATTTTGTGCTAGAACGGAATAAATAACTTAGAAAAGTCAAGAAAACATGATATTTATATAGTTTTGCCGCTTAGGAAGCGTTAAGATGAGAATTAGTTAAGAACTGAAGAAGGAACAATAGCTGGAATAAAAATTGTGCTTCAATATTACGGATTGCAGCGCACTATAATCAAGGTGAGGAAGAGCGCAAAGGCCAAAAAGGATATAATTACACTCAAAACAATGCGGATGAAAGCGCTAAGGTTTTGTCGCTTATTCTGGTTTTAGGTGGCCTCTTCACCACTGGCAGTGCCCATTTGCTAAGGGGCCTACTGGAACGCCTCCGACATGGTGATCAATATGCCAAGACGTTGGTGGCATGTCCACCAGCAGGATAGATTATACTTCAAGATGCATGAAGCTTTCCAGAGGGCTTGTTGAAGCCGCACATGCCCAATATTGTAGTAATTCGATGACAACGGTACCGAGAATTCGCGTGGAGTTGACTTGTATAAACAGCACATGCATGGTATATTTATCTGTGAATTTCTCTCTTTTTTTCTTTGTCGCGGTGGTCTGCATCTGAGAAGTAAGTTCATAAATGCATGATAGAAAATTGAAGTAAATAATACAATGCCCAGTTTTGTCCGTAACTGCCTGACATTTTGGAACGCATTAAAGATGGTATCCATCTTCGTTAATGCGCTTTAAGGCGCGTGTGATTGCCTAGCCAAAAGGCAGCCGTGGGCGCAATTTGCGTTTCTTCCTTTGTTGTTTGGCAAGAAAACCATTTGACTGTCGAGGGCTTCTTTAAGGATGTCCATGGTATTAGCGACAGTATCATTTGGTAGCATGACTAATATTGATGAAAAAATCGGCTTCGTTTTTGACACCCTTACTTTGTAATCCATGGCTAGGGAAGAAGGAATTATATGTACAAAGGCTATAAATTGTTAGTATTCTCACAAACCGCAGTGATTAAATAGTTGAATTTGTTCCCTCTCTTGCTTTTATAAAGGGAATGCCATCACCTTCAAAGTGCGAAAGCGTCATTTTCAACGTGACACTTATTTATTGGCAGAAGAAGGCAGAATCTCAGCAGTTCCGCATTTGCAGGTCAATGTAAAAAATTACAAATTTCATCTCCATTCTTATTTCTTCACCTCACATAAACCCTTTGCAAGTGCTCCACAAAAATGCAGTTTGAATGGATAATATCGGTGCTCGCATAGGTACATGCAGCTTATTGACACGAATCTCAAAATTGCCGCATTTGTCGTCAGTGTTGCCTTAAATTCCATGGGAATGTATGAGGGTGGCACATGTTGGGAGTTCAGTATGCTTGACATTCGTTAATATACTGGTTCCTGGCAAAATGGTCATCAGGAAGACTTTTCGATTCGACGTGAGGATTTAATAATCTTTACCTTAAATGGCAATTGAGGACGTTATAAAAATCTTCCTCATGACGTAGGACAGATGCTCTACAAGTTGCCTGCGAGCATCTAGAGCATAGGACTTTGGGACACACAGTAAATTTTCTCACAACAGCTAGTCATGTGGTTGAAAATGAAGCCAATAGGGAACAGTGAACCCCTTGAGGTCAACTTGAAGAGTTCTTTGAACGTCGGCACTACAAAGACCTCTAGTAATTACTACCGCAAATAAGTTCTCAGGAATCGGGAAAAGTGGATTGTTAACCACAGAGCTTGTGCTTGTTAAGGCATTCAATGAGCATTTATAGGGATGTCTGCATTAATTTGGCACATTGAGATATTTGGGAGTTTGGATGCCATTGTTGGGTCGGAGCTTAGATCTGCCTCTAAGCCTTTTTCCACGATTTTGCTTTGTGCGGAAGGTAATTCAACCACAAGGTCTGGACTCACGTGGTGCTACCACGTGACCTCTCCTCTTATTTGTGCGTAATCAAAATTGTTGTTCAGAATAAAATGCAAATTGCTGTTTCAAAATAGGTAGTGCTAAAGGGAAAAGCAGTGACATTGGAGGCAGTAGTGGGTATTGAGGCTAGGGTTGGACTTTGCTCTTCGTTTTAATGATTGCCTTGCCAAGTCCTTAAAAGTGTCTAATGAAAAACAGCGGTGAGCAGACGCTCCTACTATGTTCCAACACCTCATCCACGGAACATAAAATTGGAGCAGTACCTCCTTGAACACTTTCTGTCAGCACGCATAAACCTTAGTCAGAGCTCTAACTCGCATTCTTGAATGTTCCTCAACATCCCTTTATTACTCCGCCTCCTTTTGCATCTAACTCACACGAAAGACTGGAAACGAATGCTTACTCAAAGCAATGCATACATTTAGTGCATCCACTACGCCTTCTGTGTGTCTATTACCTCTGCGTTGTCATAGTGTTTCATTGTTCAGGATACAGAAACGGTGGTCATTTGACGTGTGTGTACCGGTGGCAATTTCCTTACCCACTTTAAATTATCCTATTTAGCATCGTCATCTCTTAAGAGGTCTTAGTGCCAGGAGGAGAGCATATTGATGGCTCTTTGGCAAAAGGATTGCTGATGCGCTCTACTGAAACAGCATAATGAAAATGGGCATAGGAAGTCGCAAATTTATATCAACTTTACCCGCACGCATTGCAAATCGTGGGTAGTATCGCATGATACTTTGCAGTCATGCACACAGAGAAAGGGTCATTACCAAGAAGGTAGTTGTTGTTGGCTTATGGATCGGTCCAATGGACTTCATTCCCTCTCTCTTACCGATGGAAGATAACCCTAACATTTGATTGCACGCGTCAGGAGTTGTCAGACCTTCACAGTTGTGTCTCGACCTTGTCACAGTTCATGGAAGACATTTTATTTTGCACTTCATCCTCCATTTTCCTTATTCATCAAAATTGTTGGAGAGGTTAGGACTATATTGCAGTTGGTTGAAGTTGCAAAAGTACGAATAACGATATGTGCGATGGACAAGAGCAAGAAGATGAAATAAAGTGTCTGCATTGCTATCATAAACCTGCGACATCAAATTAATTACCTTTTGAAAGAGGCGAAAAAGCCAGAGAGAAAATTGAGTGTCATTAAATGTTAAGCCTGGAAACGTTATAGCCCCAAAAATTTAGTAGCTAACGAAAGTACACAAAACATTCGGCTGCGGCGTTGTCCAACGGCAAGGAAAACGATGTGCTCGATAGATGTAACAAATGTTTCATTAAATTTTAGGGCGGAGAAGGGTTATTATATCAAGTAACTTCGCTGATGGCATATGTGGAGCAGCTGGCTACGAGAAACGTAGCTGACTGTGTGATCAGTAGGAAAGCCAGAATAAAAGCTTACTACGCGGTAAGGGTCGACTTAACTATCCCCTATGGGTCTGTAGCGGAGCTGATTTCGGTTCACAAAGGGTTCTCGAAAGCATGTAGGGAGGACTTGCGACCGAGAATTTGATTAGGAAGTTATTTTATGGTTCGTGGGTGAAGGCAGAAAAGATGGCCGCACTGGTGGATGAGAGGTTGCGCAAAAAATTATGACAATCAAGAATGACTGTCACATCCGGCGCACATACACCGAATGGACAGCAGTAGGCACCTTTTGTGCCTCGTCTTTGCTGTCGAATCATGTGTAGTTTGTGAGAAATTTGTTTTTTGATTCAGTGCAGCCAATGGTAAACGATCGAATCCACCCTTGTCAACCCATTCTTAAGATCTCTTGCAAGTCAAGATGAGGTGACAGTCTCCCTCGGTGTCCTTGGCGTCGATGATGCTAAGGATTCCTCTACTGAGATACATGGACAGGGTAGCAAACTGCATTTTGTCGTAGAAACGAAGGAAGAAATGAAGAGATAGGAAGATTTTTCTCTAACTTACACCCTGTGTCTGTACTAGAATAGACAACTTAACTTGACGCCTTCAAGAACATTCCTCTAATTCTCTGCCTACCACGTAGAAGGTGTCATCCTCTTTAAAGTCCTCCTTTTACCTCATAACTGCAGTTAGACTGCCATTTTTTGGCTTTGACAATATCATTCTGTTTTACAAACACGCAATTCTTCTAAAGATTAAGTCAAGGCGTGTGCTCGTCCAAATTGAATGAGTTGCTTTTTCCACTTTTGGGAGTAAAGTGCACAAAACGGGCCAAAGCATAGCGATTATTGGGCTTTCTCGACTTGCACAAACAGCTATCAGGCAACAATTCCGGGGACAAATTTTACTCCACTCAAAGGTTACTTTGCAAATTTGGTTAATGTGGCGGACCTTGTGTGGGTGGGATTCTGCTTAACTTGGGCCTTCAAAAAGGCTCACTTGCGGCAAGACCGTAGCCCAAGTAAGTGCCTTAGTCTTTACAAAGCTTTTTGCACCCACAAACAACGAGAATAGAATGAGAGTCATTTTGGATCATAATCACATGCCATAACAATGACTGTAAAGAAATACACAAAAGCAGCACAAAATTTGTTCCGTTTCACCAAAACTCGCAACTGACGTAAAGGCTCACACAAAAATGCGTCAATAATGGGCTATAAAAGATTTTAGCTGTCACAATTTAGCACGTAGGATTAACCTGCATTTCGCACGGGTACATGCGCCTTCAATTTTTGCATTCATAAATGTGATAACTGAGTAAGATATGCCAGAGACCAGAGAATGGACTGTTGTTAGATATAGCAAATTGCACAAGGGCAATGATAATCAGCATCATGTAAGATATCAGCTGTGTTTATACAAGCTCTAAGAAGACTGGAAGTGGCTGCTGATTAAGTGATTGAGGACTCGAGTCCAAGTCACCGTGGGAGAAGCAGTATGTTTACCCTCTGATGTATGCGAGAGGTCGACTAACAGTAACCCACAATTACTGACTGTCAGCCCAAATCCATACGCATTTGCATTAAAATAAAGCTTCAACTGTCACATACTCCTAGTGATTCGGCAGGTGTAAAAGCGTTATCTTGAAGTGTCGTAATTCCACGTTCACCAACAATGCACGTAAATGAAATTATTTTTTCTAAGACTTTGTAAAAATCTACAGAATGGAATCTAGCCCATGCACTACACTACACTACATTACTGTGGAATAGTGGAATTGCATGTTTATCCCATTCGCACTCCGTTATGGCAGCCGCTACTGGAACCTCAAGTAACCGACGTTGGAAGACTTGTTGAACTAAGGCCTATCCTCTCATGAAATGAATAGAATATTGTTGCCATGCCGTTGATTTGATCTCTTGGGCTTCATTTGCGTGCTGCTCATTGCAGCCACGAAATAATTGAATCTTCGGAAGAAAGGCTAAATTGGACACCTCTGCACAAGCAGAAAACCGATACGTCATGCATCTTGCCTAGCAAATGGATTCGCAAATATATAGCAGGTGATGCCTCATGCAACAGCGGCTGAAGTTAATTGCGCGAGTCGTAGTTATCTGCACTGTAATTGGCTCTCCACATTTGTCTGCTGAAACGCTCTTTTGAGGAAGAGTCCTTGCATACGTAATCATTTATCTAGCAGCCCTGCTAAACATAAATGGATCCTAGAAGAAGGATTCGGATTGCGATGACCTCGTTCCCATTTGACTCCAAGCACGTTGAGCCACTCTGTAGTTAGGACCAAAATCTTTTATCCCCGCTATGGGTATTACACCTAACCAAGTCCTTTCATAATGATTCGGTGATGTGCTTTAACCAGGAGGCATTCTGCAGCAAATTCACTGTTACCTTTAATCACACAGCCTCAATCGTTTGATGCCTTTACCGCCAAGGGATTCGGCATTGAAATTTCTTTATGCATACAAGTACTTGCATGTTTTTTTCAAACTTCTATCCACCAGCTTTCACTAATTATCGCTGTAGTCAACCTCTCCCTTAAGTTTTTCCACACCTCGTATGTGACCTTATTGTGGACCACGGTTAACTCATCCGTAACACCACAGAAGCTGACTGGCTGGATATCTGGCCAACTAGCTCCTCGTCAAGCGTTAGTGACAGAACCGCAACGCCCATCTGCTTCAATTCATTTGTATCCCCAGTACCATAAAGTTGTGATCCAAACGAGTCAACATGCATGGTGAGTCATTCGGTGATTCACGTCTCGCGTTGAGGTTGTTTCGTCTACGTAGGAGAATGAGGAAGCAGAAGTAAGCACCTTTATTGGGCAAAGTGGTTGGAGGCAAATGTGAATGTCGAAGCGTGACTCTAAGTGTTTCAAGCTGGAGTCAAGTGAAAGGGCAAAAATCATTGGGCGTTTTATAAATTCCTTCAATACCCTATCATGTATTTATAAAAATGTCGCAGATACAGCGAACCACGACAAAGAACTGGGGAAGAGAAGTCATTAATTAGCAAGGAATTGGTATAAGCCGATCAAAAACTGATAGAGTCAAAGTGCATGTGCTTTCCATATCCAATCCCCCTCCACGTGAATGCGGCAAGGCATTGTAGCCAGACCGCTAGCTGTGGCATTGGCTGACATCTTCAGTGTTGGTAACGAAAAGTTGCGACAAGGCCCACTGGAACGCTTTATGCAGATTAACGTACAATCCCTCCCGTCGGTGGAGACGCCACACTCTCCACCAACTGCATGGCCTAACACCCATTGCAGATTCTCTACTTGGCTCCGTCCTATAAGTGCCCTTGTCCAGCTTGTAAAGACTGGTCACAAGACACTCAAAATGATCACATGTAGATGTTGGTTTTTCTGTCTGCTCCGAATTCTCATCCAGGACGAGTAGCAATGGAGGGCAACGTGTCACATCGGAGGCGATGTGAGTGATAATGGTCATGAGACGCTTCAATGCATATGGCAGACAGTGCCTACTATGACATTGCAACGCGGAATCCATCCCAAACATCACGAAACGAAATCGGTAAATGGCGCTAATGTCGAGAAGCGCATATTCTTGTTCGCTTTCCTCGCCATCCAAAATATAGTCGCCAGTGCTTTCACTGTAAGCAGAAGTATTTTCATATAGACGCTGCCCATGCTCATCAGTCCATTCCATTAGACTGTTTTCAAAGGATTCGATAAAATCTGAAATATTATCACCATCAAACACCAAATAGGGAAACAATCCCTGTGAGTTGGGTGGCATTTGGCCCACACACCTGGTGCAGGCTTGGCAATTCTGTTGGTAGTATTGTATAGCCTTGCAAAAAGCATCCCTCTCTGACCCTGTCTCTGTCACTGGCTCAGTCTCTGCACCATCTGTCACTGTAAATGTGCGATACAAGAAACGACAAAGCGTTGCGTCCACCCACTCCATGCGTCTCACGTACTTGCGTAGGATGCCTTTGACAATGTGAAAATCGAGAAGCGACTTCATGTTAGGCATTGCCTCGCACATATTGATAATGTCCGCGCCATCGAGGTATTCACAGATTTTAATTTTCACAATTGCTGGAAGCCCCTCCATCATGCATCATATACATTGCAATCGCATCTAATGAGACTGATTTTCAAATTGTGGTGCATTCGCTAATAGCAGAATTCAGGTGATTATATTGAGTAAACGCGCTTATGTTTCGTATCAGCGCTCACTCATAAAGGGCCTAGTATGAGTCTCCTACTGGCTGAAGCACCTATAGCGACTTGTCCATGATGCGTTGATATGAGACCATTTTTCGCTTTTACCTAACTCAGGTGTTCATTAGTTATCTTATCGTGCTGTAAGCCCATGTTTAACACAAAAGCATGTGAGGGAAGAAATTTTCATAACACTTGCTTAATTGAAACCGAAGGAAAGGAACCCAGCCTGTAAAGTATTGTTGAAATTCACTTCTGGTCATTAGACTACTCAAAAAGCAAATTGTGGAATAGCAAAAATACATGAAAGGGCATGGTTATAACTCAAAACACATTGCACGTGAATGAGCTGGCGCATTGTGGCGCTAAGTGCTTCAGTCTTGGCTGCTTCGCTCCTCGATGAAGCTGGTAATTTGCAACGCAGCAATTTAGAAAGCCTCATACATGTTTACAAACATTCCACCCTGCTAGTGCAGGCAGCATATCCTCCACTAATTGTGAGGCGTGAGGCTCGCCGCAGACCCGCCGCACCTATGCAATATAATTTTGTCGAGTCTGTGAATATTGGTTATGAGGCACTCAAAACTGCCGCTCCTAAAATCCTATTAGAAGCAATGTTGACGATACTGTATATGAGGTGCTTCAATTCAAATGGAAGACTGCGTCCAACGTAGCAGTGCAGCGCAGAATCAATCATGTACGTCACACCGTCAAATGCACAGAGGGTTGAAGTCTTGAGAGACCTATGATGCTGAGCACTATCCTATGCTATATCGTTCAACGTTAAATGAATATCAAATCTAGACACACGAACGACTGTTTTAATCCAACCGACGCCAAAGCAACAATTCTGATATAATTACTGGCCGCGCTTATAATTTAAATCGTTGAGTGTCCATATAGAAGGACAGAGGAGGTCCCACTCAGTTATGCTATGTCCAAGAGTCAAAGAGTGGGTGGTTCTGTTACGATTGGATAAGTAATGGCTAATACACAAAAAGGGAATTGACAACCCTCTTTGTAACATCGAATGGCCCTGCAAAGAGCCTAACCGTTTGACTTCAATTCTGCCACTGAGTCAGCCTCTCTGCCTACAACCGCAAGTGTCGAATACAGCATACAATAAAGTTATGCGCCTGCTAGCTCCATTTATCTTATGTAACTGCTTACAATGTCCTTGGCAGCAAGAGACTTTAAGAACCGACTTTGCACCAAGCATCGCCTCACATATTGAGAATGTCTGTGGCATCAAGGCATTTGTAAATCTCGATTCGCAGGTGCTTATGAAGCCTCACCAACGTACACAGTACAAGTTTACTAAGAGTTCGGATAAATAAAACACATAAATGAGCGCATATCTTGAATTAATGCTTGCCTTGAAGTAAGCGATTAGTCTGGCTTTGCTGCTGACAGCACAATATGATACATTTATTCTAGCCAACTGCTCTACTTGAGATTGTAATCCTTTTCTGTTCTGAGGCCTAATGGCAGCTGGTATTCGATTCGAATTTTGCTTTGGCTTTTTTTAAATGTGTAGCTAATTTACTGTTACTGGTTGTGTGATGGCAATATAGGGGTTTTTCGCTTCCTTTTTTACCTGTCGCACACATTGATACTCCTTTGTTGATAATTTCAATCAAATGCTCAATGCCTTTAAATTCCGTGCCAATTTTGATAAACAGGGACAGTAGACAATGAGGTGCGAATCAAAATGTCATCCTTGAACTATTACAAGGTCGAGACACCACTGCGAAGGCCTGACAACACGTGGTTCGTACACTTATATCTCAGGGATGTCTTCTGTTGGCAAAGGCAAAGGGACAGAAATCTGGTAGAGGAACTTGCACAGTTTACTGTATAGTGGCCATCTAACAGACGAGCGGAACCTGCCAAGGAAATGTTTAAATAATCTGAGGATAGAACCTATTTTGATGTCAAATATTCCTGTGTTCATCAGGAGGTTTGTAATGGGCTTACTGATTTCCCTATTTAGGGACACAAATAATAATAACTTTCTGTTGATGCACTATGAAGTGCAGTTAATTTTCAACGGTAAGCTAAAAGGCGCATTAATGGCAGCAATGTTGCTCATGTAGATATTCAAGGCTTTGGGTACTTTCTTTTGTACAAAATAGCAAGCTATCACCGAGCAGCCATTTCGAATCACAACCGCACGCCACAGCCGTGGTCTTGTCGGGGTGTTCAAATGCGATGCACGATGTAGTGAGCTTCCACTAAGGATGCACTGTGATGTCAATTCTCCAGTACGAATTCAACAGCACCCATTTTATGTCAACAAACGAGAGCACATGCAATTGCATTGTCGCTCGCACGAAGCGTTGCCAAGTGAGTGGCAAAATTGGCATGCTTCAATGTATGCAACTTGAAGACATTGTGAATCTATGTCAATTAAGTACAAAACGTGCTTCTTCTGGCTCTATTTTCTTTTGCATTAGATTCTTATTTTCATCATCAATTAACTTAGCAGGTTAACTGCTTAGATATGGATCTTCGAAGCGCTTTCATATTCTTTTGGGTTAGTCTGTGTTCGCGCATCTATGATCGCTGATGTTATATTTATCGGCATCCTGCAATGTGTGTTTGGAGATTCGGAGTCCTACTGCAGACTAATTTTCGCATCTCAGTGGATATTTATTATAGCATAGTCGCAAGTGATACGAAGTGAACGACTACAGTGCTTTCGGCAGACATGACAGCACAAAGTGGCTGGAAAACTGGTTATTTTTTGCAGCTACTAAGAAATCCGTCCATCGTTGCATTAATTGCACGGCCATGCCTAAATGACGACTGGGTTTTGCCCGGTCACTTCTTCGCATCCCAAATGTATGTCCTTTTCCATACTCTCGTAGCTACTTCTTACAATCTCCCTTCCATCCATTCATAATCTTAGTTTTCCCTTCACTTTACTTCTGCATGCATTTATACATTCTAGTATGTGTGCATGCCAACGAATCCAACAGCATGGTACTTTAGCTAATATGCTTGACCTCTCTTTTGGTTCTATTCTTCTAATCCTTTTCGGCGCTCCTTTTTTTTTCCTTCCCCATACCTTACTTTGAAATGCCTGTCGCAGTTGTCCATGCACCTGCGAATGAAATTTACAAGGCCCCATTATGCACTATATCAACAGAGGTGCAACTGTTTGTCCTACGACGACACCGTCGACCACGCCCTGACCTTAATATCCACTACTATCTTCAGAGTCACTGCTTTTTTAGTATTACCTATTTCAAAACAGTAATTTACATATTATTCTGGGGAAAAGTTTAGATTGCACACAAATGAGAAGTGATGTCAAGTGGTAGCATCATTGAGGCACCTAAATTGGCCGCAATAAGTGAGTCCAGATAGTGTGTTTAGATTACCAACCACACGAAACAAAGTCGTGGAGGACGACCAAGAGGCAGTCCTAATCTCCGACTCATCAATAGCGCCAAAACCTTTATAAATCCTTGAGACAAAAAGTGCAAGAAACCATATAAATGCCAAGTGTATACTAGAAATAACACAAGCTGTATGATTAACACTCCACTTTCCCCGACTCCTGAGAACTCATTTGCGGTAATAAATGTTGGAGGTCTTTTTGATGCTGGCGGTCAAAAAGATCTTCAAGCTGACCTCAAGGGGTGTACCATTGTGTGTTCGCTTTATTTTCGCCCATGTCCCAGATGCTCCAAGATAAGTTGTGAAGCATCTGTTCTGCATGATGTCGAAGATATTTATAATATATTCAATAACAAATCTTCGCGATAACAATTCTAGCAGGAACCATTATGCTGGCGAATGCAATTAGCACGCCTCAACAAACTCTGTCAGGGACACCTTAGAGTGACCACTGAAGTCAAAATGTGCGCCTTCTCCCAATCGGCGGAGTAGATTAATAAGATACGTCCATGAGGAATTTAATGTAGCGCATCAATAAACTGCACGTACTTGTTTGTGCACCGCATTTTTATCAAAATTGCCTTTATATGAATCAGTAGCAAAGGATTGTCAAGTAAGGCAGAATAAGGCGGAGAAAGAAAAGTAGAGAAAAGCTTTAAGATTGTCTACAATGACTGTAAAATGCGGAACCGCTAAGATTCTGGCTTTATTTGCCGATGAATAACTACTACGTCGAAAATGATATCGCATGTTACCTCCTACTTGCATTGATTTCGCCTGACAAATTCACTTAAGAATCGCTCAAAAGCAATCTAATGACGACACATATGACGCTCAAAACACTTTCAAATAACAGTGTTTGAATAGCTAAGTGAAATGAAATTTCTCCCATTATGATGAACGAGACTAGAGAGATAGCATTCCTTCCATTTTGGTTGAAAACTAGAGGCGATCCAACAGTTGATAAGCGATGTTCAGCAGTTATTTAAAAGTGGTTATTTTTATGCCCAGTCACGCAAGCCAAATTAACTCATAGCCCTATTTGCCGTACGCATTTGGCCACTTGTTTGTCCTTAGGCACACCTTGCTGTTCACATTTAAGTCGGAGAGGGACGTTTGACTCGTAAGCGCTAATTCTGTTTCGATTCTACGAATTCATCTCAGAAGCATCTTTACTTACCTGCTTGTCAGTAGGTGGCATGCAGAGCAACAAACGAGCAAAGGAAGAGGTTGTGGAATGAGTCCTGATGAACAAGAGTGGAAGGTTTGCTGCTTTGTAGAGCGAATTACGAAAGCAACACACAGACGGCGAATAAGATTTTAACAATTAACTGAAAGCCAACGTTAATTTTAATTGAGTGTAGAGTAATTCACCAACTAAGTGACTGATTACGAGAAAGCTTATGACGTGAAATGGCTTGCACTGTCATGATTGCTAGGCAATCAAGAATTTCACTAATGTTTTCTCCCAAGCCGTCGACTCACAGGTCTGGATAGCGCGCCACTCTAGGCTCAACAGACTATGCTTCGTTTGTGTTTGTGGAGGACTACAGAAGCAGTTGTTCACGATGAATCATTTGCTTTCGAAGATCAGACGCTGCTGATGCCTTTAATCCAACCGCTCAAAAGAATTCTATACAAGTAGAGTATGCTTGGGAAAAACTTCTTGAGAACAGCAAGACCAGTAACTCTGTCGAAGTGGAGTGCTGCTTCAATGTTTGCCCATGAGAAGGTGTCATGACGTATTTAAATAGTGTACTGCCTCTCATTCCTCCTATTCGCCTGATTATATTTGTTCAAACTGCAAGTGATTAGCACTAGATCTTGGTGTCGACGATCGTCAGAGGACTATGATGGGTTAGACAGTTTGAAGACCATCGGGATAAGAAAAGCTTCGACCAGGCGTTGTGTCGTTTCTGACCACATAAGTGGAATATGTGCCAGGCTTGCCTATTATACAGAGAGCTGGGATCGTGGGTTGCAATGTTGATTGTTTCAAAGAATAATTAATCTTTAGAAAAGTTTTAAGGTTGCTTCATTTTTTGTTGGGGGAATTATGTGAACTTGTTATCGTGCTTTACAATTACCGAGGTGATGGCGCCCTTGATTTCAAAAAGCACCCTGCTTATGCCAAATGGGCAGAGGCTTAACCGAGCCTAGGCCATCAGCACCGAAATGGAGGCGAGGGTGGCTGAGTACCTAGTAATGACTGGCGTCTCCTATCCCCTACTTATATAAGCCTTTGTCACTCTTATATTTATCCATTTAAAACGCTACCTACTCTGCTGCTTCATATGAATTTTTATTTTGCGGTCCCGCAGCCATCCATCATTTGTCCTTCATCGTTTTATTTTCCTCATTCACTTGTTATTTTTGATATAATGCACTATTTACGGCCTCATTTTTTAACTTAACGATTTGGTATTATCTGTTCGACGTCGCGTCTACTCTTCGAAACAAGTCGTATGGTGGATTATGTTCTAAATTTCCTGGCAGTCCTCTTGCATTAGTCGCGTTTTGAGATTGCCTTAAGGCTTTTCCGACTAGAGACTGCAGTGCTATTGTGTACAGCGTCTCCATTAATGAGGCACGAGGCTAGATCGCAGATGTTAGAAGGAGCTGACTTGCTCAAAATGTAAAAGATATACTGCTAACCTAGCCGATTCCGATGCGGTTGTCTAGTCTCCTAGAACTGCGAATGCGTTCGTCCCATTTGCAGACAACGCTAGCCACAGACACTGATGACTTCGACCTTGTTAACAGCTTTCTGAAAAACTTCAGTTTTTTCTGGTTTTCATTTTCTTGTGCATGCTCGTCTCCCATGGTCAGATTTAATATAAGTACTCTAAGAACGCCATTTGGGTTGGCACTTTGCAATGAGGTCCATTGTGCTAACACACGTGACTGGTTTGCGACCAGTTACTCATATTACTGCTCCGGTGGGTAGAGACCAAAAAGCATGGAGAACACGACTGCATACAGAACGAAAACATTTGTGGATGCAAAATGTTTAATAATCCTTTAAGCAGATCTGCACATGCGTCAAGTTCATTGCAGAGGACTAGTCAGTTCACAGACACGCGCTGATCCAAAGCTTTGCTAACTAGTTGGAACTGCTTCCTTTCATTTGGGGCAACATCAACATCAAGGACAGGTTCTTTGCTGCCACTCGGAAAAAGATTGAATTGTGAAGTGTTGCCCAAGTGTTTAGGTGCAACGTAGATTTACCATGCATCCGTTTGCTGCCGACTGCGTCAAAAAATGGCAAAATTGCTTGAAACAAGACCAAATGGGTACTGAATTTGATGTTATTGCCTAGTAAGTGGAAGGACGATATGATGTCTTAAATGGAACGAGTTGCGGTTAAGGTGCTTCTTTTGGGCTCCCAATATCACTTACCAAAACGAGGTATTTACTGATTAGCGAAATCGTGTTTCTAATTTAAGGCATGTGGACTAAGAGAGGGATAATAGATTGCACAGATTGTTAAAAGTAGAGAAGTAAATAATGAATGATTAGGATTGAATAAAGATCAGCGATGACGGCGCGCAGATATTGGTGGATTTACTGACCACCTCAGTTATGCAAAGTCGGTCTGTGTTAGTACACGCATCGATGACGGTAGCGTCACTCCCGGTCTATTTGACTCATTTCATTGCATTTTGCGTGTCTGCACTTTAGCCCTCTCTGCTCCTCTCCATTCGCTTGTACTATGATTCCCTACTCACTTCTCACGTTTTATGCAGTCAGCTCCGTTCCCAGCTCCGTATTACCATGCTGAATAAGGAAATGCTAAAGGGATAGGCAGTGAAGTTAGTGATAGAAGACCTGCATCAGAACACTCTTGTTCCCATTTCCACAGACTCTCTTGAGTTATTCTACTTGAGGGCTCAAGATTATTCCAATCTTTTGTCGATCCTTTCCATCAGATGATTACAAGCGCATCCCTTTGCGTAAAACCACTACGCTTCTATAAGACTCCGTTGCCACAATCACGTGACACCCGCATCAAAGTCACATTGCTTATTTACAATTTAGGGGATTTCGATCTAAATAAAAAGGCAAAATGCCCCACCAACTAAACACAAAGTAGCTTATTCTCCCTTACTTCTTGGAGGACATTGATCAGTTTGATCATCAATACCTGGTATAGGGTCAATGATTACGCATGTCTACAAGAGAAGTAATCATAACTCTGACGTTGGTTCGACGTCCTCAAGACTTCACATCAGGTGTCAGTGACAGCCATCAACGCATAGTAACTCAAGCTGTTATTTGGACATTTGACGCAACAGTTGGTGACTTACCACTACCAATTACTTGCATAACTTCTCGTTCTCCCCCACAACTGGCCCCTGGTAAAAACGCTAACCGCATCTTTTGACATGTCTAACCCACATAAGGGTTGCGCAAAAGGTGGATTGAGTGAGTGTCAGAATTGCAGCAAGTGTTTGGACAAATGGCTGTCAATACAGTGCTGATTGCTGCATGGCTCGAGGGCAGAGGAAGAGGAGAGGAAGAGTCTAAGGCAGAAATCGAGGCACCAGAATACTGATTTAGCATCAGTCTATACTTCCTTTCATAATTTCATCAATTGGTTATCAGACACTTAAGTGTGGCTTTGAATAAATGTGATTTTTACCAATCTGACCAACAATGCTAAAATGTCGCGGCAGCCACAATGCCAGTGAATTGTGTTGCACTAACACTAATGGAATGAATCTTATTAAACGACCAATAGTTGTGTATTAAGGTCGAATTATCTTGTGCTAACTGCCATTTGTTTAAATAACTCCTGCGATCCCTCACTAATTGCCTCTTTTCGTATAAACCTCAGTGTAACAAAGAGTTATTTAGTTTGGCTGCTATCGAGTTGTTGAAATCCACTTCATTTTGACCAATCAACTAGAGTGGGTTTTTATTTGAAACAGAAGTAGTCGCCGGTTGCATTGTGCAGATCGGTCCTGTGTGCACTTGTGTCGCATTGAACAAGGAATTTTAATGGTTAATTTCGTCAGCAGTGTACCAAACTCCAGGTAGGCATGGAAACACAAAGACGGGGCGCATTGTATCTTATAGGTGTGAATGGCATGGGTAACAAGTGGGTCAGTGTTGGCGACATAAGGAACGATATGATTGTGAAAGCCAATTAATACTGCAAGTACTATGTGCAGCAAACATGGTAAAGGAGTTGCAGAACATGTTAATAAATTGTGCAGCCTTCCGTCCGCCGTCTGTTAACTTACAATCAGAAAATGGAATCCACTTGTCCATTTTTCGCGACTTTTGTCACCCACCGTCTGATGCAGATGCAAACCAGTCCTTTCGTCACTCCCGTCGCAAACGCCCTCTGCTAGGGCTCCTAACGCAGCGATTTCTGACTATTTTAGTCAGATTGTTTGAAAGTGGAACTATTGATGGCGTTGAGCCTATTACGCAAGTAATTTGACCGAACTAACTGAGTAAGCTTTAAGAAAGTGAATTCAAAACCAAATCATCCAGCATCCATGCGTCTCATCAACAGCGTGGGCGCTCATGAGTAAATGCAGCTCTTCGACGCGAACAGCAATCCAACCACTGTTAGTCAAACCATTACTTCTACTCTCTGCACACGGGTACTTGCACTTAGATACCACCAATTACGAATAATTCAATTAATCCTACAATTGTTAGTTTTTTTGATGTAGCTTATTACGGTATGCAAGCACTTTAGTTGCGTTTCGCCATTATGAATTCATATAAGCAGAACGTTAAAAATAAAACATTTGTTTTTCGATCACGAAATTGGGAGTATTTACGTGATTTCTAAGAGAAGCAGCCATCGTTTCTTCTGCTGACTCCAAAATCGTTTGTGCGGTCATTAAATGGGAAATCAACTCCATTAAATAATAGTAATACTTTGCTTTTTCAGCACCGTGGATTTATCCGGATGAAACGTTGACGGTAAATGATCACTCACCTAGTCATCTAGAAGGAGGTTTGCCGAAGTTTCCAGCCATGCTGCATGTTTATGAATTGTCCCTTCCTTTTAAATCCTATAATTGTGCGATTGATTTGGCAAAGGCGCATTTATAAGTAATGGTTAACGTGAACAAATTAAGCCATGTGTAGGTAGTGTATAGACCCTGGTCTGCATGAATGAATTCTGATAAATATCCTGCCCTAGGATTTGCCTTTGACAAAACGAGTATCACAAATGTATGTATGGTTTCAAAACACCTTAGTTTTCCATATCATGGGTAGGAGTGAACACAAGACTCAATTCCATAGGGAAGCCAACAAGAAGGGAGTCGGTGATTTCGACTACGAAAACAAAGGTTAATTGAATGTATTCATGCGATTGCATAGGTAGACAACACACATTTGTCAATACCTGTACGCTTAGTCCAAAGGGGTAGATCAAATCGACATGTCTAAGGAATAATAAGGGTGACGAAAAGGCGTGCCCCTTCCTTGCTTGATTCCATTTCCCACAATCGATACATAGTCACCAACTTCTGTCATTTCCTTGATGTCACAGGACTTCTAGACCATTATATGTGGTATAAGTCTGTGCCCTAACCAAGCGCATTCCACAATTTGATACTGATTTTGGTGGTCAGCCACGAAGGCATCATGCTAAAGTAAATGACTCTGAGGTGATTCCTTGTCATTAACACTTACAAGTGTTGGTAGCGTCGGAAGAGTTCAGTAATGCGTCTGCTCTTCAGCTCTGATGCATTGATGGAATGGGGTGACGTGCCACAGTTCAGAGTCGGTCTTTGAGATGATGATAATTTTCAAACTGTCAAGGTGCAGTGATCGTCTTTGTTTTAATCCCCACGCCATGCTTCATGATTCTTTACCTCTACTGCCTAATCCCTGTCACCGTTTGTCCTTCCGTTCAACTAGGTGGCTGCATTGTGTAGCTTATTTTGCTATGAATTTAGCCTTTTACCGTTGTTTCTCATCATGCTTGCACCATTCTCTGTGTTTCATCCATGTGTTTGCGAATTTTAAGCCATTTCCTTCTAACCCTTGCGCTCAAGCTGTGAACACACATTTCTTAAATAAAGGCACGGTATCCACTTTAACCCGATGCTGAACTTGAAGTTAAACATGCATCTCCGTAGATTCTTTACGCTGGCCATATTTTTTAACTAAGCGAGTTCATCTGATCCGCCACAAAATGGTTTTTGCATGCCACGTATGCCAATAAACCCATTTGAGTGGCTAACTGCCTAGTGTTTGAACGTGGTTGGGAAAAGCCACTAGACAAAACTATGCTTTGGGGTCAATTTTTGAAGAAAGTAGCGTAATTTAAAGGCAATTACTTTCTTCCAAATCCGATATCCAGAGTCTCCTCAGCCCAAGCAATACGCTGGTTTAATTAAGCATTACGCTTGTTACGTAAGTAATAACCGCTACCAGACCTTTGCAATGCTCTTCGCTTTTCGCTACTTTTTTATACTTCTATAGAATGCATTCTGACGTCTGCAGTCCCCAGTCTGCCTGTTTGTAATCAGCTTAACTTTTTCTCCTTTTGCTTACTAGCGTTTCGTCTTGTGCCAATCTGCTATCGCCTCTGAGGATAATATCGTGAGATAGAACAAGCTCGGCTCATTGAAGCTGGCACATCATGCCTACAACTCCTCCCTTAATGAGTGATGAAAAGCCCGGTTTCAGCGTGATGACATTTTTTACTTGAGATTAACAAAAATGGCAATTTTTAAATTTATTATAGGGGTCTAAGTAAAAACCTACACAAAGTAGTAGTAAGTTAAAGCACAATAGGAGTAAAGAAAAAGTGCCTTAAGCACTCAATGGCAATATTGCTAATATTTGAAGACGATTGGTTGGATGGATCATTCGTGCAAAGCGGGCTGAATGAAAGTGCTTTAAGACTTCTCTGCGGCTACATGCAGCCTTTACTCCTGCTGCCACTTTTGATGCACTAACACACTCGCTGTATGGTTATTGTGGCACTTTAATGAGTCACATATCAGTGCAAACTAATCTAGCCCTAGAGGTAAGCAAACCCCAAGAGTGGCAGCCAATTGTAAAGTCAAGCAAAATATATTCAACCTTGCCAAACTGATCACAATAAATAGCCTAACTGCCGAAATTTAATTTCGTAGTACATCCCATGCCCATCATGACACGTTAGGGAAATTTTAAAAATAATGAATCGCCGATCGTAAGTGAAAAGAAAATCACGCATTGGTTTTGAAGCTGATGGAAAGATTCTACATGGTTATTGTGGATATTTTGATAAAACAACGTGATTTGGGTAATATTACAAACTAATGACTGCCGAATATTCAAATCAGTGTATATGAATGAGAATAGCAGCTTCCCTACGAGTTTGATGCCAACGAAGTGGTAGTTTGGTTTGGGGATGTAATTGCCAGCGCTCAGTGACCCAGCCAATGTCTTCCAGGTTCTTCATCATGTCAACGCATTCTAGTTGGTGCATAGTTTGATAAACTCTGATAACTCACAGTTACTGCTCTTTGGGAAAATGGTAGCATAAAACTGAGTAGTCACGACCAAGGTTAAAACTTGCATGAACTACTCACCAAATGCGTATTGTAAGCACTAGCATATTTCACTCACCATACATAATTTTAAATATTGACACATCGCCAAGTCCTTTTACATGGATGGATGCCTGGCGATTGATTACCCTTACTAGGAGAACATCTTTGGCACATAATTTATGCCAAAAAACTGCATAAAATGGGCGCAAGGGCAGGGAGCGCACTTGATTTCAAGCATCCGCCAGGGATGCTAGAACCATTTTACTAAAGTGGAAAGACGGATAAATTGGCTAACCGAAGGAGTCGTTGTCTGAACTAAGGCTTGTGAGATGAGTAGGCTCCTGCAAACTTCTACACTGAAGTGGTTTTGGAAAATATGCCAGATTCTGCTAAAATATCAATGCCTTGAAAGGGAACAAATATTAGGCCCTTTAAAAGCCATAGGCATGACCTTAGATCCTTCGACAATTATGACATAACAATCAAACATGACTTGAATTGACATACTCAATCTACTACATTGCTTTGCAAAGTTATGGGCTGCAACTTCCACGAAAACTGTGCATGATGCGCTACGATTGGATCGATGCAAATTATGCCGCGCTTTCAACGCTACCTATTAATGCACTTTTGCCAACATACTCACTATCAATTTCGTTTGTTTCGTCTGTTTTCGAAATGCTACACTACTAGATAATGAGAGGCTCCAGGATGGTAAAGCAACCGATCGCGAACACAAGCCGAAGTGATTAACTGAAAAAAGGTGACAACCTCACATAAAATGCGATCTCACAGAAGCTTGCGTGAATGAGTGAATCCCAGGTATCACGTAGTTTTCGATGGCACAAATGTCAGTTGGCACGCCGAATAAGCTACGCCTCCTGTTTGGTCTTTGGTTGGTTACCAATCCTCCAAGTGAGAGAGGTAATGACAAGAGGATTATGCGATTGTCTAGCATTAAAGGCACTCATGCACTTTGTGTTGCAACAAAAAAGCAGGTGACATCCCCCGAACCCTTCAACGCTGACCACTTCACCCACTGTGGAATTCGCTAGCCTGCTAAATTGCTAACGAATGGACAACTAACCGGCTGGTAAGATGAATAACGAGCAAGCTAGACTACCCAGTTATCCAGTCGGAGAAATAGGCAGCTAATCATGGAATGCATAATAACCACTTTGACTTCTGACCTGCCATATAACACGTCCACATCCTAGTCAAAACAAACGTTGCCTGACCCTCTCCTTACTTGCCACTACTCCAGCATAAAGCAGTCTGTTGTTGTTGTTCAGAGCAATCCCTTCAATCCATTTTGGAATCCATATTTGCATACTGTGTGAGGCACTTGTTGGGATATTGATAAAACTAAACAAAAGGTGCATTATGGGACCCTCGACAGACAGGAACTGCATAACGTGACACAGTCTCTTCACATCGTGTAGAGCATATTGGGATGGCATTGTGCGTTTTGAGCCATCTTAGTTCCCGGTCGGTTATTGTTGACGTGTGGGGAGGTGTGAATAGGAAATAGCCTATTTGTGCACCCCTGCTACTTCTATCCTTAATGGTTCATTAGCCTTCCTTATTGCTGTAGGGTGGGAGGAAAATCTACAAGAAGGAGGTAAGCGAAGTCATAGACTGCATCGGGAAGATTGGAGCGCTCAAGCATTCGGAGTATCCATAACCTCATCCTCCAAAGGAATGAATAGGATTTGAGCCACTCGCAGACGCAAACACCATGTAGTAGTAATGACGAGCCCTGCTTGCAATTTGCAGGCGTCATCGACATCAGTATGGTTATCTTTCTTGCTTTATCCGAGCGCTGGCGGCAAGACTGAAGCGCTCAAAGCTACTCTAATTTGCTTGTACTCTACCATATTTCCTACTCTTCCTCTTCTTCATATCATCAGTAGTTTATTATGTCCCCACTTTCTCTGCGTTTGAATCTGCTATGTCCAAGGCACCTGATGACCTTTTTTCAGCCTCTACCCGCCTCTTCTTTCGTCAATTGCACAAATTTAAGTAATGTTTTCATCACATTCGGTGTCTATTCCCTCTTTCTGTGAACAGAATCCGGTCAAAGGTGATAGTACAAGTAGTGGTGGTTTAGGTAGAATATAGGAGCGCGAATGACGAACATTTCATTGCGTTGTCATATTCTCTACGTGTAATCAAGCCTTAATTATTTGCGCAATTTCCTAAGTAAATGCGTAAAAATTGATGCTGTTGTCAAGACATTTGTTTGCTTTGGCAGTGTGTTAAATGATTTGTTAAGATGATACCGATGGTGTCTGATTAATGGGGTCTGATTTGTGTCAACATGCTTCTAACTCTATCGAGTCAATGTGCAATCTTATTCTTCCAGATAAAACGGCTTTACCACATGGATTTGTTTCATTTGATCATGGGTCCGCCATGGAGAAACGGAGGATGTCAGCAGAAGGAATGAGGGAGAGATGGATGTCGTGTAGTTCTGTCTCTCCTCCTAAAAGCTCTCTAGGAGAGTAGCAAATAGCAAAAAAGGACTTTGTTATGGAGAAAAGTGTCATCCATCCCCTCTCGAAAGAGAAGTCATTGCGGCAGAGATACCCTGATCACTGTGCGCTGTTATGCTTGCCACGCAAGCTATTTTAAACTTCTGGCGGAACGGGACTGCCAACAACACTCAAGGTAGTTCATTTAACTGCTCTCAAAAGTAATTATTCTTACTTTTAGTGCAATATTTCGCCTTTACGAATGCTTCGTTTTACTAGATGCCGACGAATGCGGAGGACGTTAGTGATTTGCACTGTTGACGCCATTTTACCACAATTTGTGGCGAATACTTCTTGTGTGTGTTTGCAGATTGGGGCGGGACTTACTCCTAATCCGCCAATGCAGAACGGTGAAGGTGGCCAATGGAAAGTCCGCAAACGTTGCATCATTGTGTAATATAAAGACAGTCAGAGTGAATTCAATCAACTACTGCCGGTCTCCTCGCTGGACGGTAAAATTTGCCTCTATTAAATAAAAGGACGTTCTTGTCGTGTGGGAGTGTGAGACAGATTGTTTAACTCGTGATCATTATTTGACAAGCCCCTTCTATCAGTCGCCATAATGGATGGGTAGGATGATTAGACTGCTCAACTACGGTGTCAACTATTATTTGTCAGGATAGAGCACCCACATAGTGATGAAGACACTCCGCCGTCTAGTAGACCAGTCTCGACAGAAGGAGACGACGCTGTAGTGCAAATGTATTAAATATTGCCGGAAGAGGATGCGGAGTACCAACCCCTTCACGGTTCTATTGCACGATGGCTTCCGTTCACCTTCTTATTGCTAACCCACAGTCAAAGGCAAAATATGGTTTAGAAAGTGAGATAGATTTGCCAATAATGGGTGAAACATTCTCTGAGGGATGAAGTTTTAAAATAATATGAAGGCGCCAGGCCTCCTCCGTGTCCAACGGCATCGTAGGCATTGGTGCAAGCAGTTCTTTAGGAGCGCTACACAGGCAAATGGACCAAGTGGGTGATGCTAAACTTGCGACACTTAAGGCGCTTTTAGAGGGCCTTATATCACAGTGATCACATCGCTCCAACCTACGTTGAATGGGTCCCAGTGGAAAGAATCCACAATGATATCGTTGGTCCTCTACCATCGTTCTACCATGGCAATCTCGATATGATAGACTGCTTATGAAAGGGACTGAAACTAAATCCATGTATGCACAAATCATTAGTTTGATAACTTTAGCTTTTTCCATTAAAAGGCACGGAATTTGCTGGTATAGAGCGCGCTATTTGGTTGATAGCAATCAGAAACGTAACTTCTTAAGCTGGCTCTTTTATTTGAACATGCAAGACCTCCACACTGCAAAGACATACACATAAACCTGTCAAAATCTTTCGCCGAATGCGCGAATAGGGATGACTGTGATCTAGGCCTTGGACGCGTCATACACTTGTCAAACCAGTCTAGTATTCTGAAAATCGAGAAGGAAGAGGAAAACGGTGCATCTGCTGACAAGTTTTTGCGAAGAAAACTTTATAAAATCACATAATTCAATGAGGAGTAAGTTGAAAAGGAGTGTTTTTGTTTGCTCAACTTCGTGGCTGATAATGAAGTAACTTATCAGTTTGCTCTTCTCCCTCTCACGCCTCGTTGTAACTTTCATCCAACTTCAATCTGTGGTCGACGAGTCAGAGTAAATGATGACGGCAGTAGTGGAGCAAATCCTAAGAGACGACAAACTAGAAGAAACGCGTCGATTAGCTTTTGCTGTACCCCTGTTCATTCCTTATCCCCATTGCTGCACAACAACCACGATATAGTCAGGCACTGAGTGATGGGCGTTGGTGGCATCCCGCTTGTCCCCTTGTAAGGCATGCTTAGGTTGTCTTAATTGCTAAGGTGACACTAGTACTTCCCAGTCCCACCTTGAGGACTATCCATTAAAGGCTTGTATATTCCACCGAGGGAGGTGGCAGGGTCCCTATCACTTGTGTTTCTGTTGAGTACGCGTGTAGCTGGTTGAACCACCTACAACTTCAGATATCGACGAAAATTATCGTAGGGTTGATTAATTAAAAAATAGCCCTTTTCAGGTTAGTTTAAGCTGCTTTGGTAATAAAAAGGTTAGTTTGGATTTCCCTTTTTTTCCAAGGCACTGTAAAGGCACGCACTTCGAAATCTGCATTAGTTTACCCATTAACCTAAAAAAATGAACACCTGTTCAAGATTGCAGCCACCCTCCACATTTTATGCTGCATTAATAACACCTCCTTCACACTAATTCGCTGAATCACATGTCACAGAATGCTCCTCTATTCCAATTTGATTGTGCTCCAATTACGGCATTCAAAATTCCAACAGGTTTATTATTTGTGATTTCATGTAAACAAGACAAAATTATGCAAAATAGTAAGACTGTTAAAATTATTTTCTGATGCGGTGCTGCCAGGACCTCTGCACGTCCTTCCAAACACTTTGAAGTAGCACTTGAGAACCTCAGTTGGTCGATGGACTTAGCCAATTGGCCGGATAAAAGAAGTGATCATGCATGCATAGTGGTCCCTTATCACCTAAACGAGGCCTCATTTAAGCTGTTGTTTTCAGATTTTACGTAATAATGTCTCAGGTAGGTCTTATTGAATCTGCCTCCGTTGCAAGGCTCTATTATATCCTTTTGATGTTCATTTTTTCTGCGAACGCCACTGGAATTTATCAGCAAAAGCACTATTTTTAGAAGGGAACAGCCAATGCACAAACGCACCTAGCTTCTTGGATGTTTGAGACTTATAACGAATTTAGCCTGAATTGCATGAAATGGGTGGATGGATACATCTGTCTGATGCTTTTTGATGAGAGAAATCAAATTTTGCGCAATAGTGCGGGTAATGCAGCAGCGTATTACGACCAAGAAGAAAGATTCTTTCGTCGGCTTCCGTCGCAAGTGCTCCCTGCTTATATACGAGGTCCCATAAGCTGTGTGATCACCACGCCGTGTCGTTGCACAAGTCTGCCGTCATTCAAAATGACACGATACAAATGTGATTTGTCATTGTTACATTCTGCTCCCCCCATTCGTCTCTGCTTGGATGTGTCATCGGATATCCCATACTTTTCGGACCAGTGGGGCTGATTATTGAGGACAGGAGATGTTGCTCTACTGGACACGTGTGAGTGGTGGGAAGGAGTTGAAGCAGTGGGGCAAAGGATGCAACTGAGCGATTATGACTGTCATTTTATATCTTGATTATGTGGATTTCGTGAGTCGGGAGTATGGACACCTAAACGCGCTAGGGGATATCCTTACGCAAAAGCAAACAATTGTGTTGACTAACTTGATGTGGAAAATGTCGGTTCCCTATCCGAATTTGGACTGCATGGAGAGGACGTTTGAGGTCTTAGGCGGTTTCCAGTTTCCCCCCTTCTCTAGGCTATTTCAAAACTGGCGCATTTGGTGTAACAGGCGGCAGAACAATTTGACGATCGATTTTGTAGAGATATTACGCTGGGCCTGTCTCAAAGTCATGTGGAGTAGGAGAAGGACTCAACGCGCCTAAGTATACTTACGATGTGCCAGTCTATGGTGTCATGCTGCAGAGTGTTGAAAAGCTTAAAATGAATGCTATTTTATTATGCTTGAAAAGACCTGCGCCTTTATTCATGGGGGAGGGGGGTTAATTCGGAACGAAGTGGAAGGTGTTTTGTGATTGACGCGTGGTGGGTTACAATATATTGGCTTGGCGTCGTTCTGTACATGGAGGCGTTTTCGTAGGCCAAAGTGGTGACAACGTTACTAACCATATCGAAGTAGACGCTGGTGATTCACAGTAGTGCTGTGGTGCATCACCCTGCAGCCGCCGCGTAACTTGAACTGGCTTAGGGAACACTGTGCTGGCGCTTCAGCATCGCATGCAATTTTGAATCAGATAAAATACACGAGTGATGAGTGCATGTGATTTGTTGTCGATTCGTTTCCTCCTGCTGTAAGTTCTGATGTTAAGCAACACCGATTTCACCTCATGTTGATTAACCTTAAGCCCTCCAAATGCCGCTCAAATGAGAGAATATCAGCTTAAGTCCGGTGATTTTTACGACTTGTGACCCACAGTGGTAATCATAATCAAACAATGCTCTCCATCGGTCGCATTGGCGAAGTCAAGTGGAAGTACCGATGCCCGTAACCATGGCCAACGTGCAACTGATGCAAATTTTCCAGCTGAATTGCAGGCCACTAAAGCAGTGTTAAGTGAATGCACTGACAGTTGAGATGCAAGGTAGATTAATGAGGTGTAAATGCTTTTGTGGCAAAGTAAAAATGACGGAATCTGTCTAAAGCATCTGCAAGCTCAATCATGCGTTCCCCAAAAAAGCAATAGAGGAGTGATTTGAATATTTTAAGGCAAAAGATACACAGGAAGCACCTGCTGCTTTGAGCATCAATTTGTGGAATCAAAATACCACTTTAGTGTTAGTCAGCAAGCAGACCAAAGCAAAATAGAAATGCTGCAATAGTTGACAACTTCCCCTACGCTGTTGATGTGCTGAGGCTCTTTCAATAGTATAGAGGTTCGCTTAGCAAGATGAACAATATGCAAGGAAAATTACTGAACAGCGGTGCGTGCGGTGTAAGTCTTTGCAATGAAGAATTCTAATGGAGCGAAATCCTCTTGATAAAAACCGCTTAGCTATCGTAGATTTCTGATGCGTAGAGGATAGGCATTCCGTACCTTATCATATTTCTCACAACGAATGTAGTTATGAGTGCGTGCATGCAGGACTTTGAAGAAAAATGCATATTTGTGCATTTCTGCAAGTGAAGCAGCATTCTTATGCAGGCGAATTCATCAAAGCGAATGCAAATAAAAATATAGTAGACGAAATGCGGTTACAGATGTTTGGGGATTGTCAGTTTCATTCGGTGTGTATGCGGGAGAGGTGACACTTCCGCCTTTCGTCAGCCTACATCACATCATGTTCGACTTAATGCAGGCGCTGCATCTCGTTCATTAATGACAGGATTGATTTGATGTTATATCTTCTTTCGGAAATGATAATTTAGACAAAAACTGTCTACACAAGCATACATTTAGGCGAAGTTTACTTGAAGAACCACTCTTCTTGCCGTCAGGCCAATCGCTGAGACCTGGGGAGTTTTACCACAAAATTGCTGTAAATAAATATGAGTTCCTACTCACCATTCTTTCTGGTGAGGGATCAACGTGTGTCTACTCCTGTGTGCTGCCATTTGTTCCTTTCGCTTAGCGCCTGATTCGGTAACTTGAATTCGCTTCTGGTAAAGGCTTCAAATGTGTATTCATTGTACTTATTTTTATCAGCTCGTGTTGAAAGTGTCATGTTAGTGTAAATGAGAGCAAAGTGGAACTTCAGCTCATTCGGAAGGTTGCAATTAGTTAAAATGACTACAACCTGAACATGCGGGTTTTGTTCATAGTTAGATAATCGGCCTGACATAGAGTGAAGGTCGAGGTTGCAGATCAAATCCACAGAGAAGTGGCCAATACACAATGCAGAACGTGGTAATCTGGAAACTATCTGTCAATACGCTCAAATCAACGTCATGGTGCTTAATTATTTCGGCATCAGCGCTGAATCGTCGATTGTTGCATTTGTTAACGCTTCTCCTCAGTAGTATTACAATACTCACTCGTCTTGTTTCAGTAACAGCGACCACCTCTGCCTTCATTGTCGACATAAATCCATTCAATTCCCTTTAGTTTTGACACAGATAGCTCACTGATTATTAAGTGCAGAAGGCCGCATAATGCGAATCCATGTATTTTAATCGTGCATAAGGTTTTTTTGTGAAAATTATTCCTAAATAAATAATCGTTATTAAAATTTTTATCTTTATCACATAGAGGCAGGAACGTAAGATCAAAAAGTGTCACCGTCTTTGCAAAGCCACGATTTCAAATATTCTGAAGGTACTACAGGAACTGAAGGTGTTCAAGAGGTTCGACTGCCTGACACTCTTGATTGCTGTAGATGGGAGCAGAGTGTACGAGCCTCTCATCTTGTACAGCTATTTCATTGAGGATCTTGATGTAACTTTTAGTTTGGAATTCCAAGCACACTTATAACCTCCCAATCCTGTTCCCATTTTTCAGTTGTTGCAAGGTAAGCATCACGACGAACCGGTAGGTCTAAGTGTGTCCTAGGTTTGTTATGGCATCCACCAGCCTGGCAGTAGTGTTCAATCCACGTCCCGAAAGATAGGGTAAATAAGGGAGCAGGTAAAGTGGAAAGGCTTGTATACAACCTGCGTGGGGGCTAGAAGGCAAAGAGCACAGAGTAGTGCAATTACTCATGCAATAATTCAGGACGGTGTAACCGCAGGGGAGGCAAAAAAGTAATTTGTTCTTCTGCCTTACTAGGCGCATAATTCCTCTCAATATGAACTCATATTCGGATGGTTGATGTGAAGAATTCTGGAGCATTATACCTCCACACATATCAGTTTTCGAGTGAATATTGCCTCATCGTGATGATTTTCTTACTTATTGTAAGGAATGCTGATGGCTGCCTTCATTTTTACTCATTCATGCGTCAATTACCGACCTCAGCATTTACACCTTGACTTGCTGGAAATGGCGTCGATGGGTGGGTAGGTGGTGACTACAAGGCTACCATGCACAATACTTGTAGCAGCTAAAAATTTTTAAAATTAAACCATCCATTGGCTTCATTGATGCGCAAGTTGCAGACGCTTTAAAAACTTTTTATGCTTAGCGTTCTCTCAAATACAACGCCATGTGTGACCGCAGACATTGTTGCTTTACCATTAGAGGTGGCTTTGTAAACAAGCGTGCTACTGGGACTTTGCGGCAGTCAAATTTCAATCATTACATCTTTTCATTCTTTTGAGACAGTTACGAATTCAAGTCTCAAATAAAGACGGGTGCAAATAATGCAACAGCTTTGAGCCAAATTTTAGTTCGCCTTAATGGTTCTAGAACAGAAAGTCATTGCCAATCCGAAGTACTTTAATGGTAGTGGAAGTGAAGGAAAGAATAAGCCAACTATTAATTGCTCTATGATAAGATATCGAATTCACTGCTTAGACATTGGGTTAAACAAACCGTAGTTTTGATCCATGTTGGTTACTACTTAACTGTTAAGGCTTATTTACATGCGAGTCTTTTGAGCGCAACCTAAAGCTCGCTATTTCATAATACCTGAGAATTTGGACAGAAGGCGTTAGGATGTCAAATCTGCAGAACATAAACCAGCGTTTGTCCTTAGAATTCACTATGGATATAAGCGGTGGCTGATGCGTTTCCTTAAGCAAAATCTTTCTCAAATGTGTGGTAGTAAAATTTTTTGATTCGTGTTTTAAGTAGTGCTCATCGCTCCTGGAGTTGATTTATCTTTTAAGCTATTCCGTGATAAGGTATTCGAGGTGAGGCCTTTTACGCGCAGTCGAAAGTTTATACGAATGGCTACTCGAGACCGCAGGCTGAAACTCACTACGGCGTATAAAATTACTGATAGGCATAACATTGTCCTTTTAACGTTATTCACATGCATAAGTTCTACTCAAGATGAGCGCCGTATCACTGATAATACTCGAAATCTTTCATCATAGATATGAATATCTGTGACCTCAACATTCTCGTAAACGACAACCTATCTCCACATGCTGTGCCATAAGCTCACTCTCACTACTACTGCCCACATTAACCAACCTGGTTTAACTTAGATTGCCTTTGCTTGACTGAACTAGAGCGTAATTGATTGATCCCTCACATGTCCAGCGGGTACTGATGCAAACCAGAGCGCATTTGCCACTTGCCAATATGAGATCCACCACCCTTGTTACATTCATTATTAAGCACCAGCGTTCAATTTTTTAACTTGCCTCGGACATTCATCCTAATGACACCTTCTTTTGCTCCAAATGAGCCTTCGCTTTTGATGCGAAGATTTGGACTTTCAAATCGAAAGCACGGGCACTGTGCATTTCCATCTCCGCATTGACATAAGAGTACACAACTGATTTACTGCCATTCTTACTATTAAAAAGAATAAAGGAAGAAAACTTTTAGATTGATGTTCTTCTGCTCTCTTGGAAGAGCATGTGGCGTCGCTCGAAGAGGCAGAGTGGAACCACACATTCTTTGTGAGCAACGTGGATTTCCACAGAGCCAGGATCTCGGCGCTGCAACTTGCTAGAGATGTGCGATGGCAAAGAACGACACAAACACCTTCTTCGCTGCCCATCGCTAGCTAAACGAGAAGGAAGTACACAGATGTTCTCAAGAAAATCCACTCCTCTATCCGTATCCTTATGAAAACCATCGTGTGACCACTTAAGGGCGGACAGCAAAGTCTGGTCCACGTCTGAATGCAAGGTGACGACATTTAAAATAGCTCTTCTATTTTAAGTAAATAGTTACATAAATGGGGGTGCTCAACTAGGGTTGGAAATCGTACCTAGTGCTACCATGGAGCCACTAGAATGGTGGCATGAATGATTATGCATTTGCACAGTATTTTAAAATAAACACTGCAACCCATTTTTAGTAAGGATGAGGTAGACAGCGGATCTCGGTAGTGCCTTGATAGACAATCTGCAGCCACTCAAATGTACTGACCTAGCGAAGTTTGTGGATAGGAAGTATGCATCGAGTTTTAAAGATTTTTTGGATTCCTATTCCGACTTACGGACGAAGAGTGTCACTTAATAGACCAAACATTTACTGCGTTTAAGGGGAGGAACCTCCGTAGCCACATAGCAAATAGGCAAGTCGCCTTGTAGGTAAGAGGAGACATGCCTCTACCATCATTCTTTCTCAATCCCTTGCCTCCAGAGATATGGACATGCTGGTAATAGATGTTAAGATGCCACACTTCAGCCTCAACTACTGTGAGTAAAATCCGCAAAAATAGCTGAATTATTGAGGATCTTCGTCGTCTGCACCTTTACTTTATGATTCGGTCCGCTTTATGTAGTTCGTGTAGAACTGTGATTTGTAAAACTGACGCGACAGTTTGTGCATTCAACTTTAGGTAACGCTTGACGACATTTTCGGCCGGATTTAACTCCCTCAAGGCAGTGAGGTCACTTCCTTGAAGCCACTTGAGCAGTGAGCAATCAGAGGAGTGTCTTACCAATCCATCAGTCTAAGCTCGATTCTTTCCATTGGTGGACTTCACGCTACTTCTTAAAAGGGGATCATAACGCACTCTTTGGATGTCTGCACTGCTTATCCTCATCACCGCCTTCTCATTTCTCCTCTCATGATTGCCACTCTGACTCTTAAAAGCCATTGCAATTAACAGTTTAATCGGCGTCCCTACACAGTCATTGTTCTGTCGATACGCCGCATTATGGCACTGTGTGATTTGCATGCTACATTAAATTAGTTCAGTCACGGTTCAATGATGTGTTAATTTCTCTCTCCTCTGAGTTGTAATTTATTTGACGTCACCGCAGTGTATTCCAGTTAATTTTGAAAGACATTGATCAATCAAATGATCTAAAATTTATAAGATGCCATGCCTTAAGGTACCAGACCTGGGTCACTCGGATAGAAATGTGAAGGCGTCGCCTAGCATTTGGACTGATACAAGGTAAAGCTTATTGTAAAAGATGAATGGACAAACTTTCCTTGTAGTCAAACTTTGAAGCGCAAATAAAATGGCTAAGATAAAGAAGAAATTGCACAGCTTCTCTAATTAAAATTAAAGGCAAGTCGTTATAAGTGGCTGAAGTTAAATGTCTAGTTCCAAGGTTACTGTGGAAATGAGAGACTTCATCATTATCACAGATTGTACGAGCAAAATGGTAAAAAGAAGAAGAGGGAGCATTTGCGCGAAAAAACGCGAGGTGAGTGAAATCGACGAAAGATAGTACGTCAGGCAAATAGAGCAAATATGTCTTAATGAAAGCAGGAATAAACATATTTGGATTATAGAAATCGTTGTAAAGTCTGGACATTAAAAAAAAATGAGTTATAATTGAACGTGATTATAAGCAACGAGTGATATGCTTGTTTGCGTTCAGACGCATTAGAAGAGGCGAAACGAGAGGCGGAAATATATCACGTAAACCTCCACAGCATGAGATGTCGTGTTGGAGTAGAATAAGTTGGCAAGTGCATACTAAACGATGTCACACTTTATCTTCCACACTATATTGGTTGCCTAGCTTGTTCGAAAACATATCTGACCTCGAGAGCTCTCCCGAATCTGCGGTTTGTAACTCTGCTAATCCGAGTGGCCCTGCGTTCATCACCACTGCCTCTCATCCCTGTCATGCTCTCATAAGAATTCTCGCACTATCCTCTACCACATCTTGGAAGACTCGGTGAGTTACAGTAACCTGACTGCCAGATACAATTAAATTTGGTTTATTTATACCCCATTATTTGCTCTCTATTTCGAGTGCATGAGTGAAAAAGGATTTATCGCCACCTCCTTTAAGTAAAGCCCAAAAAATATATCGTTTGGAACATTCGTTCAACCTCCGAATCTTTTTTGCGATACTTCTCCAGGTGATGAATTTCATCCTTTCCTGGCACTTGCATTTAGCAATTAAATAACAATTGTAAAGGAAAAAGGGAAACAGAAGTGCGTTTGGGCTACGTTTCTTAGTGGTTTCCGTAGACAATGCCTTTCGCACGGTATGTTTCCCTGCAGTCTTGCGCAATGTTGGAAGAACCTATAAGTAGCTACTTGCGTTTTGCATAAAATGGTCTTGAAAAATTTTTCACAGCTGATTGCCCTAATTTTAAGAAATACAAAAGCCTGTTCAGTCAACTTGAAAATTCGGTGTTGTACGGTTCGAGTGACATAGTGTTGGAATTTCCCAAGAAAAATATGTTCTGAATTTTACAATATCGCGCCCCTTCTTTGGCGATAATCAGTAAACCAAAATTGTTTTCATACAAAATAATGGTAAATGGGAGTGATAAGTGCAGAAAATGACTAGGTTTCTCAAATCACTGATGACAATAATTTTAATTTTTTGATTATTTGTCTAAGTATTTCTAAAGCATTTCTACTGTGGTGTATGTCATTTGCTTCACACGTTTATTCACAAGCGATGAGCAAAAATTTTTCCTGAACCATAAGAATCGACCATCCCTCGGAATAAGTAGGACACTCACATGCAGATGCCTTATCATCCATCTGGTCCTATGCGCACCTCAAACAACTACGATACGAGTTCCTGTCCTCCACGCCAGCATCGGCTTTAACACGCAGATGATATCACCACGTAGCTGCAGTGTGCACGCTTCATTTATCATTCCGTGCCATTTCAGTGTTCCTGAAACCACAGCAGTTTATTAATCGGATAGCACCACATTCTTCAATCCCACTTCTGATGGCATTCTATCTCTAAGCTATGTTTGCAAATTAAACTATCACCCTCCACCAGCATGGCAGAGGGCATTAATCGACACGGAAGCTCTTCGTACCACCGCGAGCCTAATGAGTCAAACAATAGCGCATTCTCTAACACAATCCCACACTTGTGCCAGTATCAATGTTCGGTCAATATGAAACGGACATGTCATACACGAGGGATGAATGGACTAGGGGGTTATAGTGCACGGCTTTTAGCCAAGTCAGAGGTTTCAGAGAGCGGTCTCAGTCAGCTATCTTTAGGAGGCCAATACGCTCATGGTGATAGTTTTCACCACTTCACTGAGAGAACTAAAGTGACAATGTTGAGATTTGAAGAAAAGTGATTTGGAGAAACGTGATTCTCAACTAGGCCTCATAATTAAAGGCATTGCACCATTCAACCGTGATTTTTGAACAGTGCAAAGATGAGACGGTAAGTAGTAAGACATTGTAGAGCCCGTATGTACTAAAAGCCTATTGCCCAAGTTGATCAGACCTGTGCTAACGCAGCTCGAGATCACCTTGGTGAAGCGAATTGGCAAACAACAACCACTGTTTCAAAGGCTGATTGCACCTTCTTGAAACCATATTTGTCTAATCACTGGAATAAAGCAAGTGGGAGTGGACAAATGCACTCCACACACTTTCGCGTGGAGCCCTGAAAGCCAACATGAAGGTAACATGGAAAGCTCCCACAACCAGGCCACTGCTCGTCTTTCGCGTGCATACGAATGCAGAGTCAGTATTCCAAGTTCATTGGTAAAATAATTAAGCGAAAATAAACAATCGAACCACCTAGCCCACAGCCGAACCGAAAAAATCGACAACTACTATTGACGCCATCGGCCAAATTCGGACACCACCAGCGCATTCTTTCAAGGAGAAAAACTCATTGATTGCCAAAAACTACTCTCAATATCCTTCTTTTGTAGATATACCGTCACACTTCATTACTCATTTCCAAAATGGTGTAATATTGATGCTAACTCTTACTTTTCGGGCCACTTTGTGGCCTGAACATTGTGGACGATAACATGACTCACTACTTCCCCCTCCTTCTCCCTTTTATCGCCCTTCCCTCTGCGCCCCATCCAAAGGTGCTTTCGTTTTATGGTTTGGCTTTGTGGTTCCACCTTGTGTGGCACTTGCATTGTCCAGTGGACACGGCAATGGATTTTACTAGGCTTGGACCCTTTTTAACAAAAAGAAACCCCTGTCTACCATCCATTTGTGTTGCGTTGAGTGGGTCGACCTCAGCCCAGAACCCTTTCGTCTCAAAAAGGTAAGCGCTTCCCAGTGAGCGATTCTCTCTACAGTACACCACACTCACATACTCGTGCGCAGACAAAGCCTATTCCTATGGATTTGAAGTGGTCCCTGTTTCAAAAGTCCAGGACTGGCAGTCAGTAGCCGGGAGCTAAATAGTAGATGCATCTTTTGAGAAGAGACAGTGATGCCTCCGATTACCACCCGTCAAAAGTCAGTCGCTCAGTTAGCAATCCAAGATAAATGCGACATTTCCGTAAAGTACGAGAAGGAGGGAAAGAAGAAAACAGGCTAAGAACAGGTAGAGAAGTACTGTGACAACAATTATCACATCAGTCTAGGTGTTCCGATGACCTCACAATGCTAGAACACCATGCAGGCGCTCAGAACAAGGAGATGGATTCCAAGATAGCCCAAAGATGCAATTGGAGCTGTAGGCCACATGTGATTAGGGAATCGGACGTGAAAAGTGCCAATAAACACAAAACTTGTAAGAATGGAACAGTTACGATTAGAAATATTCTTAAGCCCCCTTTTCCACTCCAAAATCATTGTCTGGAGTCATCATACCTCACACAAGCATGAAGACGAAAGTACGAACAGAAGAAATGGTTTTGAAAAATGGAACAAGGGCAGAGTGTGGTCTTACCAAATAGCGCAGATGTGCCCAACTGACGCAACCAATAGCATAATTCAAAGGAATTCATCTAGAACACAAGTGGCTCCTGTCTTTGCCTAATCTTAGGGAAAGGAATGCAGACATGGCAGAGAATGAGCTCTCACCTGACTATCTCGACTATAACATAATTCAAACTGTAGGTTTCATTGACACCCTCCTTTATAACTTTCCCACCATGCCTACCACCCAAACAACTTTCCTCTGAGCTTTATTGAGGTAAAATACAGTGCGCGCCAAATGGCATCTGTGTCATAGGCCTACTGGCTCAATCTCTCCTTAAGTTTATAGCAATCCAAGACTTTGAGATTGTGCAATTTGGTGCAAGTACTGGGATGATGAACTTACACATAAAACCCTTTGGCCATGCTTGTCACTGTAGGAAAATGTGGCATAATACACGGAAGCGTCTGCTAGAAGCCACAGTCGGCCACGAGGCTCACTTGCATCTATTTAGCGCCTCCCATTCGCATTATCCAATTAAACACGTTGGTGGACTCATTGTCACTTCTCTCTTGGGCAGGTAAAAATTTAACACAATTTCTGTATCATTTATCAGAAAACCGGGTCCAGAATATGCTCGCAGCTGCAACAAACATTCTTACTCCCACGCATGATAAACTAGACGCATTCGCCTTCCGTCGCATTTCATCCGTCCCTCGCTGTAGACGTATGCTTAAGGTGGACTGCTACTGACCATGCTTCAGTAAGAAAGTTGCTACGACACGCAAACAATTGAAGAAGAAAGGAAAAACTGATCATTTGTGGCTTGCGAAGGGTTGGAATTTGGGGCAGCGTTGTTAGCTCCCTAACAACGCCTCAACAATGAGGTGTCATTGTGGCTCAAATAAATAGCCGAAGTTCTTGTTCCTAGAATACGAAAACTAAGTTGCACTTTATATCCGCCCCAGATTAAGACTCTTCCTCCTTTAAACTATAATGATTTTTCGTCAGAAGGATTTGCTCAGCTCACACATGAATCCGCTATCCACTAGAAGGTTCGAGAGCGCTGAGTGAATAAGTGCCCCTTTTGAACATCCATCTGCATTTACTTTTCACAGTAATATACATATTTTGTGCAAGGTCACCTTGAATTTTAAGGAATAATGGAGAGCAGGTGGATTCCATAATGTTGATTATGAAGTAGCTCATTTAAAAACAAGATGGATGTGACCGGAATGAAAAGACTGCAGCAAGCGTGCTCGATGGCAAGGCTCAGTGGCGCTTGAAGTCGTGTGGCGGATGCATGCAAAGTCCATGGTTTGTATTTTAAGCGGAAAAAAATTTAACAATAGCTCGTTTTGAAACTGTAGAGTACATTGAAATTGGCCTGTTGTAGGGTGGAGGGCGCCTACAGCAGATGTTGCTGTCCAGTTAATAGGAAGGGTCATTTAGTAATTTTTGGTGCAAATACGGTCAAACAATTTGGTTGCAAATCATTTGTATCTGCTTCACGACTCTGATTAAACCTTTGAATATGTTAGTTCAAGTGTAGGGCACAGTTCAACATCACACGCAGATCTTGATTTCGATAGCCAGCTTGTAGTTAGTCAAAGGTCTAATGGTTGAAGCGATTGCCGTTATGCTATCAGCTTTGAAATATTCATCCAGGGAAAATAAATGTGATCATGCACGGATGAAGACAGCCTTTCCATTAGAGACATAGGAGCTCACTCAACTCGATATCACCATATGTCCTCTCTTCGTCTTCTTCTTCTTTTAAAAGCGCAAAACTCTCCCTTGCTTCCACCGTTTCGGAGGTGAGAGTCCACGCAGGTCACAGCATCACATGCAGAAGCGATGACCACGCTTAACCCATCGAGGCAGCCCCAGGTTATGCCTAGCAGAGTTCAGCTCACGTTTCACGCCACCTTCAAGGTCCACAGGTCAATTCTCTTCCCGAGATCCCCTTTTGCATGACAAAATGGCTCAATCAGTACCAAACATCCAACACCTCAAATGTGCTAATTCGCCTTTCTCGCATTTAGACACAAGTCTCATTGCCGGCACGCAACTCAATGCTGCTTCGATTGGTCTTACTCCTGCCCGAAGCATATATGAATTGGTGCCAACCAAACTAAGTCCTACTAAACGAAGTTGCGGGGAGTAAAAACTAAGATAAAACAAAATTTTTTGACGAGATAGCAAACGCCAAGGTCATCCAACATGTCATGTTCATCCTCTAGGTAGGGTAGAACGAACCCAGATACTGAGCATGGAACACGTTCCGCATGCCCCCATTAACCACTTTCTCTCTCAACTAATCCACCATTCGACTGCAGAAGTTCTAGCCTGATTTCCTTCTCATTTGAGTAGGTGAGTTTGCTAGCGTCGAGAACTACATCGTTTAAACTCTAGTGTTGACCTTATTCACCTAAGCGTTAAGCAATTTTTGGGGTGTAGAATCTGAAGTCACATTGATTCGTAACTGGAGTACAGAAGTGGCCACAACTAACCTCCAATCGTGCAGCTATTCATAGACCCTTCTGGAGGGTTAACCAAGATTACGTTGATTAAGCATTCGACAGCCTGCTCTAACGGTCGTCATTTGAGGCCAGTGGACTAGCGAGGAACAAAGGGCACAACAAATGTCTGGACCACTCCCATCTCCTACCTCCATCTTTGTTATCAAGCTGGATGACACTCAAGTCCTGGTAAAGTAAACAAAAGGGGAACAGCGGAGTGGCATTTCGATATCTCTTTGGAAGCACGTAAATGTTAACGGCTGGTGCAATTACCTTGTGAGTGTTTTCCATGCAGCACCACCCACCATGTAATGGCTGTCTATGTACATCAGCTGTCCGACGAGGATTCGAAACCATGTCAGTAACATTTAACCTTATCACCACACCAATGATGCGTTTTCTTGCATTAAATTTCTACCAATTTCGTCGTCATTTTTGCGAATCCGTGGGGTTGGGATGATGCTAGCCAAATGCATTGCAAGCCACAAATTGCAGTAACAAAACTGAATGTAAGAGATGGAGGGGAAAGAGAAAGCATCTTGACTTTTAGCCGCATTCGACGCCGCACACATTGGGTGATGCAGGATCAGAAGCAACGCTTGCACTACTTCTACTACAACAATGGTGGTCAAAGTAACATCCGGACAACAAATGAAACGTCCTTAGCTTAAACCAACTGAAGGAACATCAAGGTACACAAGAGAAAGGTGGTCGAGAGAGTAAGCAGCCCAGTTTGCTGAGCCTTCAAAGAAAATTACTAAACCGTCGTTGATAGTTAAACACTAATACGGAAATAAGTGGCACATGCAACTCAGGTTTGTCAAAAATAAATCATGTACTTGCAACTAGGGACTAAACGAAAAGCTTGGAGTCGTAAGTTAAAAATGAGGAAGGATAGTGTTCTTGATGTAAGGGTGAAAGTGATGCCCCATAAATGGGACCAATAGGATCCTTTCGCATAACAGTAAGGTACCTCTCGTTTAACAGCAAAGCGAATTACATTTGAACTTCTCTCTAAACATTAACCACTTACCGCCTCAGTGTTTAAAACACTGATCTACCCCGGGCGATAACCACAGCATGAAATCTGATGGCTCATCTGGACGAAGTCCTATTCTTTCCTCCCCAGTGACCATCAAATGATTTGGAAGGTACGACACCATGCAACCATCGCATAAGGGATACGTCAGCACTTGACGGTCGAGAGACGATTGAAGCTACTCGGGTCACGCGTTAACGCATGCTGTCCTCACAATAGCAAACGCTCTGTGGCCCGCCGTAGCTAGTGTGCAGACGTCTGGGGACAGCTGTGGTGTGCATTGAAGGGATTCACATTACGAGCCATCTAAAGATTAAGGAGAAGGCCATGGTGTCCACAAGGGGCCAAAGAGAGCTCCATCGTCTCAATAATTGCTCTATGCATCAGTTCACTAGGTTTGCAAAGGAAGTTGTATCTCACCCCATCCATCGTTAAGTGAAATATACAGGCTACTTTTTCGTTTGCACACTTTTTGTCAAATAAGCCATCCACTTGGAAAGAGTTGAGTCAACGCGAGAGGAAGTGGCATTGCAAAGCAAAATTGTCACTTAAATTGGCAATAGGATTTGCATGGCGATTTCGGCATGTCGTGTGCGACAGTGGACGTCTGCTAATCCGTGAACCTCATTCGGTTCAACGACTCTAAATTAACTAGCCTCCTCTTCTCGTTGCACCTGCCGTTCAGCCGTGTTTTTTAAGCAATTTATCGCACGAATTCCTCCCTTCTGCAGCATACATTAGCTGCAGTAACTGAACAGCCTCACATTGACTGCGATGATATGCCTTTCACTTATCTCCTCGCTATCGCTTAACGACGTCTCCCAAATAATGACGTCCGTTTGAAAGCAAAGGTGATATTTTACTGGATCAAAGGAACTGCCGCTTTGTTTGAATAGGAGGAGCTGAATAGCTTTGTGCAGACTTAAACACCTTGGTTTATCTCACAACAAACGTCATTAAATTCAAAGAGGAAAAGTCTGGAGCAGTAACCGCGTTAAATGCTCAAATTCGGTCTTTAGTCACACTAACATTCCTCCTTTATTTTCATAGGTTCTATCAACCCCTATTTCATTCCCCGTCTACGCAATGGCTCCCAACATCTGAGTCGCGTCGGTGGACCCTCCCATCCTCAGCTGCTTTGCATGTCGACAAAGCAGCCCTTTTAGTTCGTCTTGGAGAAATATTCCAGGTGCTGCTTTTACCTCAACACTTTGCTGAAGCACGAACAGACTTGGCCTCAAGTTATTTGGCATCATGAGGAAGTCGCTTCAGTTTAGACAGTCGGGTGTGAGTTGTTTTTTTTTCACAGTTTTATCAGCTTGGGAGAGCAATAAGATGCCTGTGTTTCCTGTTTTCCAACAACCCTATTGAAACAACCGACCACACGGCGTGCCCTTGCAGATGTTTGCGTAAGCACGTGTAGCCTTGACTCTGATAGCGCTGACAAAGTAGTTGCCACCCCATTTTTGCATCTATGCGAATTTAACGACTCTCATCGAAACCAAGCATTCGCTCACGCCAAGCTAATTACTAAGTGCGTCTTGATCAGAGCAGACTTATCTATCGCGCAGCAAGTTGACACGAATCTGTCCATGCTAACATGACCAAAGATGTATTTTTCGTGAAACAAAGTAAATGACGAAAGTCCAATGTATTGCAAGGATGCTCTTAGGGAGGTGTGAGCTGGAATGTCACACTTTTGGCATACGATTTACCTCTAGATATCAGCAAAAAACTAGTCCGCTTATAGTTATTTCACATTCGAGTCATGTGACCTATCCTGGCTAGGATTGTCTCGAGTCAAGGTGAGACGACCACAACTTGCGACAATGCGGTGTGCTTCCGAGTGCTTGACTAGCTGCGCCTGTTTTCGAGGAGAAGGTGTCCTTTTGAATACTTTCGAAATGTTGCAGAAATATCTATCGCGAAATTAAATGACCTTCAAAAAAGGGAGCTATTACAAAACTTGGCGTCCACCATCCACCTCGATTGTAGAAACTCCGAGGTAACGGATTTAACAAAGGCATAATTCAATGCGGGAGATTGTTTGCTGGAATGGACAAGGATCGATGCATGATTAGAAAGCTACAAGCTATTGTCACTGTGAAGACGACTAAGTTGGTTTTGTTGCAATGCTTGAAGCTTATAACTTATGTGCGTCGATAGCTCAAAGTTGCGTTCTACCATTGGTATGATAGATGGATACCACAGATGGCTCACCGACTTAGTGGGATGGCGATGTGGGCTATTCTATCATACGGCTGGACGGACATTAGAGATAAAAGTGTTATGGTGAGGCACAATGCCACCTACGTTGATGGGATGAGCTAGTAAATAGATCAGGAGGGCGTTCACAAAGGATTGCCTTTGAAATCATTCAAAAGAGGGTGAACAGGCAGGATCTGAATGGTCAAATGACTGTTAATGGATATCTAGGGACTGCTGCATGCTGTCTGATATAAAGCCGACCCTATAGGGATATGGGATCCATCTGCTTCAGATTTCGTTTAGTTAATTTCAAGATTTGTTATTGCGCGCAAAGCAGGCTACAGATAAATTTCAACGTAATCTAACGGAGGCCACTCCTACAACCGATCTAGAGGTGCGTCCATAACAATCATGTTGCCATTTTCTTACCCTGGCGAAGAGTGAAGATGATCCGTGTCAAGTGAGTTTAATGTGATGGAAGGTGGTGGGTAGATAGCGACATGGACGAGTTGATTTGACATCAGCTAGGATTTCTTGCAGTCATCCATGAAGGGCTACAGTTCGATTACCTTGAAGATGTTCAAGAGTGTCCACTGACTTTGCTTATCTTTATCAAAAACCAATGCAGACACTGCGGAGCAGGAGCATTCCCCTCGAGCCCCGAAGCATAACACAATTCGGAAGCTATTCGTTGGTCAGACAGTGACTAAGTGTGGGATGGATATCATGCTGTTTTTCCACTTGCTTATCATGCATACCACCCAAACAACATTACTCTGTGTAGTCACGAGACTTTGATCACTAATTCGAATTCTCGCAATCCAAGACTTTGCAAGCATGATTTCGCTGTCATTACTCAGGTAGCAAGTCAACTTGTCATGCCCCACGGACTATACATTTTGCAGTAGGAGAGTGTAGCATGATGCACGAAAGAGGTGGGGCTTCGCGGTGAAATGCATACACGAGCAGCGTCTGCCAGAAGCCATGGTCGGCCATCAGGCTTCTTATCCTCATCGCCTAATTAGACAGGTTAGTGAACGCACCACTACTTCAATCCTGTAATCAAAAACGTTTCAGTCACGCTGCACTTAGCGAAGCACAATGTCAAAGGCCTTCTCTGACCTAATCTCTGCTCCTTTCAATGCATTAAGTCATGCGCATTACTCCACTGAGCATGGAGAAAGTTGGGTAGCAGAAGGGAGGAGAAATAATGCGTTTACTGGAGAATGCAGATCTAAAGATTGTGAGGGCAATTTGAAGGTGGCAGTTTGGATGCATTGACTACTCCGACAAGGTCATCAAGGCTTCTTTGGACGGCAAATATTTAGCACATTTTCCATGTCATTTGTCCCTACACGGTAAATCAAGAACACCCGTCTGTCGCACTTCATCCACACTTTGCCGTGGACGCCCCATGTGTACAGCTACTGACCATTCTTCAGTAACTGACTGGCAACGACTCATACTCAAGTGGAATGAAGGCAGCAATTTGAACCATCACCTCGACCTGTTTGCATTAGTAGCCTACTGATCATTGATAGCCAGTAAGCGGCATAAACTTTTCATATTTTATTAATTATACTCTGAATCACATCTTTGCAAGGCTTATTTTTCTGCAAGGCCGGAGTACACGCCCAGGCGTGCAAATGCTTCCCTCTGATCATTGCACGACCATGTCAACGAGGACTGCAATCGAGAAATAGAGAAAGCCGAATCTACGCATACAACGACTAACGGTGAGACACTCAATCGTGGCGACATAAGTAGGAGCAAAACAAGCAATTCAACAAGCAATCACAAGTGTAATGGGAGACCTCGCGTAAAATGTGCCTGTGACTGGACAGAGGCATGAACGCTGTGGGCAGTAGTGCTTGCATTCTCTACCCCACCTACGGTTGATTGGATGGGCTTTCCTGCTGTACAAACTGGCTCCTGATCCTAAACTATCTGTACACCTCCCATCGCTACTCTTAATGAGCTAAAATACATGGTCACGTGGATTAAATCGCGATAATCACCTTTACTCAATGAATAGTCTATTCAATTCTATTATGTATATAATAGTATATTTTGGTCATGATGGAAGTGATTTTGGTGGTAGAACTGTCGTTCGCTGGAATTACGCAACACTCTTCGTGAGAGGAATTTTCGAGTTTCATTGGGTAGGCACTGTAAAAGACAAATCCTCGCACTAGACTCTACGTAATCTTATCTTGAGAAACATTTTAAAACAAATGTTGATATACTCAACTCAGATGTCACTGTGTGGCTGGAGGATACCTTGACCTACGTGGTTGGATGAAGGGTGTAGAGTAGCATGGGTCACACCGCCACCTCGCCATGCCAACATGTCATCAAAGCTGGCCAAATAACAGGTCGTAGACCATGAAGATGGCTTGTCTAAGCACCCACGGCATTTGCTCTATATGTTTAATTTATTCTCAACTTGGCAAAAATAATAATGCCTACGTAACACACTGACCGCTCCGAATGTCAGCACATTGACCTGCTGCTTTTGTCGCCGTTTCTGCCAAGTCAGTTAACCGATAAGCTTTCGCATTCGTACTACCCTTCCTCTCCACAGTTCACTTTTCTGCATTATCTGTTCTTCCTTTGCATTCCCTTGGAGCTGCTACACTTGAATGACTTTTATGCCGCCAGTTGTGCGATGTTTTGCACCACCTAGAATGATTCATGAGTGGTTTTAAAACCATCTTTGATGTCTGACAATTAGCTTTCATTCATTTGCACTTTATTACGCTGCAAAGAATGCAGTACTCACTCGAAACACTTTAGTGTTGGCAAATTCTGACATTTATAAGATTGAGGAGAAATATCTGTTCCTCATCCATTACTGTTGTGTTCGCGCACTTTCAAGGTTGGTTTCTGGATTGTGAGGTGTTGTTGTGTTTTCCTATGCCTCTTCACCTTTCGTTCGTTAGCGGAGCTTAATGAGCTATGAAAAGATGTAGTGACTGGACACAGATTCTTTTTCTGAACGGCAAAACTACGGTTCCAGACATCCTACAGTGGTGTGAGGTCCTCAACTTTTGCGCAGTGGACATGATTCCTATCGGTTACTGAGGCCTTCAAAGCTGACCGCAACTTGTAACACACTAGCAACGATGCAAGCATTGCGCAGGATTGAATTTGCAACAAACCAAATACCTTGTTAATTTCTTGAACTTATTTTTGGGTGAAGTACAGCACTCCGTTGTTGATGCATCGCTGTGCAAGTGCGTAGTCATTTTTAACAGATTTGCCTGCTTCTTAAACAATAGACACACACACCCACTTACCTATACACACATACAGTGCACACATACATTGTCTGCATGCACACTTATATGCGCAGAAATGTACGTCGATAAATTCAGTTTTTCTACCATCCCTTTGCATCCCTTGAGCATGTAGTCCAAATAACCACACAAGCACATTTACCTATTGTTATTTTTATGAAATAAAAATCACTTGTATTTGCCATAAATCAAATAGTAACTTTAAATACTAAAAAGCCCTAATCACTAAGTTGATTTCATTGTAACTCACTGCTAATCCAGTTCTGCAACTGCAACGCATTAATTTCATCGCATAATATGGCATATAAAATAAAAGTCATTTTATTGAAATGGCTATAATATTTCGCCTATACAATCATACTAAAAACTCTGATTTGACCTTCTAGCCTACCCAGCGCGCTTTCTGAATGCCACGTCAGCGCGTGGTGTGCTCGTGTTGGCAAGTTTTGCCCTGTTTTCATTATGTGCTTCATTGTTTATTTCATAGGAAATAAGTTGTTCTGATTTTTGTAGAACAGGATAATGATGGTTAGTTTGTCACTTCCAGGTGGCTGATTTAGATGAAAGCAGCCTTTATTTAACGCCACTTTGTTTCGCTGGTCTTCATTTGTTATGCTCCTATGGCCACCTTCTGTCAATGGGCCATTTTTGGGTGGCAATTTATGCATGGATGTTATGGGATTATTGTGAGGTAAATGTCTTGTCCACGTAGTTAATGAATTCTTGCTTTGCTGATGCCAGCCTTTTTAAGGCTCAATTCACCCTTTTCATGATGCACCGTTAGCACCGTCTTAAACCCTTCACTTTCGCTGCTTACCATGGTAGTTTAAATCTGGGTGTCCCACATTAGCATAGTTGATGAATCTTACGAGGTCTTGTCGATGTACCGTTCCATATTCTGTGCCGATCTTCTGTTTTCTGTTTTTCTATGTACATCCCCATCATACGAATATGTCACCACAGTTTGGAATTTATTGCTTTGCAAAACGGCATGTAATTCATCAGTGTAACCTCTTCGTCACCCTCCTTATTCATATTTGACTTAAAATCTGTCTACGTGTAATGTGAAGGGCTAGTACCGGGACCAAATAATTGATAGAAGCATTGCAGAATTGATGATGCGATTTGAAAATACGAGACTCGTTGGGCTAGTGGCATGTATTTCCAAGCGTAACAAAGCATTGGGCCATTTTACGTTAAATGCAACTCATACTCGAGTACGTCTAAAGGTTTGAAGCTTTGTTTGCCTACTTTTATCCAGATATGTCCGCCCTTATCAGCAGCAACCTATTTACTGCTCGTGTTTTCTTAGAGGTGATATGAGCGTGTCTTTCTGACGTCGTCACTCACGAAACATCACGACTGTATTGCTACCAAGTTCTTATTGTGCTGTTGTTGTCACACCTTGATTGCATCACCATTTACTTTGATGCGGCACACGTTTGATATGGTGTTTGTCGCTGAAATTGTGACTTTTTTGCGTTATTTGCGATCCACTTGCCATTTTTAACTCTCTTGGTTATTTTCATTAGTAGGTCCATGTCGATTTTAAACCTAGTTTCGCTGCGGTATTCCGTACCATTATATCATTCAGAAACGAAAAATCCTTATTTTAACCAAGTTTTCGGTATTTTATAAGTCGATGCACGCATTAAGCATTTCCTATCGATCTTGTACACAAAAATTCCGAGCCCTTTTCCTTTTGTTAGCTTTAGCGCTGTACCATGAATTCCACATTGAAGGGGTGGTTTTCTGAAGTGTACTCTGGTTCCCCCGGTCAGGCCCTCAGCCTTGAGGTCAATGAGGTCTTATTCAAGGATAAATCCGAGTTTCAGGATGTTCTCATCTTCGAAAGGTTCATTTTCCATTCTACTTATTGCTGCTTAATTTTAATAAGTGGGACTAGTTATCACCACTTTATTTTCAGTGCGACATACGGACGCGTCCTGGTACTTGATGGACGTATCCAGCTGACCGAAAGGGATGAAGCTTTCTACCAGGAGATGATTGCCCACATCCCTCTGAGCGTGCACCCTAACCCACGCCGCGTTCTAATCATCGGTGGCGGCGACGGTGGTGTCGCAAGGGAGGTCGTTCGACATCAGTGTGTGCAACACGTCGACCTCGTAGAGATCGATAGTATGGTGCTCGACCTGTCTCGCAAGTATCTTCCCTTTACTGCGTCGGGCCTGGACCACCCCAAGGTCTCCGTTCATGTTGCTGATGGCTTCGCTTTTCTGAAGGAGCACGCAACCAAGGGGGAGAAGTATGATGTCATTATCACAGACTCCACCGATCCCGGTGGTAGGTGGTTGTCTTCACTTATTTGCCACCATGCACTAACAGTGTTAGAGCTCTCTTTAAGCTTTGTGTCCACCTAACTAATTGAGTTGATTGCCCTTTTATGGGGCTCCTACTAACCTTACAGTCACATCTCTCACCAGATTATAAAAATAGTAGTTTTTCGGCATTCATTCAATGGTACTACTTCAGAAGTACGTTCGCATGACAGTTACCAATGTTTTTTTCGCTTAATATTCAATAATTTAATATAAGAACCCATATTTTGTTGCTTTGACGCCTTTGTAATGTCTCCTAAACCGCTACCGTACGATGTTCTGTAGTGTTAATGAGGCATTACTCACGCCAACTTGACTTTTTTCGTGGATTCAGTAGACATATCCATCGAAACCACTTTCTCTGTATAAGGAGGAGGTAATATCGGTATAATTCTGACACCACTTAATTTTAAACTCGATGTGGAATGGGATGTCTGCATTTTTGGATTTGCTACATTTCAATCTGTCCTTGTATTGCATAGCAGATTTGTCATTTTTTGCTGTGCGTGCAAATGATGGCAAGCTTTAGCTCAAGCTTTAACACTCAATGCTCCGCACATGTTTTGTTCCAGAAACGCTAAGGGCGTCAGATTATAGCTTCATATGCGCTTGCTCTGCAATTTGGAGACCACTAACCCAGGACATGATCCCATTGTCATGCGGCAACCAGCATTGACCCCTAAGTCGTTTCGATAAGCATTACTACGACCCTCAGGCACTCTGAGAGTGAGATCAAGTCACGTTCACACCTTGGGCGATGGGACCACAAATGCGTCAAAACAGTGGTAGGAACGGGTCCTGCATTGTGCGTGTCTCTAAAATACAATTTTCCCACCTGTTTTTACTGAGTAGAGCGTTAATGCGATGTGGTCTTGGCATTGTGACTCCCCTCCACTCTTTGCTTCATTTTTATTCATGAAGTCTAACGCAGAACACTTCTTTAAATCTAAACCATCTTTTCTTCCCTCTCAAATACAAGCTTGGCATCCCTCGAAGGTAAGTGTCTATCTTAGAATTCGTGTAGTGATCCAACTGTCACGGTGTTTAGAAACTAGGAGGAAGTTGTGTTTGTCAACCAGTGTTGTAAATTTATGCAACAGAAGTGTATAAATAGCACTTATCCACAGTGACCTAGATAGGCCGGAAGACTGGAAATGTTGATGGTAAACTCGGCGAGGAGGAAAGCGAAGTAGGCTGGTTGTTGGTGTGACATGTTGTCGCACAAAGTCTCATGCTTGGATATTTTGATGATACAGTCTGTCATCACACGTCACACGCCACAGTCCCATGATTAACTTGATTACTGGTGAAGTGAAACATTTTGGACTGGAAAATACACAGCGAAAATAGGCGTTACCGTAAAACGTTTCAGTCGATCAACTGGTCTCAGAGATCCTTGTGCAGAACGTGTTATCAGGCAAACTTACCGATTGCTCTTGTTTTCCAATAGGTCCTTCTACTCCGCTCTTTAACAAGGAATACTTCCAACTGCTGAGTCAAGCGCTTACGGATGACGGAATCATTTGTAATCAGGGTGAGTTTATGACCGCCTCCAATTATCATGTTAGGAAATGGAAATACATAGATCTTTCTCCGTCGTCATTTTAAAATTGTTTTTGGTTTTGAAGTGGACTAGTTTGAAATTGATTGCTGGTTTTTTACAATTTGAAGAAGTTTTTCTGATTTGGCACGAAAAGAGTAGACAGGGACGTCTGTTGCTTTCAGTAGACGGCCGAAGGCATTCATTTTGATTGATCTACGTCTGGAGCTTTCTATTCGACTATACGCAGTTGCTGGTCACTTAAATGGCATGAAATTTGGAGAAATGCGGCTAAGATTTCTTTGAGTGCTTGAAAATGAGGCTAAAATTGCTTATAGTCACGTATTTAGCCAATGATTTGAGTGAGGGGTATATTTCCCTCTCCGATAATTTATTTGCCTAAAAAGTCGCCTACGGACCTGTTTTCTTTTCGAGTAATGTGTCCACTGCAGCAATCTAGACGTCGCTAGTAAATATGACAAGTGATAATGATGCGGGGCCAAGTTTCCTGTCAAACCTAACGTAAAATCCAAACTCACGAATGTCTACCTGTATCTACGGAAGACTTTAGGCCCAACATATTACGCTGATGGAACATTCAGCCACTTGGTGGTAAGATGGTTGGATAGTATTACCGGTTTAAATCCAGTCGGCTGTAAATCCGGGTTCGTTCACGTTGGCTTTCAGCATACAGCACAGCTATCTTTGTTAAGTTTTGAACAATGCGTGCAACATCTAAACTTAGAGGCCTGTCTTGATGTTGCACAATAGAGGAATTCTTCTGCAGTACCGCTGAACACGGCATAACTGTTCATGGAGGCGAGAATGTGCGAATATGCGGCGTTAGCTCACGCTTGGTACCAGGATAGGCAGAGCGACGAATTGTTCTATTTGGAGGATGGTCGTAGGATATTTGTTAGATGGTGGGGTACTTTTGCGTACAAATGGAGCAAGGGGCTACATCTAACAAACAAAGGAACTCGTATGCATATTCAAAGGTCAGCCTGCGCTGTTGTGTTATCTTTAAGTAGATCCAAGCTAATTGCAATGCCAACTAAAGTTGCAGAGTCATTGGTTCGATGGCTTTGGGATTTCGCATGTGCGAATTTTATGTATCACTTCAAGCTATAGTTTAAGTCCCATTCGATTTTGTTTTCCCTCATTTCTTTGATCCCCTGAATCCCCGTACCGGAGAGGCTCTCTCATGCAGACGTCCAGAAGGCGAACTGGGAGCTTTTGCATTTATGTCCGATCAATATTTTGGTGTCAGAAACATTGAAATCCCTGTTAGTTGTCTTGAAATTGTAGCTAGGCCTCTTAAGTCCACATCACGACTTGCTATATGTGACTCGTACTTGCTTCACACAGGTGAAAGTCTGTTTCTGGATCTGCCCATTATTCAAAAAATGGTAGGCTTCTGCAGGGATGATTTCCCGAATGTGGCTTATGCCTACAACATCGTTCCAGCCTTCACTTCTGGCCACTCTGGCAATGTTATCGCATGCGAAAATGAGGTAAGTGACTAACGTGCTATTGCCTGTTGTCTGACTTGAGAGTGAACACGTTTGGGTGCAAATTTATCGCTGATTTGTGAATGCAGAACATCAATCTGAGCGAAACGTCTCGCGAGCCGCCGGTGGACTGCAAATTCTACACCAAGGCAGTGCATGAAGCTGCCTTTGCATTGCCCAAGTGCTACGAGGATGTGAGTTTCTTCCTGCTATTACTGGGTATCAAATCGGGGAAGCAACTGTAGTCCAATAAGCACTTGAATCTTGGTGCACTGCCTACTTTGCTATTTATTTGTTTACGAATTTTGTTGAAAAGTTAATGGAGGGACTCGTTTGCATCCATCCAGACAGTCATCCACCAGCCGATGTAGGTCGGCGGCCACATTTACACCTGTGCATCTATCAATCAACTAAACAATGGTCATTAACCCGAATTCACTTGGCGTACATTTTCATTCACTCTTCACTCCTTCTCCAGTGCTAATTGATACTAAAAATTTGGTCCCTCTCTTCTATCCCCCTCTGCCCACATGGAGACTATTACATCCCCTATTTTCGTCAAATCCTGCTCCGCCACACCAGCAATGCATTATTTTAGCGCTTTCTATTTCTTGCCAACATTACTTTTGCTTGCGCATTCTTCAGCCTTGAGCACATTTTCGTTTGTCCCTTACCTCCTCCGAGAAGTCGGTAAGCACTTTGGTACACCTCAATTCAACACTCTTTAATCATTATTTCCTCACTCTCTACTCTTAGTATCGTATTTTGGCGCCGCCTAGGGAAGGCTTCAATAAACGCAACTACGATGTACTTCATAGCATAAGTAATTACTGCTTCTTTTGAAGGTTATTTCCAACCTCAACACCATGTCACAGGAACCTAGTCGCGGTGTCTCTCTGTTGGTGGGATTGGAGTGTGCACGACCACTAGATCATCTGCGGTCCAATCACCCGCTCGTTTCCCCCTTTTTTTGTGCTAACTTTTCCCATCCGGGCAAATTTTGTCTTGTTCCAGAAACGCTAAGGGCGTCTGATTATAGCTTCATATGCGCTTGCTATGCAGTTTGGGGACCTCTAACCCGGGACACGATCCCATTGCCATGGCTGCGTGGTCACCGTGCGGCAACCAGCATTGACCCCTAAGTCGTTTTGATAAGCATTACTACGGCCCTCAGGCACCCTGAGAGTGACATCAAGTCACGTTCACACCTTGGGCGATGGGACCATAAATGTGCCAAAACAGTGGTAGGAACGGGTCCTGGATTGTGCATGTCTCTTAAATGCAATCGTTTTACCTGCTTTTGTTGAGTAGAGCTTAATTTTTATTCATAAAGTCTAATGCCAAAGGTTTTTCGAAATCTCAACCATCTTTTCTTCCTCCTCAAATACAAGCTTGGCATCCTTCGAAGGTAAGTGTTTACCTTAGAATTCGTGTAGTAGTCCAACTATCACGGTGTTTAGAAACTAGGAGGAAGTTGTGTTTATCAACCAGTGTTGTAAATTTATGCAACAGAAGTGTATAAATAGCACTTGTCTACAGTGACCTAGAAAGGCCGAAAGACTGGAAATGCTGACGGTAAACTGGGAGAAAGAGGTAAAGCGAAGTGGGTTGGTTGTTGGTGTGACATGTTATCGCACAAAGTCTGTCAAGCGATCTCACACGTCACAGTCCCATGATTCACTTGATTACTGGTAAAGTAAAACATCTTGGACTGGAGAATGCACAGCAAAAATAAATGCTACCAGAAACCGTTTAAGTCGATCGACTGGCCTCAGAGACCCTCGTGCAGAACGTGTTATCAGGCAAACTTACCGATTGCTCTTGTTTTCCAATAGGTCCTTCTACTCCGCTCTTTAACAAGGAATACTTCCAACTGCTGAGTCAAGCGCTTACGGATGATGGAATCATTTGCAATCAGGGTGAGTTTATGACCGCCTCCAATTATCATGTTAGGAAATGGAAATACACAGATCTTCCTCCGTCGTCAGTTTAAAATTGTTTTTGGTTTTGAAGTGGACTAGTTTGGAATTGATTGCTGGTTTTTTACAACTTGAAGTAGTTTTTCTGATTTAGCACGAAAAGAGTAGACAGGGACGTCTGTTGCTTTCAGTAGACGGCCGAAGGCATTCATTTTGATTGATCTACGTCTGGAGCTTTCTATTCGCCTATACGCGGTTGCTAATCATTTAAATGGCATGAGATGAAGCATGCGTCCCGCCCTTTCATAGTCTCTTCTGAATTCGGAGAAATGCAGCTAAGATTTCTTTGAGTGCTTGAAAATGAGGCGAATATTGCTTATATTCACATATTCGGTCAACGATTTGAGGGAGAGGTGTATTTCCCTCCCCGATAATCCATTTGCCTAAAATTCGCCCATGGACCTGGTTCCTTTTCGAGTAAGGCAATTCTGCTTGTGATGCATCAAAGTTGTTCTCCCGTTCGGCTTCCTCAGATGTTTAAGAGGCAAGCAGATGTCATCTGCTGCGTTTCACGCAACCAAAGTCCCGAACTGAAGTGTGAGTTGTGACTCCACCATTTCTGAATGTCAGTTTCATTCTATTTCCACATAGAGTGTAAGAATTTCAGGTGTTTCAAAGTCATTAATGTGAGCGTTTTCGAAACTGCTGAGAGGTAAGCTTTGAAACACGAAAGAGTCGATTAGGTTAAACTGGGGCTCTTGCACTTGCCAAAGAGGGATCATGTCGTGGTGGTTCTACGCACGGTATCAATCGGAGAATGTGTCCACTGCAGCAGTCCAGACGTCGCTAGTTAATATGGCGAGCGATAATGATGCGGGGACAAGTTTCTTGTCAAAGCTGATGTAAAATTTAAATCCACGGATGTCTACCTGTATCTGCAGAGGACTTTAGGCCCAGCATGCTACGCTGATAGAATATTCAGCCACTTGGTGGTAAGATGGTTGGATAGTATTACCGTTTCAAATCCAGTCGGTTGTAAATCTGGTTGTGTTCACGTTGGCTTTCAGCATGCCGCACAGCTATTCTTGTTAACTTTCGGGCAATGCGTGAAACACTCAAACGCAGAGGCCTGTCTTGATGTTACACAATGAAGGAATCTTTTCGCAATGCCGCTGAACACGGCATAGTTGTTCATGGAGGCGAGCATGTACGAATATGCGGCGTTAGCTCATGCCCAGTGCCAGGATAGGCAGAGTGAAAAATTGTTCTGTTTGGAGGATGGTCGTGAGGTATTTGTTAGATGGTGGGGTACTTTCGTGTGCAAATGGGGTAAGGGGCTACATCTAGCAACGAAAGGAACCCGTATGTAAATTCAAAAGGTCCAGCCTGATCAGATTATCTTCATAACTACGTCAACCGTCTCCTCTAAACCGGTTGCGCTCTTGTGTTATCTTTAAGTAGATCAAAGTTAATTGCTATGCCACCCAAAGTTGCTGAGTCATTGGTTCGATGGGTTTGAGGATTTCGCATGCACGAATTCTATGTAGCACTTTAAGCTATGTTTTGAGTCCAAGTCGGCTTTGTCTTCCTTCATTTCTTTGGTACTCTGAACCTCTGTACCTGAGAGTCCCTCTCATGCAGACGTCCAGAAGGCGAACTGAGGCTTTTGCATTCATGTCCGATCAATACTTTGGCGTCAGCAACGTTGAAATTCCTGTTGGTTGTTTCTAAATTGTAGCTAGGTGTCTTAATTCCACATCATGACTTGCTACATGTGACTCGTACTTGCTTCACACAGGTGAAAGTCTGTTTCTGGATCTGCCCATTATTCAAAAAATGGTAGGCTTCTGTAGGGATGTATTCCCGAATGTGGCTTATGCCTACAACATCATTCCAACCTACACTTCTGGCCATCTTGGCTATGTTATCGCATGCAAAAATGAGGTAAGTGACTAGCACGCTATTGCCTGTTTTCTGACCTGAGAGTGAACACGTTTGGGTGCAAATTTATCGCTGATTTGTGAATGCAGAACATCAATCTTAGCGAAGCGTCTCGCGAGCCGCCGGCAGACTGCAAATTCTACACCAAGGCAGTGCATAAAGCTGCATTTGCATTGCCCAAGTGCTATGAGGATGTGAGTTTCTTCCTGCAATTACTGGATATCTATTCGAGGAAGCACTTGCTTTGCTTCTTATTTGTTTACGAATTTCGTTGAAAAGTCAATGGAGGGACTCGTTTTGTATCCATGCAGACAGTCATTCACCAGCCGATGCAGGTCTGCGATCACATTTACACCTGTGCATCTACCAATCAACCAAACAATAGTGATTAAACCGAATTCACTTGGCGCACGTTTCCATTCACTCTTCACCCTTTCCCCAGTGCTAAATGATACTAAAACATTTGGTCCCTCTCTTCTATCCCCCTCTGCCCACATGGAGACTATTACATCCCCTATTTTTCTCGAATCCTTCACCGCCACACCAGCAATAAATTATTTTAGCGCTTTTTTCGCGTCCAACTTTTATTCTAATTTGCCTACTTTTTATTTCTTGCCAACATTGCTTTTGCTTGCGCATTCTTCAGCCATGAGCATATTTTCGCTTGTCTCTTACCTCAATTCAACACTCTTCAATCATTATTTCCTCACTCTCTACTCTTAGTATCGTATTTTGGCGCCGCTTAGGGAAGGCTTCGATAAACGTAACTACGATGTACTTCATAGCATAAGCCACTGCTGCTTCTTTTGAAGGTTGTTTCCAACCTCAACACCATGTCACAGGAACCTAGTCGCGGTGTCTCTCTGTTGGTGGGATTGGAGTATGCACGACCACTAGATCATCAGCGGTTCATTCACCTACTTGTTTACCTCTTTGTTGTGCTAAATTTTCCTATCCGGGCAAGTTTTTGTCTTCCACGCTGAATGTCTTATGAAATATGTCTAACTTCCTCCCATTTATCTCAATCGCTGTCGCTTTAGGGAATTTTTCAATCGTTGATGCTTTCCCAAATTTTCGCACTATTCTTATTCTTTCTAGCCTTCTTTGAAAAGGACCTGTTTCACTCTTGTTTTTCTACATCCCTTTCCGGTTCAGCGTTTCTAAATGCGATGCTGAATTTCGCTTGGATCACTTGTTTCTGTACTTCCTAGCCTCCCCCTGCTGTCAAAGTGTATCTCTGGTGATTATGTTTAAGCGAACAATCAGCTGTCAGCAGGTGGACAAAGTGTCTATGAGATGTTATCCTATCATCCCCTTTCTCCTTCTTCCAACACTTCCCGTACTTCCTATCTGTTGGATTTCATCGGGAGCGGGTTTAAACGAAGCTTTTGAATGCAAGTCCAGTATGTCGTGGGTCTTCGTTCAGTTCTTCATTCACCAATCCTCCATTCTTTCCCACTTCCACTTCACCTTCTTCAGCCTACTGCCGCATTTTATTTGCCTTCAAGGAAGGCAGTTCAAGAAGTGTGTCGAATTCATTTTGAGCATTCAATTTAACTTCAATGACTTACTTGAGCTTTGAAACTTTAATTCCCCATCTCGTTATTTTCCAGGGCAACTTACCACTGTAGCACGACTGCTTTAATTGGCACGTTGGCTGGTGGTAATTCAAGGAAGTGTTCCTTTGTTTAATCCAAAATTCTTTGTGTTTTTGGATGTGTCTGTTTCAAAACCATCACCCTTTGGTAAATGAATGCTACTGATTGAGACAATTTTCTGGAATGATATCTGTTGACTTTCCCAAATTGTCACCTTTGTTTAGGCCCTCCGCCCATTCCTAAGGAAGTAAGATGCGACAGTCCTCGGGAGACATTAATGACATTTGTATGAATATTGTACCACTACTTTTGGAAAAGAGACTCTTTATCTACTGCACACCCACTTTTCACCGAAATGGAACGTTAATTTCGTATTGGTGTTATGGGGTATGGGGTGGTTCTTCATTTGTTATGGTACTATTTTTCCTACTGCCTTTTTTGCAGAAAAAATGCGGGAGCAAACTAGTGTTGAAATTGACACTTTTATTTTTCATTGGTCTCTGGGTGTTTAATGAGCCAGGATCTACCAACCTGCCTCTTTCCCCCCCATGCAGTCTGAAGACGTGACCTTTAGTCGCAATCCTGGCGAAGGGCGTTTTAATTGTTTGTCTTTCATTTGGACTAAGGCAACCACCAACACGCCACAACAAGCAGCAGTAGCAGCCGTGTTCAAGCACTTTTGGCTGACGTTGAACGAGTGCTTTTGACTACGGAGGTTAGCGTTTAACATCAGAACGCAGCATCACCAGTCCTTTATTCAATATCGGCTCTCCAAAATAGCGTTAGATGGGTGATATCAAGGATACTGTTATGCCTCATACAAATGGCAGCATCCATCCATCTCATCTCGCGAAACATTGTGCGCATAAATACGTTACTTTGAAGAAGGTATCAATTCAGGCGGATTGCCTCCACCCCTGGCACGTAAATTTGTTTGATGTGCCCTCCAATTTGTTGTTTGGAGAAGGTGCAGCGAAGAGGAGGAATAAAATGGAAGCAAGATTTCTGCGCCTTAGATAATGCTACCATCACCGTGTGCACTGACTGACTTTTGTGAAGAAATAGTGTTGAAAACGTTGAAGTGGTAAGATCATGCAGATGCACATGTCCTTTCGGCTCCCAGTTCTCCTCTAAGTGGAAGACATTTAACTAAACGCAGTAGGTCGGCTAACCTGCCAGCATACTTTGCGTACCAATGTAAGCGCCATCGTTTTATGTTTCGTAGGAAATAGGGGCATCTTAATACCAACACAATTTTAAAGGCAGAATCGTCCGGTTATATTATTGGATGCAGCATTTTGTTGTCTACCTGTGATGACTTTGATGACACCTTCTTTCCCATCGGTGAAATACGCCCATCGGATGTTGATACTCGTGATGCTTTGTGCACTTCTGTCTCTCTCCAGTCGTAACATTCGGTGTGTCTCGGGAGACCCGCATGCTACCTTGTCTCCCCGAAATTGGGGATTGGTGAACCGTTTCGGTGCACAGATACGAACAGAGCATTTCATGAGTGGAAGTACACGATGATGGAATGCTGAAGTCTGGGCACTGATCGGATTGGTCCATTGATGAACCGCATGTGACGATTTGCAACCATGTTGGAGTAGTGACCTGAATTAATTTAGAATTGTGAGTTGTGGGTGTCAAGCTTCTGAGACTTTGGATAGTTCAAGTAGAGGAGAATCGAATAGAATAGAATAGAATGCAGTGGAGATGACCAAAGGGTAAGAGGAGATTATGCGATGTATCCTAGGCTACTCTGCACCCAGAGCAGGAAGCCCTTCTTGCATTTCCCCACCGCTTCATTCTAGTCAGGAAACCGACAGTTTGTTTTGCTTGACTAATGCAGCTTTGCTTTCCTCATAACTGGGTGACCCTGGCATTCCCGTTTTATGAATAAGTCGCAAGAAAGAACCGCAAATTCGCTGCTGTACGCGACTCGGAACAGCAACGCGTTTTTCGATAAAAATAGATGCGCAAGTGCGTGGCGCCTAAAAGCCAGCATGCAAAGTGTGAAGGAATATTGTCTAAGCAGTTGAGAGCCGATCCGTACGTACGCATCGTTTCACAAGCCGCAAACACTTGAGTCTGCTCATTTGGGCGCAGGTACACGGATATATGTGGCGGAAAAAAGATGGAGAGAAGACGGCTTTCATAGTGCCCAACGGGCTTTATGAATTCCAGACAATGCCGTTTGGACTCTGTAACGCCGCAGCCACTTTCCAGCGCCTGATGCAGACTGCACTGATTGAGCATTTTTCCGAAACACTGCATAATCTACCTCGATGATGTCCTTGTTTTCGGTAGAGACATTCGCGAACATAACTCCAATCTTAAACTAGTACTGGACCGTCTACAGGATGCAGGTTCGACCTTGATACCAAAGAAGTGTCATTTTCTTTGTCGTTCAGTCACCTTCGGGGCACACAGTCTCATCAAACGGGATGGCAGTCACTGCAGATCACACAAAACAAGTGAGAACCTGGCCAATACCAACTAATCAGACGAACTCCGCAGGGCTTGGCAAACTATTATAGGCGTTTCGCCAAAGGCTTTGCCAAGATCACTAGTCCCTTACACAAGCTAACCGAGAAGCAGACGAAAAAGAATCTCAAGTGGGAGAACAAACATGACGAAACCTTCAAAGAACTAAAGCGAATGCTCTGCTCCGCTCCAATTTTGGCTTTACCAAATTTTGAGACCGACGCACCTCCCTTTGTACTAGACACGGACGCCAGTGACGCGACCGTGAGTGGTGTACTTTCGCAAGGAGACAAAGAAGGCAGAGAACACGTCATCGCCAACGCTAGTGCCAGACTAAACAAAAAATGAGACAGAAGAGTGCGACAGAATGTGAACTTTTTGCCATCTACACAATGGTGCGACACTTCAAGCACTACCTGATAGCGAGACTGTGCAGTACAGGAAAGGCAACTAGCATAGCAACGCGGATGCATTGCCCCACAGACCTTTCTCAGTGGAAAGGCATAACGGTATAGTAGGCACACTATGTTTAAGCGAGCCGACTAAACATCAGTGGAGAAACACACAGAGTACAGATCTCGGCACGTCCCTGGTATACGACAGGTTTTTGGCATCCTCGTCCAAGCCCACTGCTAAAGAGATGAAATCGTCCAGCAAGGCGGCCAGGCAGATATGGCAACAACGGTCCCAACTCTCCCTAGAAGATGAGGTCTTGTGGTACCAAGAAGACATCACGTCTCCCAAGCGTGTGGTTGTTCTAGGTTCCCTGATACAAACAGCCCTTCAAGAGTCGCACGAACAATTAAGCCATGTAGGCGAGAAAAAGATGATGGAGGCCTCGACGAAGCGATAGTGGTGGCTCTCTCTCTCTCCCCAAACGTGCATGACTTCTGGCGAACCTGCATTACTTGCAGCAGCCTCAAGAACCCTCATTCCACAGAAGCTGCACCCATGCCGCCTATGCCTACAGCATTTCCGGGCGAGCGAGAGGGTATAGACATCATGGATCCTCTACCACTGACCAAGAGGAGAGACCGATATATCCCAGTTATGGTCGAATACTTCGCGAAAGTGGCCGAAGCAGAACCCATGAAGTCGCAAGACGCAGAGGCGTGCGCGTCAACCTTTTTCAATCGTTGGATCTGTCAACACGGAGTGTCTGAATCGAAAGCCGACTCTTCGCTGAACTATGCAGGTCCCTTGTAATTGCAAAGAGGCGCACGACACCTGGACACTCTCAAGGCAATGGACAAGTAAAAGAACTAACCAGACCCTGATAGGACTACTATCCATAGGGCTACGGTCCATACATCAACTGGTGTCGCTCCGTTCAAGATGCTCACAGGCTGCAAAATGAGAGTTCCCTTCAATGTATTCCTACCGGGTAAGGAAGTGGCTACTGACAATGCCCCGAAGTACGTACTACGCCTCAAAGAAGGGATAAAAAAGACGTTTAATCTTGCTCGTCGACACCTGCAAAGGTCTCACACCAGACAAAAGAAATGCTACGACAAGCACAGTCGACTCACCGTCTACCACGAAGGCGATCTCGTCCAAATATATCGGCCGATTCCCCCACCTGGGACACATCGCAAATTTTACCACCCTTGGCGTAAAGACCCCTTCCGCGTAGTAAAAGTTCTCTCCCCAACGAACTAACTCGTCCGGAATGGAGAACTCCGTACCCAGCCAAAAACCGGCCATCACAATAGGATCTGACCTTACAGAGGTGCTCCGCCGGTCGGAAAACGAGGACGAAGCCTATGTAATTGTAGAAGAAAGAAAACCACCCGATGGTATAATTAAAGTGAATCAATGAGAGTAGTACCGAAGACGACGCTCAAAATACGAGGGTCCGTGCAATACTTATATTCTTTAAATGCGCTTTGTAGACCAGAGTCGGGAGAACAATTTGGAACCTGGTAGCGGAGTGGCGTGGTGACTCTCAGGGGCGTGACTTATCCCCATCCTGAACTCTTTTACAAGGTCCCACTGTACCCTCTCTCTCTTCCATAATAAACATGTCAAGGCGTGTTCGGACTTCTAATAACAAGGGTGATAATAAGGGAGAGGAGGAACCCTCTACAATTTTAAACGTCGCTTTCAAATAATTTGATTTGACTTATTTTGCAAGCCAGAAGTGTCTTTTTTAGGGAGAGTAGTACATGGATAAGGTTCGCGTAATTTCTTCTGGAAGTATGAAATCAGTTGCGGCTACTATTCGTTTGCGATGCCTAATACTTTAAAGAAAAATAGGTTGAACCATTTTTGCTAATGACATTGACAGCTGCATTGTATTATTTCGCCGGTGCAGTGGCGCCTTCGTTGGTTTTAGTCAATGTGGGTATTTTGTCCAATGAGGTTCTGCCCGTTGATAAATGGAGGATCCGGACTGACACTGCGTTCAATTTGGCGACATAGAATCGAAAAAACAGGAATTTATTGGTCCTGATTGATCATTATCTGGGAAGCTAGGAGTTTTTGCCGAACAATAACAAATAGGAATATTACTTCCTCCATTGCCCCGCACGTTGCTCAGGTAAGAACGAATTGCACTTCATGCAACTATTCCATGCATTTTGTGTCCTGATGGCTTGAATGTACGTATTTAAGGTGTCAATGCGCTATGGCTATTTATGTCCAAGTCTTTTCATAATGCGTGGTGTCATTCTTATTCTATTCACTGGTTTCTACATCGCCGGTTGCAACTTCAGTCTGCAGTTTTGCGTTGACCATTTCCTAAATACACAAAGCGAGGCTTCAGCCATCCCTTACCCGTAGATTCGGTTTCTACGTGAGTCGATGTTTGAGGTTGATCCGAAGAATAGGAATGGCTTCTTGTTGTTGTGGAGCTGTTTGTTTTGGGGGTTGTAGCGGACTTTCCTGCATCACAATGAAGCCATCCGTCTTTCCAGTCGCACCTTGATTTGAATGAGAATGAATGAGACTTTCATCGTGTGAGTTGTAGGTAACGCTCGCACCTACGTTTGGAACGTTGTAGACAAATCGGCAGATGCTTGTCAATAATGGAGCATGTCTTTTATGGTTGATCGCTTGTAATCACGATCGCTTGACTTATAATGGGTGGCAGAAGATGTAAGTGTTTTTTCTACTAAACTTTTGTAGATGTGGAATTTGTCCCATTGTACCGTCAGACCATGTATAGTGAATTGATAAGCATGAAGTGTACTTCAACGAGCGTTAACGGCACGAAATGTGCTCGCGAAGGGGAGGCATGAGTTGGAGAAGGTGGGTGGACCTCGGGGACGGAGCGGATGGGATGTGTATCGCGAGGAAGTAGCAAGAACGATTTGGGTAAGCTGGTTCTTAATCTACCAGACCTTGCTTCTACTTGCTATTCCCATTTTTTCACAATATTCAAATCTGTGATTTCGGAGTTCGTTAGTGTGTTATGAACCGTCTGACTGCAAGTTGGTGGCGCAAGAAGCTGAGGCTGTCACGTGCCCATGGTGCAGGTGATGGCTTGTGGGTGTGAGGGTGGATTTCTGACTAGTAGCCACTTTGGGGACTGATCACCCAAAGGAAGGGCAAATCAGCGATTCATTTGACTAGACTTTACTTTTTTTGCAGGTGCAGGACATGGGATTGCGTGTGCGAGTGCTGAGTTGCTGCTCCCGATGTCATCGCGGTTATGAATGGTGGGCAGTCGACACGTGAAATGTCGAATGTTCGACCGCTTCGACTGGGTGTTTACTATGGAAAACATAAACGCGATATCATCCACTGACACATTTGTGTATTGCTGCTGTTTATTTCCTGTGCTGTATTGTTTGGTCTTTTTTGATGAGTTGCGATAGGTTCATTTGAATGTGCGGTGGTTGGCTTTTGTAGTGTTCTCATTATCTTCGCTAGGGTGTGGTGTGCCATTCGTGGAGGTGGGTGCTGAGCTCACAGCGTAGAATGTGGTGATAGTTGTAAGGGAGATGGTTATTATTGAGTTGTGGGTGTATAAGGCGGCCGTATTGGGCGGGTTGGTCATTCTTTCTGCCGAAGTATGAGGGGCAGTGGCTGGACGGAATCCATTGCATATCTGGTCGCGTTGGATTCCAAAATAACGGTGCTGAGGGGCTGGTAGTCAGGAAGAGTTGTTCCAGGTGGTGGGTCTTTTTTTCATCGCATTCAAGTTTGCCGATATTACAGTGCCTCGAACGTCCTTCATGTGTACACCCAGGGTAGGGTCTGGGTCACCTTTATCCAAAGCAGAAAGCGGTCTCTCACAACCCAATAAGTGTTGGGTCCTTTCTCAACTGGTTTTCTAATTCAAACTTATCACTTAAAGTGTAAGCCTGGTTGAACGAGTTGCATTAGGTAGAAATAAGCAGAGTTGTATAGCGTGGAACACAATCAGCAACTACACAAAGGGTGATGGTGCGCGAAGCGGTCCGATTCAGTGGTGGAAGTTACATCGTCCGCAAAGACGTTGGCCTCCCAATACATCAAAGGTCCTTCTACGAACTTGCTTCACATAAAGGGGGTTTAGTACAGCATTGCTTAGAACAGCATGTTCACAACACAATCAATGTCGCTTTACCATTCCACTGGTTACTTCAATTCCAACTTGTCATTTCGAGGTACAACCAGGCGAAGTAGGCGATGTAATCAAAGAAGACATGCAGCAGGACAAATCAACCAACTGCATTGTGGCAGCCTTATAAGTGCCCGCATTGGTGACAATAGCGCACAATCGGCTCCGATACAATCGGAGAGCAATGCATCGGAAAGGGCGTCGTAGACCATGATCAGACCGGCTGGTTTGCGAACACTGCGAGACAATAGAGCAGTATTCGATACATGACTTTATTGAAAGGATATTGCTTAGTGCAGGTCGAAAAGAGAGAGACGTATGCAATCGGGATAAGCATCAAACCCGAAACCACCCCAAGACATTGCCACAACATCGTCTCTTGAACCCACCTCACCAACACCCACGTATCACCTACTTTCTACTAATTTGCGTCAGCTTCTACCGCCACGTCATTCTTCACTACTGATGCCGAGCAAACCCAACCAATTCACCTGCGCTTCGCTCGTGCCAAGGTACCTCCTAAACTACCAAACTCAACCGCACGGCAACCAACACACTCAACCACTTCGTACCTGCTTTCACCAACTCCACATCAATGACTCCCCTATCTCTTCGCTTACATGAACACACCCACTGCGCCAAAATTCTACACCCAATCCCTCCTCTCTCAATACCCCACCCCTCTCCAGCGCTCCTCCAACCCGAAAATTAAGGTACACCATTTCCCAAAGACTCGTTCACACACAAAAACACATTCAAAGGTGACTGCAAAAGCACCAACCGTTCGACCATCCCTCAGTAGCCTAAGCGGAAAACAAACAATCTTCTTTCCAGTGGCCCTCAAAAGGGCCGTTGTCACGTTCATGGTTGCAGCAGACTCATCAAGTCAGTCCAACGGTCAGTAAGGCACTCGGTCGACCTACTCCTTACTGCCCACCGGCTTCTCCGTCTTCTTCGGTAGCAGCACCGCCTGAATGTTAGGCAGCACACCACCCTGCGCGATTGTCACACCACCCAACAACTTGTTCAACTCCTCATCGTTGCGGATGGCCAACTGTAGGTGACGAGGAATGATGCGTGTCTTCTTGTTGTCGCGCGCTGCATTACCCGCCAACTCCAACACCTCGGCAGCCAGGTATTCCAGCACAGCTGCCAGGTAGACCGGTGCTCCAGCACCCACACGCTCCGCGTAGTTGCCACGACGCAACAGACGGTGCACTCGACCCACCGGGAACTGCAGGCCTGCCCTCGCCGACCTCGTCTTCGCTTTAGCTCGTGACTTGCCACCTTTGCCTCTTCCACTCATTCTTTTCTCTTATTCTCTCTCCGTCGACACACCGAACAGCAAGCCGAACGAAGCGTGATTCCATCACATGCCGCACTGCTCCCGCCCTATAAGCCACATTCATCACACTGAGGCACACTTCTCATTGGTCACAGAGCAGTCTAACCAATTTGCACATCCCATTGGTTCGCCAACGTCAATGCCCTCTGCCATTGGTTGTTTACTAATCATCCTGCTGCAATGAACAGATGACTGCGCCTCGCCTGACTAGATTGTGTGCGGGAGAAGCCATGCATTTTTATTCAAATCTCTCACTTCAGATGACCTGGTTTTATCGATATCGCATGCACTGCAACATCATACACCCATACACCCTAAATCGGCCTAGTTAGCTATGCCAGAAAAGGACAGAGTAGATAACGCAATGGACAGATAGCTTTTGTACATACCTAATTTACATTTATGCTGCATTCCTGACGTGTGCGGTTAGGTTTCCTTCAATTTCCTTCTTTATTCTTCTTCTACTAATTACTTACTTGATAGTGTTTCCTACTTATTTTGGCAAATGCTCTTATAGCATCTACATTTACGTGTACAGGCGTGTTGGCTAAAATGACGCCTATCCCGTAATTAACAACACCAGTAACGTCAAAACACCACAAACTATCAATGGTTTGATATCGTGGACATTGTCATAGTGTCATGAATAGCCGCTCATTGTGAACATCTGGATAATATGGCTATTGCCTGTGCTGAATCTGATATCCAGTATTTTCGTAGTCATCTTCAGCGCTTCCTTACATAGTCGCTTATTTTAACGGTACAAGTCAATTAGTCTGTACATCGTGCCGTTCATCCATGTTGACATATCTGGTGGTTCATGGTCCGATATCTGTAGTGCATTTGGTCATTAGCTGTCACACGAATTCGGGAGGCGGCTCAAGAATTCGAATCTGCTCCTGTTGAAGTGGGTTAGCCCTCTATTAATGCAACATTTACCAACTGTTTCAGCTTTTACAATCAAGACACCTATGAACATGCGATCTTTTTACATAAATGGGATAGTAATAAGGAATGGGTGTGAAGCGTATAACCCCTCTAGTGGCCTCCACGTTCGCTGAGGTTATCTCGTTAATAGCATTGATTTGTTCGTTATTCAACATTTGTTCTTATTAACTTTAATGTGGGGATTTTTAAGAACATATATCTCTGGGACTATGCATTGCATTTTGTTTACCAATACATCTATCTGCAAATATGGAATTCTTTGCTAATTTTTTAAATACTTTTTATAAAAAATAATTTGCTTAAATTTTTTGTTATATATTTTTAAATAACAATAAAAATTTTTTGTGTTTGAGTGCACTGAATCTTGGGGATTGATTGGCTCAGTGAAGACTGACATCTATGCACACTAAGAACTACTGCAGCTCGTCGTCACATCATTTGCCTTCCACCAACGTCCAATTATAATGTGCCTTATGCTGTTTTCTTTATTGTCATTGGCTGTTGTCTGAGCCATTGATAACTCGAACTTTGCCAGTGATAGTGGTGGAGATTTGTCTATAAGTAACCTTGATGGTGGCATTTCCGACGTGAATTGCTTCGTTTCACTGACAATTGGGGCACGAGAAGGTCGTCATGGCTCCTAAAGTAGTGTCGGGCAAAGCCGCAAAGAAGGCGTCGAAGGTGAAGGTGCCGAAGACGGATAAGGCGAAGAAGAGACGGAGGAAGGAAAGCTACGCCATCTACATCTCGTCGAAGGCGATGTCGATCATGAATTCCTTTGTGAACGACATCTTCGAGCGAATCGCTGCTGAGTCGAGTCGGTTGGCGCACTACAACAAGAAGTCGACAATCACGAGCAGAGAGATTCAGACTGCTGTGCGTCTGCTGCTGCCTGGTGAGTTGGCGAAGCACGCGGTGTCGGAGGGCACGAAAGCCGTGACCAAGTACACGGGCTCTAAGTAGATGGGTTGGATGTGGAGTGCTGTTGGTGCTCTTGCCGACTAGTGGCACTCTACTTCACTCCACTGCAGCCCGCTTGACCCCGCCCTGTGAGTGAACGAATCCCACGGCCCTGTTGAGGGCCACTACCGCATTCATTTTTGATCGTCGTGGACAAAAATATGCATTTTGCTGCTATTTTCTCGAATTCCTTGTGGTCCTTGTCCTCATTGTCTTGGTGCTCTTGAGGTAATAGTGTCAGTGTGGGTGGTGGTGATCACTAGGTGTAGGGCAGGTGAAGTCGAAGGAGGAGAGTGGGATACGGTAACCCGTGTGGGGGCGGTCGTGGGGGTCAACGATGAAGAGAAGAAACGGAATTGGGCTTTGTGCTGGATTGAGTGTTCTCAGTGCTAGTGGTTCTGGATGTTGTCATGAAAGGATAATACTTAGTCGGTGAGTCAGAAGGCTGTCTTCTACTTCAGTAAATTGGGGACGTGCAAACTCAGTGGATTAGATTTGGGCGTGGTCAGGTGGTTTTACCAGAAATATGGTAACGCAATTGTTCGTAATTGGTAGCATTTTGCTAAATAAGGAAGGATTCGAATTGTTTGCCACTGCCTCCATCTGTTACATGGGAAAGCGCTTGAGAAGCAGTTGTCCACAATGGACGGCTATTCTTGATACTTCGTACAATGCTCGCAATATCAAACATTTGATAGCTTGTGACATTTTCAACCTTTGCGTGTACCAACTTTACTGTAGTTCGTTAATTACGGGATAGGCGTCATTTTAGCCAACACGCCTGTACACGTAAATGTAGATGCTATAAGAGCATTTGCCAAAATAAGTAGGAAACACTATCAAGTAAGTAATTAGTAGAAGAAGAATAAAGAAGGAAATTGAAGGAAACCTAACCGCACACGTCAGGAATGCAGCATAAATGTAAATTAGGTATGTACAAAAGCTATCTGTCCATTGCGTTATCTACTCTGTCCTTTTCTGGCATAGCTAACTAGGACGATTTAGGGTGTATGGGTGTATGATGTTGCAGTGCATGCGATATCGATAAAACCAGGTCATCTGAAGTGAGAGATTTGAATAAAAATGCATGGCTTCTCCCGCACACAATCTAGTCAGGCGAGGCGCAGTCATCTGTTCATTGCAGCAGGATGATTAGTAAACAACCAATGGCAGAGGGCATTGACGTTGGCGAACCAATGGGATGTGCAAATTGGTTAGACTGCTCTGTGACCAATGAGAAGTGTGCCTCAGTGTGATAAATGTGGCTTATAGGGCGGGAGCAGTGCGGCATGTGATGGAATCACGCTTCATTCGGCTTGCTGTTCGGTGTGTCGACGGAGAGAGAATAAGAGAAAAGAATGAGTGGAAGAGGCAAAGGTGGCAAGTCACGAGCTAAAGCGAAGACGAGGTCGGCGAGGGCAGGCCTGCAGTTCCCGGTGGGTCGAGTGCACCGTCTGTTGCGTCGTGGCAACTACGCGGAGCGTGTGGGTGCTGGAGCACCGGTCTACCTGGCAGCTGTGCTGGAATACCTGGCTGCCGAGGTGTTGGAGTTGGCGGGTAATGCAGCGCGCGACAACAAGAAGACACGCATCATTCCTCGTCACCTACAGTTGGCCATCCGCAACGATGAGGAGTTGAACAAGTTGTTGGGTGGTGTGACAATCGCGCAGGGTGGTGTGCTGCCTAACATTCAGGCGGTGCTGCTACCGAAGAAGACGGAGAAGCCGGTGGGCAGTAAGGAGTAGGTCGACCGAGTGCCTTACTGACCGTTGGACTGACTTGATGAGTCTGCTGCAACCATGAACGTGACAACGGCCCTTTTGAGGGCCACTGGAAAGAAGATTGTTTGTTTTCCGCTTAGGCTACTGAGGGATGGTCGAACGGTTGGTGCTTTTGCAGTCACCTTTGAATGTGTTTTTGTGTGTGAACGAGTCTTTGGGAAATGGTGTACCTTAATTTTCGGGTTGGAGGAGCGCTGGAGAGGGGTGGGGTATTGAGAGAGGAGGGATTGGGTGTAGAATTTTGGCGCAGTGGGTGTGTTCATGTAAGCGAAGAGATAGGGGAGTCATTGATGTGGAGTTGGTGAAAGCAGGTACGAAGTGGTTGAGTGTGTTGGTTGCCGTGCGGTTGAGTTTGGTAGTTTAGGAGGTACCTTGGCACGAGCGAAGCGCAGGTGAATTGGTTGGGTTTGCTCGGCATCAGTAGTGAAGAATGACGTGGCGGTAGAAGCTGACGCAAATTAGTAGAAAGTAGGTGATACGTGGGTGTTGGTGAGGTGGGTTCAAGAGACGATGTTGTGGCAATGTCTTGGGGTGGTTTCGGGTTTGATGCTTATCCCGATTGCATACGTCTCTCTCTTTTCGACCTGCACTAAGCAATATCCTTTCAATAAAGTCATGTATCGAATACTGCTCTATTGTCTCGCAGTGTTCGCAAACCAGCCGGTCTGATCATGGTCTACGACGCCCTTTCCGATGCATTGCTCTCCGATTGTATCGGAGCCGATTGTGCGCTATTGTCACCAATGCGGGCACTTATAAGGCTGCCACAATGCAGTTGGTTGATTTGTCCTGCTGCATGTCTTCTTTGATTACATCGCCTACTTCGCCTGGTTGTACCTCGAAATGACAAGTTGGAATTGAAGTAACCAGTGGAATGGTAAAGCGACATTGATTGTGTTGTGAACATGCTGTTCTAAGCAATGCTGTACTAAACCCCCTTTATGTGAAGCAAGTTCGTAGAAGGACCTTTGATGTATTGGGAGGCCAACGTCTTTGCGGACGATGTAACTTCCACCACTGAATCGGACCGCTTCGCGCACCATCACCCTTTGTGTAGTTGCTGATTGTGTTCCACGCTATACAACTCTGCTTATTTCTACCTAATGCAACTCGTTCAACCAGGCTTACACTTTAAGTGATAAGTTTGAATTAGAAAACCAGTTGAGAAAGGACCCAACACTTATTGGGTTGTGAGAGACCGCTTTCTGCTTTGGATAAAGGTGACCCAGACCCTACCCTGGGTGTACACATGAAGGACGTTCGAGGCACTGTAATATCGGCAAACTTGAATGCGATGAAAAAAAGACCCACCACCTGGAACAACTCTTCCTGACTACCAGCCCCTCAGCACCGTTATTTTGGAATCCAACGCGACCAGATATGCAATGGATTCCGTCCAGCCACTGCCCCTCATACTTCGGCAGAAAGAATGACCAACCCGCCCAATACGGCCGCCTTATACACCCACAACTCAATAATAACCATCTCCCTTACAACTATCACCACATTCTACGCTGTGAGCTCAGCACCCACCTCCACGAATGGCACACCACACCCTAGCGAAGATAATGAGAACACTACAAAAGCCAACCACCGCACATTCAAATGAACCTATCGCAACTCATCAAAAAAGACCAAACAATACAGCACAGGAAATAAACAGCAGCAATACACAAATGTGTCAGTGGATGATATCGCGTTTATGTTTTCCATAGTAAACACCCAGTCGAAGCGGTCGAACATTCGACATTTCACGTGTCGACTGCCCACCATTCATAACCGCGATGACATCGGGAGCAGCAACTCAGCACTCGCACACGCAATCCCATGTCCTGCACCTGCAAAAAAAGTAAAGTCTAGTCAAATGAATCGCTGATTTGCCCTTCCTTTGGGTGATCAGTCCCCAAAGTGGCTACTAGTCAGAAATCCACCCTCACACCCACAAGCCATCACCTGCACCATGGGCACGTGACAGCCTCAGCTTCTTGCGCCACCAACTTGCAGTCAGACGGTTCATAACACACTAACGAACTCCGAAATCACAGATTTGAATATTGTGAAAAAATGGGAATAGCAAGTAGAAGCAAGGTCTGGTAGATTAAGAACCAGCTTACCCAAATCGTTCTTGCTACTTCCTCGCGATACACATCCCATCCGCTCCGTCCCCGAGGTCCACCCACCTTCTCCAACTCATGCCTCCCCTTCGCGAGCACATTTCGTGCCGTTAACGCTCGTTGAAGTACACTTCATGCTTATCAATTCACTATACATGGTCTGACGGTACAATGGGACAAATTCCACATCTACAAAAGTTTAGTAGAAAAAACACTTACATCTTCTGCCACCCATTATAAGTCAAGCGATCGTGATTACAAGCGATCAACCATAAAAGACATGCTCCATTATTGACAAGCATCTGCCGATTTGTCTACAACGTTCCAAACGTAGGTGCGAGCGTTACCTACAACTCACACGATGAAAGTCTCATTCATTCTCATTCAAATCAAGGTGCGACTGGAAAGACGGATGGCTTCATTGTGATGCAGGAAAGTCCGCTACAACCCCCAAAACAAACAGCTCCACAACAACAAGAAGCCATTCCTATTCTTCGGATCAACCTCAAACATCGACTCACGTAGAAACCGAATCTACGGGTAAGGGATGGCTGAAGCCTCGCTTTGTGTATTTAGGAAATGGTCAACGCAAAACTGCAGACTGAAGTTGCAACCGGCGATGTAGAAACCAGTGAATAGAATAAGAATGACACCACGCATTATGAAAAGACTTGGACATAAATAGCCATAGCGCATTGACACCTTAAATACGTACATTCAAGCCATCAGGACACAAAATGCATGGAATAGTTGCATGAAGTGCAATTCGTTCTTACCTGAGCAACGTACGGGGCAATGGAGGAAGTAATATTCCTATTTGTTATTGTTCGGCAAAAACTCCTAGCTTCCCAGATAATGATCAATCAGGACCAATAAATTCCTGTTTTTTCGATTCTATGTCGCCAAATTGAACGCAGTGTCAGTCCGGATCCTCCATTTATCAACGGGCAGAACCTCATTGGACAAAATACCCACATTGACTAAAACCAACGAAGGCGCCACTGCACCGGCGAAATAATACAATGCAGCTGTCAATGTCATTAGCAAAAATGGTTCAACCTATTTTTCTTTAAAGTATTAGGCATCGCAAACGAATAGTAGCCGCAACTGATTTCATACTTCCAGAAGAAATTACGCGAACCTTATCCATGTACTACTCTCCCTAAAAAAGACACTTCTGGCTTGCAAAATAAGTCAAATCAAATTATTTGAAAGCGACGTTTAAAATTGTAGAGGGTTCCTCCTCTCCCTTATTATCACCCTTGTTATTAGAAGTCCGAACACGCCTTGACATGTTTATTATGGAAGAGAGAGAGGGTACAGTGGGACCTTGTAAAAGAGTTCAGGATGGGGATAAGTCACGCCCCTGAGAGTCACCACGCCACTCCGCTACCAGGTTCCAAATTGTTCTCCCGACTCTGGTCTGCAAAGCGCATTTAAAGAATATAAGTATTGCACGGACCCTCGTATTTTGAGCGCCGTCTTCGGTACTACTCTCATTGATTCACTTTAATTATACCATCGGGTGGTTTTCTTTCTTCTACAATTACATAGGCTTCGTCCTCGTTTTCCGACCGGCGGAGCACCTCTGTAAGGTCAGATCCTATTGTGATGGCCGGTTTTTGGCTGGGTACGGAGTTCTCCATTCCGGACGAGTTAGTTCGTTGGGGAGAGAACTTTTACTACGCGGAAGGGTGGTAAAATTTGCGATGTGTCCCAGGTGGGGGAATCGGCCGATATATTTGGACGAGATCGCCTTCGTGGTAGACGGTGAGTCGACTGTGCTTGTCGTAGCATTTCTTTTGTCTGGTGTGAGACCTTTGCAGGTGTCGACGAGCAAGATTAAACGTCTTTTTTATCCCTTCTTTGAGGCGTAGTACGTACTTCGGGGCATTGTCAGTAGCCACTTCCTTACCCGGTAGGAATACATTGAAGGGAACTCTCATTTTGCAGCCTGTGAGCATCTTGAACGGAGCGACACCAGTTGATGTATGGACCGTAGCCCTATGGATAGTAGTCCTATCAGGGTCTGGTTAGTTCTTTTACTTGTCCATTGCCTTGAGAGTGTCCAGGTGTCGTGCGCCTCTTTGCAATTACAAGGGACCTGCATAGTTCAGCGAAGAGTCGGCTTTCGATTCAGACACTCCGTGTTGACAGATCCAACGATTGAAAAAGGTTGACGCGCACGCCTCTGCGTCTTGCGACTTCATGGGTTCTGCTTCGGCCACTTTCGCGAAGTAGTCGACCATAACTGGGATATATCGGTCTCTCCTCTTGGTCAGTGGTAGAGGATCCATGATGTCTATACCCTCTCGCTCGCCCGGAAATGCTGTAGGCATAGGCGGCATGGGTGCAGCTTCTGTGGAATGAGGGTTCTTGAGGCTGCTGCAAGTAATGCAGGTTCGCCAGAAGTCATGCACGTTTGGGGAGAGAGAGAGAGCCACCACTATCGCTTCGTCGAGGCCTCCATCATCTTTTTCTCGCCTACATGGCTTAATTGTTCGTGCGACTCTTGAAGGGCTGTTTGTATCAGGGAACCTAGAACAACCACACGCTTGGGAGACGTGATGTCTTCTTGGTACCACAAGACCTCATCTTCTAGGGAGAGTTGGGACCGTTGTTGCCATATCTGCCTGGCCGCCTTGCTGGACGATTTCATCTCTTTAGCAGTGGGCTTGGACGAGGATGCCAGAAACCTGTCGTATACCAGGGACGTGCCGAGATCTGTACTCTGTGTGTTTCTCCACTGATGTTTAGTCGGCTCGCTTAAACATAGTGTGCCTACTATACCGTTATGCCTTTCCACTGAGAAAGGTCTGTGGGGCAATGCATCCGCGTTGCTATGCTAGTTGCCTTTTCTGTACTGCGCAGTCTCGCTATCAGGTAGTGCTTGAAGTGTCGCACCATTGTGTAGATGGCAAAAAGTTCACATTCTGTCGCACTCTTCTGTCTCATTTTTTGTTTAGTCTGGCACTAGCGTTGGCGATGACGTGTTCTCTGCCTTCTTTGTCTCCTTGCGAAAGTACACCACTCACGGTCGCGTCACTGGCGTCCGTGTCTAGTACAAAGGGAGGTGCGTCGGTCTCAAAATTTGGTAAAGCCAAAATTGGAGCGGAGCAGAGCATTCGCTTTAGTTCTTTGAAGGTTTCGTCATGTTTGTTCTCCCACTTGAGATTCTTTTTCGTCTGCTTCTCGGTTAGCTTGTGTAAGGGACTAGCGATCTTGGCAAAGCCTTTGGCGAAACGCCTATAATAGTTTGCCAAGCCGCGGAGTTCTGTCTGATTAGTTGGTATTGGCCAGGTTCTCACTTGTTTTGTGTGATCTGCAGTGACTGCCATCCCGTTTGATGAGACTGTGTGCCCCGAGAAGGTGACTGAACGACGAAGAAAATGACACTTCTTTGGTATCAAGGTCGAATCTGCATCCTGTAGACGGTCCAGTACTAGTTTAAGATTGGAGTTATGTTCGCGAATGTCTCTACCGAAAACAAGGACATCATCGAGGTAGATTATGCAGTGTTTCGGAAAAATGCTCAATCAGTGCAGTCTGCATCAGGCGCTGGAAAGTGGCTGCGGCGTTACAGAGTCCAAACGGCATTGTCTGGAATTCATAAAGCCCGTTGGGCACTATGAAAGCCGTCTTCTCTCCATCTTTTTTCCGCCACATATATCCGTGTACCTGCGCCCAAATGAGCAGACTCAAGTGTTTGCGGCTTGTGAAACGATGCGTACGTACGGATCGGCTCTCAACTGCTTAGACCCTATTCCTTCACACTTTGCATGCTGGCTTTTAGGCGCCACGCACTTGCGCATCTATTTTTATCGAAAAACGCGTTGCTGTTCCGAGTCGCGTACAGCAGCGAATTTGCGGTTCTTTCTTGCGACTTATTCATAAAACGGGAATGCCAGGGTCACCCAGTTATGAGGAAAGCAAAGCTGCATTAGTCAAGCAAAACAAACTGTCGGTTTCCTGACTAGAATGAAGCGGTGGGGAAATGCAAGAAGGGCTTCCTGCTCTGGGTGCAGAGTAGCCTAGGATACATCGCATAATCTCCTCTTACCCTTTGGTCATCTCCACTGCATTCTATTCTATTCTATTCGATTCTCCTCTACTTGAACTATCCAAAGTCTCAGAAGCTTGACACCCACAACTCACAATTCTAGATGAATTCAGGTCACTACTCGAACATGGTTGCAAATCGTCACATGCGGTTCATCAATGGACCAATCCGATCAGTGCCCAGACTTCAGCATTCCATCATCGTGTACTTCCACTCATGAAATGCTCTGTTCGTATCTGTGCACCGAAACGGTTCACCAATCCCCAATTTCGGGGAGACAAGGTAGCATGCGGGTCTCCCGAGACACACCGAATGTTACGACTGGAGAGAGACAGAAGTGCACAAAGCATCACGAGTATCAACATCCGATGGGCGTATTTCACCGATGGGAAAGAAGATGTCATCAAAGTCATCACAGGTAGACAACAAAATGCTGCATCCAATAATATAACCGGACGATTCTGCCTTCAAAATTGTGTTGGTATTAAGATGCCCCTATTTCCTACGAAATATATAACGATGGCGCTTCCATTGGTACGCGAAGTATGCTGGCAGGTTAGCCGACCTACTGCGTTTAGTTAAATGTCTTCCACTTAGAGGAGAACTGGGAGCCGAAAGGACACGTGCATCTGCATGATCTTACCACTTCAACGTTTTCAACACTATTTCTTCACAAAAGTCAGTCAGTACACACGGTGATGGTAGCATTATCTAAGGCGCAGTAATCTTGCTTCCATTTTATTCCTCCTCTTCGCTGTACCTCCTCCAAACAACAAATTGGAGGGCACATCAAACAAATTTACGTGCCAGGGGTGGAGGCAATCCGCCTGAATTGATACCTCCTTCAAAGGAACGTATTTATGCGCATAATGTTTCGCGAGATGAGATGGGTAGATGCTGCCATTTGTATGAGGCATAACAGTATCCTTGATATCACCCATCTAACGCTATTTTGGAGAGCCGATATTGAATGAAGGACTGGTAATGCTGCGTTCTGTTGCTAAACGCTAACCTCCGTAGTCAAAAGCACTCGTTCAATGTCAGCCAAAAGTGCTTGAACACGGCTGCTACTGCTACTGGTTGTGGCGTGTTGGTGGTTGCCTTAGTCCAAATGAAAGACAAACAATTAAAACGCCCTTCGCCAGGATTGCGACTAAAGGTCACGTCTTCAGACTGCATGGGGGGAAAGAGGCAGGTTGGTAGATCCTGGCTCATTAAACACCCAGAGACCAATGAAAAATGAAAACGTCCATTTCAACACTAGTTTGCTCCCGCATTTTTTCTGCAAAAAAGGCAGTAGGAAAAATAGTACCATAACAAATGAAGAACCACCCCATATCCCATAACACCAATACGAAATTAAGGTTCCATTTCGGTGAAAAGTGGGTGTGCAGTAGATAAAGAGTCTCTTTTCTAAAAGTAGTGGTACAATATTCACACAAATGCCATTAATGTCTCCCGAGGACTGTCGCATCTTACTTCCTTAGGAATGGGCGGAGAGCCTAAACAAAGGTGACAATTTGAGAAGGTTTGTAGGTGTAATTTCAGAAAATTGTCTCAATCAGTAGCATTCATTTACCAAAGGCATGCGATTTTGAAACAGACACATCCAAAAACACAAAGAATTTTGGATTAAACAAAGGAACACTTCTTTGAATTACCACCAGCCAACGTGTCAATAACAGCAGTCGTGCTGCCGTGGCAAGTTGCCCTGGCAAATAACGGGATGTAGAATTAAATTTCAAAGCTCAAGTAAGTCGTTGAAGTCAAATCGGACGCTCAAAATGAATTCGACGCACTTCTTGAACTGCCTTCCTTGAAGGCAAATAAAATGCGGCAGTAGACTGAAGAAGGTGAAGTGGAAGTGGGAGAGAATGGAAGATTAGTGAATGAAGAACTGAAAGAAGACTCACGGCATACTGGACTTGCATTCAAAAGCTTAGTTTAAAACTGCTCCCGATGAGATCCAATAGATAGGAAGTACGGGAAGTGTTGGAAGAAGGAGAAAGGGGATGATAGGATAACATCTCATAGACACTTTGTCCACCTGCTGACAGCTGATTGTTCGCTTAAAAAATAATCACCAGAGATAAATTTTGACAGCAGAGGGAGGCTAGGAAGTACAGAAACAAGTAATCCAAGGGGACTTCAGCATCGCGTTTAGAACCGCTGAACCGGAAAGGGATGTAGAAAAACAAGAGTGAAACAGGTCCTTTTCAAAGAAGGCTAGAAAGAATAAGAATAGTGCGAAAATTTGGGGAAGCATCAACAATTGAAAAATTCCCTAAAGCGACAGCGATTGAGATAAATGGGAGGAAGTTAGACATATTTCATTAGATATTCAGCGTAGAAGACAAAAACTTGACCGGATAGGAAAATTTAGCACAACAAAGAGGTAAACAAGTAGGTGAATGAACCGCTGATGATCTAGTGGTCGTGCATACTCCAATCCCACCAACAGAGAGACACCGCGACTAGGTTCCTGTGACATGGTGTTGAGGTTGGAAACAACCTTCAAAAGAAGCAGCAGTGGCTTATGCTATGAAGTACATCGTAGTTACGTTTATCGAAGCTTTCCCTAAGCGGCGCCAAAATACGATACTAAGAGTAGAGAGTGAGGAAATAATGATTAAAGAGTGTTGAATTGAGGTGTACCAAAATGCTGACCGACTTCTCGGAGGAGGTAAGGGACAAGCGAAAATATGCTCATGGCTGAAGAATGCGAAAGCAAAATCAATGTTGGCAAGAAGTAGGAAATGAGCAAATTAGAATGAAGTTGGACGACGAAAAAAGCGCTAAAATAATGCATTGCTGGTGTGGCGGTGTAGGGTTCGACAGAAATAAGGGATGTAATAGTCTCCATGTGAGCAGAGGGGGATAGAAGAGAGGGACCAAATTTTTAGCATCATTTAGCACTGGAGAAGGGGCGAAGAGTGAATGGAAACGTGCGCCAAGTGAATTAGGATTAATCACTATTGTTTGGTTGATTGATAGATGCGCAGGTGTAAATGTGGTCGCGGACCTGCATCGGCTGGTGGATGACTGTCTGGACGGATGCAAAACGAGTCCCTCCATTGACTTTTCAACGAAATTCGTAAACAAATAAAAAGCAAAGCAAGCAGTGCTTCCTCGAATAGATATCCAGTAATTGCTGGAAGAAACTCACATCCTCTTAGCACTTTGGGAATGCAAAAGCTGCTTTATGCACTGCCTTAGTGTAGAATTTGCAGTCCGCCGGCGGCTCGCGAGACGCTTCGCTAAGGTTGATGTTCTGCATTCACAAACCAGCGATAAATTTGCACCCAAACGTGTTCACTCTCAGGTCAGACAACAGGCAATAGCGTGTTAGTCACTTACCTCATTTTTGCATGCGATAACATTGCAAGTACGAGTCACATGTAGCAAGTCGTTATGCGGACTTAAGAGGTCTAGCTACAATTTGGAAACAACCAACAGAAATTTCAATGATTTTGACACCAAAATATTGATCGGACATGAATGCAAACGCTCCCAGTTCGCCTTCTGGACGTCTGCATGAGAGAGCCTCTCCGGCGCAGAGATTCAAAGTACCAAAGAAATGAAGGAAAACAAAACCGAATGGGACTTAAAACATAGCTTGAAGTGCCACATAAAATTCGGACATGAGAAATCCCCAAAGCTTCTTGCTCCATTTGTATGCAAAAGTACCCCACCATCTAACAAATACCTCACGACCATCCTCCAAACAGAACAATTTTCCACTCTGCCTATCCTGGCACTGAGCATGAGCTGACGCCGCATATTCGTACATGCTCGCCTCTATGAACAATTATGCCGCGCACAATGCAGGACCCATTCCTACCACTGTTTTGGCACATTTATGGTCCCATCGCCCAAAGTGTAAACTTGACTTGATGTCACTCCCAGAGTGTCTGAGGGCCGTAGTAATGCTTATCGAAACGACTTAGGAGTCAATGCTGGTTGTCGCATGACAATGGGATCTTGTCCCAGGTTAGTGGTCTCCATACTGCAGAGCAAGCGCATATGAAGCTATAATCAGACGCCCTTAGCGTTTCTGAAGCACAACATGTGCGGAGCATTGAGTGTAAAGGTTTGAACTAAAGCTTGCCATCATTTTCGCGTACAGCAAAAAATGACAAATCTGCTATGTGATACAGGGGCAGATAGAAATGCGGCAATTCCAAAACTGCAGACATCCCATCCCACATCGAGTTTAAAATTAAATGGTGTCAGAATTATACCGATATTGCCCCTTCGTTGTACGGTGAAAGTGGTTTCGATGATTATGTCTACCAAATCCACGATAAAAGTCAAGTTGGCGTGAGTGACGCCTCATTAACACTGCAGAAAATCGTAAGATAGCGGTTTAGGAGGCATTACACAGGCGTCAAAGTAACAAAATATGGGTTCTTAAATTAAATTATTGCATATGAAGCGAAAAAAGCATTGATAACTGCCATGCGAATGTACTCCTGAAGTAGTACCATTGAATGAATGCCGAAAAACCACCATTTTTATAATCTGATGAGAGATGTGACTTTAAGGTTAGTAGGAGCCTCATTAAAAAGCAGTCAACTCAATTAGTTACCAAACCATAAGGCACATTTGCGATGGGACTTTCATTCACTTTATAGTCAACTGGGGTGATAGAATCGCAGTATTCTAGGCTACAGTACACTGACGCACACCAGCCATGCAGCATTGGAAATCCCCAACTCCCTCCATGATTGTGCCAAATAGTAAGTCGTGCTACAGTGCATCGTGCGAAGCCCAAGTTGGATGTGATGCTGTCAAAAATAAAAACACTATTGAGTGACTTGTTCTGGGAGCTACCAAGCTATCGGCATTGAGCACGTTTTGCTCTACACTTGCGTCCAATCAAATGGACATGCGAATCACTACCAGAGGTTCTGCCGTTGGTAGTTGGTAGTTTTGGTCAATAGAGCTGACTTTATAGCGTCCATCTCACCAGAGTTGTCCGTGGTTAATGCTGAGACAAAAAGCAGTGAGCTGAGCTTACGCTTTGAATTGTCAAAAACAAAGGCATCCATGCATCATTTATTGCTGACTTCCGTTTTTCTCTCTCTTCGCTCCCTGTGCATCAACTATGCAGCATTTCTCACTTCTTCATAGCTCTTCCCACTAATTGTAACTGACTTCATTACATCTACTTATTTCCTTAATCACACCATTTAATATTTGGCATTCATAGTAAAAATGGGGTGATTCTTATTATTGTACCACAATAAAGCAAGGCAAGATAATACAAAAGTTGTGCTGCTACTTTAGCAAACATGGGAATGTTGAGTTGACCGACGCTAACTGCTCTCACGATGGGTGCAAATTCGCTCGATGAGCATCAAGCGAATTGCAAAGCAATGCCATAGAGTGGGCAAAGGTGGTTAAATACTCTTGTCGTTTCAAGCTCTCTGCTCGATTCGATTCTAAAGCTGTGTAGCGGAAGAGGTTTGTGAGCATATTTTGACTTAAGCATCCTTCCTGCCAATATAATGCAAAACCTGCTCAATGTAGGTAAAGCTAAAAACAGCTGCATTTCGTTGTCCATGCAAGCCGTCAATATGCATTATTTTTATTAAGCATAAAGTGGAAGTTAGGTAAATGTCAATTTCGCAAAGTAATGGTTTTACTACATTGACGAACAACACAAATTGAAAGTTGGAAATTACAAAGAGTAGGCTGCTGAGGAACAACTACGCTTCTGAGACTTACAAACAAGCTTTTAAAGGGCACACGGATCATGCAAATTCGCTAAGAGTGTGAACCACCCCGAAGTGTGGATTTACGGTTATGCAACGCAGTACCTTTGCAAACTCCTCAAATTGATGTAATCGAAAAGCGAATTCCACCTTGCAGTTATATATGCACTCAAACAGGAAGATAATGAAAAAATTACGAACGCTCATGAGTTTATACCTTCATGTGGTTACAAGTATACCGGCTGAGAGCTGTGGTACAAATCGGAACGTACGGCTAGATCCGAATTAGCAAAGCGTTAGAAATGCCTAACGCTCCTACTTTAGTAATTAGCTAGTGATTTCTGTTAGTAATCAAAATGTGTAAAGGTTAAGTAGGGTTTACAGGATGTACATTGACTTCGATCACTTATAGGAATGTCAGATAAATCTGCTGGCATGGAGGGAGGATTAAATATGAAGATTCGTAAGCGTAGCTGGTTACAGTCTCAAGAAAGACAAAAAGGATACGACAGGTGTTAGTCATAATGCATCAAAACCAAAACCATTTTTTTCGTTTTTTCTTTTTGCGTTAATGCGCGAATCACAAAAGTCTGAGCCTGTGAACGCCAAAATACTCTTCAGTAAGCAATGTAACAATATTTATTCGATGAGTACTTCATTAGGCACAGTATTTACTTTGCACAACTGAGTTCCGATTTCTGGATACTTTTGTGCAAAATTGCATTCTATTATTCGACTTAACTTGCATTGTCTGCAAAGGCAGACGTAACCCTTAGATGTCGTTGGTCATGCTGTAGGAGTTAGCAAGGATTACCGCACGTGGGCTATTTCTTTCAAGCAAGGCTATTACGCTTCTTGCCCATGTAAGTGATAACATTGTTAAAAGTGGAAATTTTATGGTGCTACATCGGAGCACAGCAAAGTGTGTGTCATTTTGCATCATGGATTGCCAAAGTTTGTGAACTGATTGACTTGGAAACGCGTAATCCATTGTTAGCTACTTGCTTAGGAGGAACTCACTTATGCCCTTTTAACGTAAGAGTGAGTGGTCAAATGCATCAGGCTTCAATTAGAATGAACCGCATCGCAGAATTTCTCAAAGAACAATGCTGTTCTAACTCACCGGACTTTTAATCACTAACGATGTTCCACAAACATGCATCTGTATTAGATTTATACGCTTCAAGCACTCTCCTCTGTAGCTTTCTAGCAGGATTTTCCACTACATCAGGACTTTAGTCTCTTTTGCGTCACCGAAAGACGGGAATAAATTATGAAAGTGTTTGCAAAACACTTCAATTTTAAAAAGCAAGTTTTTTACTGCTTTGTGGTTTGAATGCTGAAGCAATTCTAACGGTTCAATTGCTGCTTAGCGATTGAGTAGACAGGCATTCAAGCTACGGAAGCAAGTCGGAGAAACCTGATTATTAACATTTACACAAAAGGGATTTTCCAAGTCCTCCTGTGTAGATTTAAAAATGGCAAAACCTAACGATGGCATTTCCGTGAGCCCTAACCGTACCACTCATTCACCTATCTCTGCAGTAAGACTTTAAACCTCCAAACACATGCTGTAGGACGCCAAAAGAAAGTACCTGCGCTTGCGCATTCGTGTCTTCCTTCCTCTCAAATCACTTTAACCTCCATATGATCGTCGATTCCCTATTAGCTGTCTGTGTGCCGCTTTCGCAATTCGCCTTGCAAAGTAGTGCATATTCCATTCTCGTTTATCAGGACTCATTCCATAACCTCTTCCTTTACTCGTTTGCTACTCTGCATGCCGCTCACTGACAAGCATGTAACTAGTGCTGTTCCTGAGGTGGCTCGGTAGAATTGAAAAAGACAGCGTTCACGAGTCTAACTTCCACCTTCAACTTACATGTGATCAGCGAGTTGTCCCTAGGGGCAAACAAGTGGCCAAATGCGCTCGTTGAAGGCATATTAGCTGAAAAGGAACGAGAACATTGTCTACACTTTGTGAAGATGTGTCTACCAGAAGTGCTACAATCACTCCATCAGCGTCGCTTACGAATGTGCCCGTATCATGAAAGTTGTCCTGCATTAGAGATTCAATACCTCCAACTACCTTCTCTATGATATCGCCATGTTAAGCCGATGGTGGTTACAAGTCCGATTTCTCACAGTTTATTCATCCAAATCCTTCTATGTTTAACCTTACTCGCTTCGATTCATTTGCTCCCTTCTTACGCATTTTTGCGATTACACACATTCCATGCGCATGGCGTCGCCTCGGATTGCACCACGTTTCATCTTGGCATGTGCGCGCCTAAATAATGATTTGACTTGCACCCTCGCTTGAATGTTTTTTTCATCCCATAAGGAAGAGACTTCTGAAATGTAGCGACTTTATAAATTTATCCACATGCGGTCGTGAAGTATACCAAGAATTGTTGCCTATTTTGCTAATTTCCAAAAGCCAAATATTTCATGTTCAGGATTTATGTATAAAATCTTATCAAGTTCCTAAACAAACGCACAAGCGTATGTATGCATGGGTGCGTAAGAAATGTGTTGATAGTCTTAGTGGTCAGATTGGAATCGCAGTCTGTGCCATGATGGAAGGCATATTGATGGGACGATTATTGTTGCAAGAGCAGTCACTTTCGATACAACTTCACACCCCATCGCCCCATTCCCATCACTTTTTTCAAGAGATACTTACCAATGAGAAGTATTGAGCGATGTAAGTGAAGTGATTGAAATAGTGAACCCACTGGAAAATGGCTTTACAATGTGCATCGATGAAAGCTTAAGTGGGGTCGTGGATGTCTAAAAGCAAATTTGAGGGTGCGTCTTGCACCGTTTACAGCATTATAGGCAACCGATGCCCTTGCACATGCAAATGCTCAGATTTCAGTTACCTGATCCATCATTTCTTAGGTTTTTGGTAGACTGCATTGAGAATCACCAACTTTTTGGTTTGTGGTGATAAAAATAATTTCCTCGTTGCATTGTAGCCGTTAGAATTTTCGAGTACTAATCGTCTAACAATGTCTTCTCACACTTCTTTTTCACACAAAACGGTGAAAAGTGGGAAAGGCGTTAAAAGCATGTCAAATAAGCTTTAATCCTGAGTATGAGTTTGTAAGCACTGGAGGCATTTATTAGGTAAACACCAAATTTGGAGCCGAGCAGTGACACGAGCATGTAGCGAGTGTATTTTATTCCACCGCATTAAATTTGTCTCTATTATAGATGTCGGGTTTCATAGCAGCAGGATAAACAAAAAAACATTTCCGAAGATTTCGTTTCAAAACAAAAGCAAAACAAGTAAATAGGCATCAATTTTACAATTTAAAAAGATGTCAGACATGGCCCGAAGGACGTTGGGTAGACTAGATGTCCTAACAAATATAAACGAAAGAAATTTTAAGTAAAAGTAGCATCAGCAACAGCGGAGGCAGCAGCAGCAGAGGCAGCGGCAGGAGGCGTAGGAGAATGTTGACGCTTCTCAATTGCAACAACCAACATGGCAGCGGAGACAGCGACAGAGAGATTGGTAGACACCTAGAAAAGTGGAGATAGAGTGAGACAGGTAGAGTGGGTAAATAAGTAAGTTGGTGAGTGGGTGGATGTGTGTGTGGGAGAGGGAGTGAGAGTGGGTAAAGTGATGGGTTGAATGAAGGGTGTGTGTAGGGTGTGGAGGCATATGGAAGATAGAAGGAAAAGAGAGAGGAGTGTGGTGTGAGAGAGCATGGCGCGTTAGCAACAGCACTGAGGAATGTCTGTCAGTGTTGTTGGGTAGCGCCACACCCGCTCACTCACTTCACTAATGCTGCACTGCTCACGTCCCATCACCAGTTGTGGAGGATGCTTTGGAGCACACTGTGTGCAAGCGCACTACTACCAGTACCAGATCCAGTAGCCGTAGCCTTAGCTGTAGCAGCAACAGCAGCAGCAGCAGAAGGTGTATGTGGAGGAGATTGTTGGCGCCTCTCAATTGCAACAACCAACGTGGCAGCGGAGACAGCGACAGAGAGATTGGTAGACACCTAGAGAAGTGGAGATAGAGTGAGACACGTAGAGTAGGTAAGTAAGTGGGTTGGTGGGTGGGTGGTTGTGTGGGTGGATGTAGGGGTGGGAGAGGGAATGAGAGTGGGTAAAGTGAGGAGTTGAATGAAGGGTGTGGGTAGGGTGTGGAGGCATATAGATGATAGAAGGAAAAGAGAGAGGAGTGTGGTGTGAGAGAGCGTGGCGCGTTAGCAACAGCACTGAGGAATGTCTGTCAGTGTTGTTGGGTCGCGCCACACTCGCTCACTCCCTTCACTAATGCTGCACTGCTCACGTCTCGTCTCCAGTTGTGGATGATTTATTGGCGGAACGAATGTTTGGATCAGTGCTCTCTCCCTTGTCGATGCTATGGCACCGCATTCGCTCATCGTTCTCTTTCTCCTCCGTAATGAATGTTATCGTCCTGCTATTCTTTATATACTTTTGTCTCTCCGATTCTATTGGTCTTTCCTTGATCCCTCTCATTTTAAATCTGTTTTATTGGTCGACCTCAAAGCCTGTCCCCACATCCCACCCCTTATTGTGTTAAACATCGGAGTTTACATTACTATTCGTGCTTTTTTGCTGATTTTTTTATTTGCATTAAATTTGTTATCAAGCCTTTCTTTTCGATGCTTTTAATCTTAAGTTTTTAATGATAGGCTTGGTTCCTTTACACTAGATCGGCATTAACGTCACGCTCTTTGCATCACTGGTGTCCACTTCTTCTCGATAGCCCTGTCTTCTTATTTTGCCTTGTCCCTGTTTTTTTTCCCAACCATGCCCTACAATCTTCCAGTCATCCCTCTAGTTAGGCAATATGTATGCGAAGGTGCTTTCACTAAGTAGGCACTCTGGCATCGCACTGATTTTCACTGACATATACATCTCTGCTTGTAGTAATGGATGGAAATCTATTTCATGTTGCGATACCGAGGAATTGTAAGGTCCTCCCGCATGATCATGCTCCCTCATCAAATGTGTAGGGAATTTTTAGTTTGGGTTTTCACCTGCATCTCTGCTGGCTTTGGTTGTGTCTAAAATAAACAAACACACACTTATCAGTACATCCATTGGCCACCAAAGACATTATTTTCTGAGTTGACTCGTCTTTCAATGCGTCACAACATCCCGTGGGACACAAAATGTCCCTTTAACCTAGTTTGCTTCCTTCCTTTACCTCATATATAGCTCAAGTGCCATCTAGATCGGATGCAATGACTGGTGGAGAAAACCACGGCACTTGGAAGTCAATGCACGACATTTAATCACGGGTTTGGTAACAGGTGATTAACTGATATGGATCCATTTAAATCATGCCCTCACACCATTCATCTGAGTATACCACTCCGACGCCAAACGCGCCAACTTCTTTCGACATTCGCTTCATGTCATTTGTTGAGATTAACTTCAACCATGTGGTTTTAAACCACTTCATGAGATCCGATGCTCCGTCTACTCTCTACAATCAATTACGAGGCATTTTAATAAAAAGCAACTATGGCCTCACATTTTCGGTAAGTAGCCCAGAGGGGAAAGGGATAGAATCATGTGCCATATCTCGACTTCCTCATAAAGACGTACATACGTGTAATGTGAAAAGATGTGATCGGAGGGAGCTGGGAGAGCAGTCTGGCTATTACTAAGCCATCAGAGGTACCTCGCTCCCCCCTCTAGCTGTCATGACCCCATCACGCTGTGACCAGCTGTTTGGCGTTACAATGGCGTAGGACTGAGCACGCAAACAACAGTGGCTAATGCCTTGCAGTAACTCGGGAAGTGGTTTTAGACTTGACTTTGATAACTTAGGCATAAGGCATCACACTGCAATCCTCATCCACCCTTGTGATTAGCAAAGCGTAGGGGTAGTCCGAGGCAACTAACTTCAGCTTCCATTAAAAATAGTCCACTGTACCTCATTGCACCTGCAGTTAAGTATCACGGTTTTGGAATCAGCCCTTAATGCCAGCTTCAAAAAGCTTCTATGGGAACTTTGAAGCATTGGTATTAGAATTTCGGACGGTTAGTCATGTAAGGCACTCACGGTTCGAATTTCCATCCAAACTAAGCTATTTCTGTCTTCTTGATAGAATCTTCCTTACAAAGTACAATTTCACCTACGTGGCATACTTTGATCCTAGTCCTCTTCAACGTTGCCTTCCGGCTCAAAGCATGGCTTCCAGTTAATGGATGTGTCTCGTCCAGGTGCACTGAAAGATTTATCCCAATGAGCTCGTCTTTATCGCTATAGGATGGTGTACTTCTTGCCCTCACGGAAATGTACTTATTCCTTGTTTTCTTGCCACCTAAACCGCCTTTTAAGACCGTTTTCGTAAAATTTTTGCAAACCTGCTGGCAGTTCCTCTCCTTCATTCTTTAATGAGCCCATATACATTGGAGGGCTTTAGCATTTGAAGCATAGGAAATTAGGTCAGTCGAGGTTTAGCAGAAATTGTCTTACACGGAAATAAATTCGGTGGCAACAAGCAAATGCATATTGAGACATCTTTTTTTCTTAGTAGAACTTGCGCCTTTCTTTTGATTTTCACTTGATCATAATGACAGACTCGTATTAGCCTATTCACATCGGCGCTGCAATCAACCTCTCATCCCTTCTCCACGCGTACTGCATCAAAGCTTCCGATCTCACGCGATTTATAATGTCACCAGGAGTAGTATAAGCTCTCCACTGACCCATTCACCCATTTGGATAGACTCATCAGCACTGGAAGCATTAATTGCCAGACGGTTTGATATCACCCACTTCGTCTATTCTATTTTTGCTTACTTTTTCCGCTGGGCGATTCACGGCATGCTACACCGTGTCTCATCTTTTTAGCAGCGGCACAAATGTATGCTTTGAGATAAAGAGCGAAGCATGGCGTGGCCAGAGGGGAGTCGTAACCGCAGCTGGACGACTATGAACGTAACAGGGGGCACTCCCTGCCTATGAATGTCATGCTTCCAGCACGTGGCACGTATTATCCTCGTGGCGGAATTACGTACAGCTGTTAAGCGTTACAACGACGTCAGGTCAGGCGTCGGAATCGCATCGATTACAGCTTCGGAATTTGTCAGTGGGATCATTTATTCGCAGCAAACATTCAGCATTTCCAAGTTAATTGCATTTACCACCACAAATATAGTCAAGCATCATTGAGATGTGCAAGGAAATGAAGATGCGATTCGAGTAGTAAGATGAGGTGTATTTTATGAAGCGACTGTCGAAATCTTTGATACAGTGCTCTCAAGAGTTTGCATTCTTGCAATTTTCACTGCTCATCGGTTGCTTTGTGTAAAATTTTGATAGCGAGTCCTATCTGAGCGCAATCCACCTCATGTAGACATGCGACTTGACAAACTTCTCAACCGCGTACAATCCCATCACATTTACAAATGCAACCTCTTGTCAAACACATTAAGACAAGAGATAGTCTAAGTAAAGGCACACGTTGAGGTGGGTGGTAGGCACAACATTAGGGTCTTGAAGTTACTACTTCCCTCATCACTTCCGACCAAATGTGAATTAAGGCACCAACAGCATGGGAATTCCATGTCCATGCCCCGTGCTTATCACCGCTACTCCAAGCACACAAAGCCGCCGAGGTTGGGATGAAAAGTGAAAAGTTGCCTAAAGCGTATACTGTGGTACAGTCCAGGCGAAAGCTTGAGCAGTGCTGAATAGGGACCAATAATTAAAGGTTAGGTGGACTTTGAACTCTCGCCTCTTAGAAGATGTAAAAATGTTTTCAATCAATCGCTCTATTTTCTAGCAATTGTCTCCATGATATGAGATTGCCATTACTGCTTGCAGGAAATTAAGGACCTCAGTTTTGAAAAAAAGCTTTTTAATTACATAATCGCTCAAAAATGACGTACGATGCGTAGTTGGTAGCACAGCAAACGCACGAGAAGGAAATTCGTGAGAATGCCTCATTTTAAATGCAACCCGCACACACCTGTCTACTGCCACGCAGCAAACATGTTTTTATGGTGCAAATCTTGTATCGTGTCACCACGCACCTCCATTTATTTCTTAGGTCTAAGCCGAAGGAGGGCGGACGGAAGCTACAAGTGCTTGGCAATCCACTAAGAGAGATTAAGAGGTGCTCAACATACTCTAATCAAATGGAGCTGATTGAAACACAAGTCATGCTGCATTCTGGACTCTCAACCAAATGGATGTTACATCGTAGTAACAGCTCTATGGTATTTATTCACATTAGTAGTTTAGTCGATCGTTACAAAGACATGCGGTTTCGAAGAAATCCTTGGCGCGATTACATTACGGGTTAAATACTACAAACTTCTTTGTCAATACCCTCTGCATAATGATGTCAGAAAGGATAAGTTTGTGACAGAGGTGTTTGTTTATTTCTTTTACCCTCAATACAGAGTTTTGAGTTATCCTTACGGTGAATGCTTACTCGACATCATCAATAGGCATGACCCCATCTTCTTGATTCCCAGCTCTAAGTGTTTATCACAATATGATGAGTTATCTTCTTTGGAAGTGCGGTTTGTAGCCACGGGTGAGGTGCCAGCGGTTTTCTAAGGGAGTGGATTAAGTCAACTGACATTGTATTGTATGCATTTCGTTGCTGGAATTAAAACAATGCTCGACTTAACTTGAAGAGCATCGAAGAGATTGTTGCCCACCACCAGACACTAGTGCTCGTCAGCATGACCAATGGAGTGACTTCAGAGCACAGCCATTTGCACTGCGTGGATGAAGTGATCTGTTAACGGGGTGGGTTAGAAGGAGACAACGTACTGGGAAATCTGCCGGTCGATTGGAAGGTCCACTGCTTAAATTGTGATGACAAAACGGGGTTTTATCGGATGGCAATGGCCGAGATATTTGCCCTTGAGTTGGCCGTTAGGTGGGCCAGATACCACTACAATTCCGCTGTAATGTACTCTACACATTCTTAATATACACCCTTTTGCATTCATTGATTTTGCGTCCAAAGGAAATTTGTGCTATTGTTAATGGCATATTGCTTTTTGGAAGTGGAATGCGGAAAAGGCGGGGGAGAAAAGAGGCGATGGAGGCGGAGATCAAGTCAACTTGTACACTTTTGAATAAAGTGGACCTGGCGCAAACTCTTGGCAGGCCACGACAAGAGTGTTGCTGATGCAGTGCTGGTCGAAAATGGCTCATGCTGAAAGATATGCACCATCTCAGCTATTTTTTAACTTTTTACAGAGTTATTTGACAGCATGAAGCACATGTAAATAGTTTTCGCGTCTCATAAAATGCTTGGCATAATGCGTGGCATGGCGATGTGAGCATAAAGACGGAGACTCTGTCACCTTAGACAATGTTGTAATGTCATTAGGCCTCAAATCAACCTATAGGTGATGCTTAGTCACGTGGGGGACAAATGCGTGTTTCGTAAGGTCACGCAATGCAGTTAATGGGCTGTATTAAACTGCGTGATTATTTGACCTCACGTGACAGCCAATGGCATGACACTTGTTTGGCTGATCGCAAGCGCAGTCAAAGCAAAATTTTGGTATAGTTTTATGCACTTTCAAGCATAAATTATATTTGTGGTAAACTTTCGGTATTCAAATCACATCGACATTAATAGATGAAATTGGATTGAAATGTGGATGCAGAATAGACTGTGGAAGGAGCTGAGCACAAGCCACAATCACTGCTTGCTGATGTGGAGAAATTTCATGATGTCGCAACAAATCTCCAACTGCTAGCACATTGGAGCACATCACGATCCGCTTCGAGTGCCCTATCCTGTGTCCGATTGGGCACATGTGCGCCCTAATAGCGTCAGCAATGGAACCACTTGTATAACGAATAACCTTCGAGAGTGTAACAAATAGAAGTTTAAGCGCCCATCAGAAGCAAATCTAAATCTGTCAGTGTTAAACACAAACATTCCGGTAGTTGCATTGAATTCCACTTCTGATGTGTAATTTCTAAAACGACTTTTTACGTCTGCGACCACACACTCTTCCACAATTACTTTCAAACTCGAACATGAAGGTTCTTATCAGTCGCCCTTTACTTGGACGTGACCCCGCATTCCCCGTTGCTTGTGCGATAGACTCCAGAATCTGGCGAAGCACCTGATTTATCATCCCTGGAAAAGTCACCTTCGTACGCACGAAATATCGGTGCTACTTTCTGAATATTTATTTAACGACATTGTAGGTTGCGCCAAACTTGTATTGTGGATGATTTTGCAGAACTTTGTATCTTAGGATTAATTGCCTGGATTTTCAATTCCTCGAACGAGTGTCTTCGATTAGTGGTTGCTCCGGTCTTACGACGTGGTAACGATACGTTTCTTACTGCTTGAAATTATCAGTCATACTTTGTCCACGATATACTGGCTACCCTTTGTCAAATGTCTTTAGAGGTTTGATTATTCACGGCCTACCAATATCTCTTTGCCTATTACTTGTAAATTGAGTGATATTCAATTGCAGGCGGCCTGAAAAAGTTTTTCGCGGTTCCTAACGGCACTTGTTGCGACCACATTTTGGCGCCCATAAGGCCCACGCGTCAGTACTAACGCAGTACCTTTTACTGTTCACCTTGATTTAGTTAATATAGAACGTTGTTTACTTCGGTTTTGAGGCTAAAGCAGGGCCGTGCCTTTTGTCAAGCTCTTTTGCAGAGCACTTGGAACAGGTATGATGGGCAGTAGTAAAACGAACAGCCCGTTATAAAATGGTCCAAACGGTTTGATTTTGGTGATGTTGAGTCACTCAAAAAAGAATCTACATTTGGAAAGATTTGTAAAATCAAAATCACAACCATTTTTGCCATTGCCACTCAAGATCAATGTATAACGGAAGACGAGGTACAAACGGGATCCAATTGAGTAGTAACTGGGCGCAATTAGATAGCTAAAGAAACCGATGCAAGGGCGAACGGATACCTCATTAGCTCTAAGCAAAGTAACCCATTGTCTGTACGTTTTGTGGCGATGTGTCTGCAGGAGGTGCTTTAATCACTTGCGAATGTTTTGTGACGGATATTAACTGAAATGTTAAAGTTTGTTTGCAGTTAGTCTTCAAGCTGTTTGCTGTTGATACCAAAGAAAAAACTGCATTTTAAAAGAACATGGAGACATTATAAAGATGAACACGCAGGCATTTGATGTACTAAATAAAAACAAAAATTTTAAAAAATTCAGAAAAATAAAGTCAAAAGAGGCACATTGAATTTTAATCTGCCATACATCAACAATGATTTCCCATTTACATAAATTGATGCGTACCAATTTCGCAACTCAGTTTGTAACGATTCGTGCAATCGGCGATACATTTGCAGATGCAAACTAAACAGCTGCATTCTACGAAATAAACTGCAACGCGCTCGCACTCATTCATCTTCTGATGAGGCCGCCGACAGCACCATGTGCCTTTGGTTGCACATTAACCGGGAAGGAAGGGGAAAGGAGGGAAATTTTCCCTTCCATCGACCACACTAATTCCATTAAGCCGGCTAAATTGATGATGTCAGCCTTCGAAAAGTGTCAGATTCTCACCAAGCTACTGACAGGGCAAATGAGTAGGCTAGCAATCACGACTACGCTAATCAAGGATCTGTGGTATGCAGCACTAAACCACATAAGAGGAGTGGACAGTGAAAAACAAAGTAGAATGCAGGATAAATGTAGTCACATTGACCGCAACAGTGTTGAAAGTGAGTCTCTCCGTCAAGCCCATGTAGCTTGACCAAAAATTCGCATTTTGCTCCAATCAGTGTAGTAGTATTTGGGGGATGAAGAACTGGAGGCTAGTGCAAAGAGCGGACTTCAGCTTCCTCAATGGCATTAGGAGATTATCACACGATTACAGCAAAACATATATGGAGGAAAGATAAGGTGATTACATTGTGCAAGAAGTGACTTCGACCAAATCAAATTTCTTTCCGTGTAAGATGGCTGGACATTGTAGTACGGGACACAGCTCGATAAATCATGCAGGGACACATTGAGAAGCGTCACATGTTGTTAGTTCAAAAGCTGACAAATCTTGACTAACTAATTTTCTTAGTACTATTACTGGCACTTAGCTGAACTCGTCAAGATACAATGCAGGCCATTAGAAGGCTCAGATTCCACGCATTTTCCATCGTTTTAATTTCCATCCGAGTGTGCAAAGTCGCTTGCATTTGAACGTTCCTCGCCTAGGATACATTATGTGCCAGATCAAAGCCACTGATGAGAGTGTCTCCAAATCGGAGAGGAGGTTGCTCTTAGGTTTGAGATGAGTGCCCAATGCGCAAGGCATACAGACATCGCTGAGCACATAAGATTTCGCAAAAGTGAAATGACAATTCATCCCTAGGCACTAGATTTTGAGTGACGGACAAAGACAACGGGATTGAGTTCGCCACCTCTGTGTAGTAAGGAGGTGAGCGTTTCGTAAAAAGAGTGAATTACAAGGATGCTTGGCGGTAGTGTGGCGCAAGCCGCAATAAAATGCAATGTATTCTACGCGCATTCTGATTACTCGTGAAATCGTGCAGGCGAAGCCGCTACAATAAAAATGACTTGATTTTCCCACCTACGTTTGTGCAAAGTACTTCACAACTCAAATAATAACAGGCTTTACAAATAAACATTGTTACGTCAAATCTTGATAATTGCATTGCTCTAAATTCGGCTTGGCAGGCTTATGAAGCAAGCATTGAAGTGCGAGTTAACCCAAATAAAACTCAACCACTATCCAAAAGCGTGTATTTGTTCGAGCCGATCGGCTGTGAGATCGCTTCCTACTGGCTCATTCGATATACCGTGCGCCCAATAAAGCACGCGTACGAGAAGTCGTTGGTTGGCTCTTCTGCATCCTTCCATGTAGTAGAATTGTTCCAACTTCAAATGAAGGAAGACGATTATCATGAAGAAGAGTATTGATGTCGGCTAGAGTGGTGGAGATGAAGCGTGAGGTAATCCCTGCAATGGAAGTATTCCACGCGCATCCTTCACTGATGACACTACATTGTGTTGAATAGATTGAATACTCTTGAATGTTTTGATTTCTGAATATGTACTCATGTAATGAAAAGTGAGACGATTGGAGAAAGGGATGGGACTTACTCAAAAGATGTCGGTGGAGCATGAGGTAGGAAGAGGAGACAGAAACAAATTAATATTGGTTTCAAAGAAGGTAAAGGTGAGAGAAGCGAGACGTTTTCATGTCATCAAAGTGGAAACACCAGGGTAAGTAGGCGAATTGGGGAGTGCTTACTCCTCTTCTTTGGGCGAGTTGAATGCATGAAGCATAAACGGTAGTAAATAATGCAAGCCTCGACGTTTGAGAGCATACAGTATGTAGTTGAAGCAAAGCACGGAAGACAGGAGCAGACAAAAGATCTCTTCTTTTCCCTTTCATAGACGTTATTAGACCTAGTTCCTATGCGTGTACATTGGTCCCTAATACCAGTGAGATTGGAACAAAAGATTTTAATTTCACGTGTCATGGGCTGTGATTAGTTGATTTGGAGTGACAAATTGGAGTGATAGGACGGAATCAAGCGCTAACGTAGGATGCCGTCCCTGAGGTCGAGGCACCAACGATGGATCAGATAGCACTGCTCACTTTCTTCTTTTTGTATCTTATCCTATTCTGTCCTGGTCTAGCAGAGATGGCTAGTCTATTCTGCTCTGATCCAGTCCAATTTAGTCTGATTTTGTCAAGTCTAATCACGCGCACCTTATTAAAGTGCTTCCAAAGTGAGGTGGGTGGATCGGCTGCTACTACTGCTGCCATCGATTTGGCGGATGTTGACGCATGTAAGGTGCATAAAAGTAAAAGTGGCATAGTAAGAGATGTGTAAGGTGTGAATTGATTAAAGGAATTGGGTACTTACTCCCAAAGAATGCAATGCAGCTAGCGAAAGGGTATTCCCAACTTTAGACCTAGACGAATCATTGCCTCGTACTCCGAGGGGACAATGGCTATGATTGCAATTATCCGGAGAATGCGAAGTAGCATGGTCGTTTAGCTGAAAGGGATGAATGAATAGATGAGTGATAAAAGAGGCAGGAATTCGAGAAGATGAGGAGAGGGAGAAGGGCATTAGGAAAGGTGATCGTGGGATGTCTCTGCACAATGTTGTGGTACTTCGTTATTTGTTTCTCCCTCCTAACTTACAAAGAAAGCTATGCTGCTCTTGTGTCTGTCGTTCTTTGGGCACTTGGAGGCTTCACTGTTTTACCACAAGGCATTCACCTAAATCCGAATGAAGGGGAACAGCAGTGGGCAATTAAAGTATGTTGAGGGACGTATGAGTGTTGAAATGTTGACAAATGGAAGAAGCGTAGTCATTCAATCATCTTACCATGCCTGCAGTCACTATACATGTCTGAGAGGAAACAACTTTTGGTAAAACACACTGGCACAAGCGCATCATGAACGCCACTGACATTACCGATGGTACAACCATTCGGAGGTGTTTCGTTGGTGTCGACTGTCTAAAATGTGAAGCTAGAGATCGATCATTTGTGAGTCTTGAGCATATGAGAGAAGACGGTGTTGTTGAAGCATTGTATGAGGGAGGAAATGAGCATTGCCTTTTACTTAATCAATAGACATTACACTTGACTAGGCAGGAGATGTCAACTAGCAAGCAGTATGTCAGTTCTATTTGCAGAGTGGTGTAGTATAGAGTTACCTCAGCTCAGCGCAACGTTATTCAACGTATCGAGGCATAACGTGGTGTAGGGAAGATGAGGAGAGACAAGGCAAAATGAGGGTCTGCTTTTATCATCAGTTTAGAGTGTCACTGGCGTGCAGCATAGCCGTTTTGCCGTTGCGCAACCAACGAGGGGACTGACACACACTCGCTCAATATTTTCGTAAACGAACACGTGAACATTACTACACCATGCTAGTCTGCTTCAATCCACTTCCATCCATCTCCTGACATTTCATTAGAACGTTGTGCATCATCAGTCACAACCACTTTCATCACCAGTAAGAACGACAACAAACGCAGCAATGTAATGCCATACGCTGATCCCTCACTGCCTCTTCACTTTGTGTTACTATCTGTTCAGCTAAATACACTTCTTGCTACGTCAAAAAATCCGTTGAAGCCCGGACATCATATGCGTTTTCGGAGTTCTGATAACACCTCAAACACTGGGAATTAGTACCAAAATCATCGCACTGTCTGGAAATTGACCAGTCAATTCTTGTGTCAAATTTTGAAACTTCAACTCCCAAATATGGTAGAACACAAAACAGAGATGATACATAGGCTGCTTGCATTCATTTACATTCACAACTTTCATGCAAGTGCTTGAAACTTCTAGTAGATGAGAATATGGCCATAATCATAATGGAAGTCATTTTAAGCAAAAGCCGATGAAGAGCTAAATTTCAACAATCACTAGCCAGTTAGACTTCCGACGGTGATTCCTTGCCCATGTGGCCCCATTGTTGCGGCTGCAGCTGCAAGCATGCATCAAATTGGACACAGGAGTAGGCACAGGAAGCATATCCCGATGCGTTGTAATGTATCAGACACTAGGAATTCATGACGATGTCATGCGACGTCACGTCTGCAACTGAAAGTGATCGCATGGCCCACACACCGTCGCACAATAACGCCAAACTGATACTGCTAGAGAGCTCACAGTGAAACCATTTGAGTAGTGTCCAAGTGCTGGAATTCCAAATACACACATTATAAGATCGAAATGTGTTCGCACTCACTAATTCACCAAGACTCATCCAAACTTAGTTTTGGTTGTGCCCGCAACTCCAGTCAAGCGCGCTTTCTTAATTGGCGGTGCAATGTCATGCTGTTTGGCTGTCACGTGAAACCAAACAATCACGCAGCCTAATTAGAGGCTGTCAATCGTATCTCGTGACTTGACAAAACACGCAGTCACTCCCGACTTGGCTAAACATTACTTACTGACTGATTGCAGGTTTACAGGACAAGGTGTCAGATGGCATTACAACATTGTCCTGGCAACTATACCTCTGTCTGCATACTCGCATCAGCATTTCACGCATAGTGTATTCAGCATTTTGCGCAAGCATACAATCCGTTTTAGTCGAGTAAAAGAAGACGGCCATACAGACAGACGTGTAGCCAGGTAAGCGCAAAGGTAATAAGGGCAGAATGAAGGGAGAACACTAGGATGCAATTATTTCATGGTGAAAGTGCCCATCTTTCCCTCGTGGAATGTGAGTGTGGATTTGGCCCATGCATTAGTAGAGCGTGTGTGATAATAAGTCAGACGCCTCGGGTCCACAAGGTGGGAGTAGATTAAAGCGTCAAATAGGCAGCGCAGAATCCTGTACTCAATGTTAACAATGAGGGGAAGAGTACAAGGGACATATGAGCTTAACCATGTGGTTTGGTTAAAATTTTAATCTGCTATGCATGGATTGCCTCTTCCTTTACAGCCAGCAAAATCTTCACTATCCTTACCAACATCACCTCATTTGCTTCCTACTTTTTTAGAGGAACGGATAATATTCCTTTATTTAAAGCCAATGGATTGGTATGGAACTAAAGGCCATAGAGGTGCAGACAAACGACTTCGCTCAAACACGCCGCTTGGGTGCGCACCACACGCAAGGAGCCAGTAGGAAACATCCTTGTAACTGATTGGCTTACTGAAAGGCATATGCCGCGACGGTACATGGATCGGGTTGGTTTACTCGCACTATTTATTTTACTTCAGTATTCTGTCGTGCCGACGTTGGATCAATGCAAACACCACGGTTCTACGTGACAAGGTTTATTTCTCAAGACACTCATTCCATGGTTTATGAAGCACTTCTCACTCAATAAAGTGACAAAATCACGTCATAAACAATTGAACGCATTTTCCTGCAATCTCTCAGCTCTCATGTGTGCATCCTCGTGCGGCTTGTACTGCTCCACAACCAGTCAACTTTTCTTTCCACACTCCTCTGAAGTCCACGAATTTACGGATCACCCACCTTCGTCCTGTGCAATGGTAGCAGTCTCGATTCCTTTACTCTCGACTGCCGCGTTGACGACGTGTCCGAAGGTGATGCGTAATTTTGCGCTTGTGAAATTATTTGTGGTCTGCGATGTCTTCATGCCATGATCATTGTCCACAAGAACCTCAAACCCGAGAACGAACTCCTCTCAGACTGGGGTCATATTCCCATCGCTGACTATGATCGGTCATATGCCATGCCAGAGAATGAGAGTCGCCCAGAAGCTCACGACTTTTGCACAACTCTCCACTTCATGGCACGTAAAACTAGCCAATAGGATAGAAATTACAACAAAGGCACATGCGTGGAGTCTAACCCTTCCGATTGCCTACATTTTGTCAGGACCTGTGCATCCGGATGCTAGTGAAGGGATCAATGTAATGCGGTGGACGAGATCAGGTCGCTATAGCATAAGGGAGGTAAAAAGCTCTCAAAGTCACTGCAAGCTTTGTTCCAGTCCTGCCTCACACACAATCAGAAGGAGTGTCCAGACATCGCAAAAGTCAGGAATCTGCACTTATATGGCACTGTCGATTGGGATGAGGTAGCTTCTGGCACATCGCAATCACCTTGCCTTTCCTCCCAGCTAACATCTCAGGCCACCTTAAGTGACTTCGTGGACGATCGACGTGATCCTTTGCTTATCGAGGCTGCGTACTGCAAGGAAACACCGGTAGTGGATCGCAGTCCCCATTACGCACTTGACGGAGATGGTGTTCCTCAGGTGGAGACAGTGCCACTTGATTCCGAAGAGCTAGCAAAAGTCGGTTTGATGCCTGACAAGATCGAGGAGCCTATGGCAAACTTCGATTTCACGGGTCTTCTTCTTCGAATCCATGACGATGGCAATCACGTGGTTGAGTTGTCCAACCACCTTGAGGAGAGTAGGTGGAGCTTTGCTCACATCACTTTCTTTGGATGATTGGAAAGCATCCTCCCACAGACGGTTCCCATATTAAAAACGGTGACCCTGCTCAATGCCACTGTTTTCGGTATTTGTGGATGGATCCACTAACTGCAGCCTATTTGTGCACTGATTATTTTACGCAAACACAGTTCCCTTAATAATGCCTTTTGTTTTCTCCAACATGCTTTATATACGACTTTCAGCCTCTGGAGGAGTCTAATGAGCCATGTCGTCGACGTTGAGCACAATCGAATGGGTATGACTGTGCCTAAACTTTATCTAGGTGTCAAAATGCAGGATTTAGACGCAAGTACATGATGCACGCGTGCTAAAATGCACTTTGTGAATGCCGCTGTAGCTCCTTGAGAGTCGTCCGAGGGTAAAAGTTGACATGATACCTGATCAAAGTAAAAATGTTTGGCGTGTGGTAAAGATTGGAGCTACTGACGTGACTTAGGGGCCAATTAACCCAACGAAGGTACAATGACCATCTAGGCGATCGTGGGTGAGATTGAGAGCTGAACAGACAACACACGCACCAATTGTTATGTTGAGTATTTTTATTACTGCTAAATCATAGTGTTATAATATTTGGTCTAAACGAAAGTAAACTAGGCATGTTCCCCATTCCTTACAGGAATCACCTCTACAATTCATGCCAAAAGCGTTTCAGATATTCTGCACGTTATTCATATAGACAACATTTGAGGGATATATTCGTTCTCCTCCCCATCCCTGAGCTTATGCCTAAAACAGGAAGGTTGACCGTTCTGAGACGCCGCCATTTTTGATGCAAAGCGGTGGATCAGTAGCGTATTAGTAGAAGATGGTATGGCGGCCTATATCTGCATCGAGAGATTCCTGTTGCGTTCCTACCTATCGTCCAAAAGATATGCTTAAATAAACATAAATACTACATGATTATACCACTTCCGACTAATGTGATTACAGAAAAATCGTAAGTAGATGAAAAATTGCACATCAATCAATAAGCAGTAGTAAAAAGTCTAGCAAAGGACTAACTATTAACTAGTCTGTATGATAAAAAATCATTTGGGCCAAAATTGCACTTAAAGTCTCCCAAAAATGACTTACAAAAATTGCACTTGTCAAAAATTTTACTTAGTGTTGCAAGATAATTAGAACAAATTTTTTTTTATGCTTGGATTCCTACAATCAACAACAACATTTGTCACACTCATTTTCTTTTTTCATATCCAGTACCCTTTTAAAGTGCTCAGCGGCACATATGAAATGGTGGACTTTGGTGTAGTCGTTGCTATGTATGGTTCGCGATTTGCTCTGAGGAGTCCAGGTATGTTAGCGTCGGTTTTGGAAGCTTTTGACTTATTTTATGCATGCGCATAAGTGAACCTATATTACTCACATGAAATCGTGGCTATCGACTTTTGAGGTTTGTGTAATGCTCGTAGTGAAATACTCCAATTCGAGTAACTTACTTGGTTAAATGCCAATGTGAACTGCGTTTATTTACCTTAAGCACAAATTAAACCGGGGCTTTGTCTAGAGATCTCGGCTGCTTTAAGTCTATATCAAATTATGCCGAATGGCGCGGGGTCGAATTTCCCAATCATTTGTGGGCAAGAGTCTGTATATCGAATCACTGGGCATGGCGTTTGAGGGTGCTTTATGGTTTGAAGATAATTATTGGGGTTTTTTATGTGGAGGTTTGATTTCTTCCTGGGTGAATCAAATGCCACAAGCAACAGCGTGTCAATGCTGTAACAAAAGTGTCTATGTTGGTTGGAGATCTAGGATGGTTTCTGCATGTGGACATAGTTTTTTGCTTGCAAAGAAGGATCATCGCATTCTGATATTGTCGACAGGAGACGGCGATTTTCGCTCTCTTTGAAGTGAATTTTGTAGCATTGACCGACATGAGACGCGAAATTTTGCACCTTTCAACTGAATATTGTAGCTTGGTTTACCAAAGATGGCGAATTTCGCTCCCTTCCAGCAAAATCCTTTTCTATTATCGACACGAAGTGGTGAGATTTGCTCCCTTTGAATGGAATGTTGTATTATTAAAAGACATGAGGCGGCGAATTATGCTTCCTTTGAATAAAGTTTCGTGGTATTAATCAACAAGAAACGAAGGATTTTACTCCGTTTTAATGCAACTTTGTAGTATGGATCGACGTGAGAAGGCAAATCGTGCTCTGTCTGAATGCAATTCTATGGCTATTATCGTCATTAAAGGGGCGAAATTTGCACTTGGAGAGTGGAATTTTTAAGGATTTATTGACATGGAATTTTCTAGTATTGATCAAAATAAGATGGCGAATTTTGCTCTCGTTGAATAAAATGTTGTGGTATTCATTGACCTAGGACGACGAAATTTGCTCTCTTTGAATGGAATTTTGTAGTATTTATTGACCTGAAAAGGCGATATTTGCTCTTTTTGAATGGAATTTTATCCTATTGATCAACATAAGATGGCGAATTTCACACTTTCTAAATGCAATTTTGTGGTATTGATCGACACGAGATGGCGAGTTTCGCTCTCCTTGAATGCAATTTTGTGGTATTGATCGACACGAGATGGCGAGTTTCGCTCTCTTCGAATGCAATTTTGTGGTATTGATCGACATTGGACGGCGAATTTCGGTCTCTTTGAATGCAATTTTGTGGTATTGATCGACACGAGATGGCGAACTTTGCTCTCTCTGCATGCAATTTTGTGGTATTGATTGACACGAAATGGCGAGTTTCGCTCTCTCTGAATGCAATTTTGTGGTATTGATCGACACGAAATGGCGAATTTTGCTCTCTCAGATTGCAATTTTGTGGTATATTTCGACAGGAGTTGGCGAATTTCTTTCTCTCTGAATGCAATTTTGTGATATTGATCGACAAGAGATGGCGAACTTCTTTCTCTCTGAATGCAATTATGTGGTATTGATCGACAGGAGATGGCGAATTTCGCTCTCTCTGAATGCAATTTTGTGGTATTGATCGACACGAGAAGGCGGATTTTAATCTCTCTGAATGCAATTTTGTGGTATTGATCGACACGAGATGGCGAGTTTCGCTCTCTTTGAATGCAATTTTGTAGTATTTTTAGGCACGAGATGGCGAATTTTGCTCTCTCAGATTGAAATTTTGTGGTATTGATCGACATTAGACGGCGAATTTCGCTCTCTCTGAATGCAATTTTGTGGTATTGATCGACACGAGATGGCTAATTTTGCTCTCTCAGATTGCAATTTTGTGGTATTGATCGACATTAGACGGCGAATTTCGCTCTCTCTGAATGCAATTTTGTGGTATTGATCGACCCGAGATGGCGAGTTTCGCTCTCTTTGAATGCAATTTTGTAGTATTTTTCGACACGATATAGCGAATTTCTTTCTCTCTGAATGCAATTTTGTGGTATTGATCGACACGAGATGGCGAGTTTCGCTCTCTTTGAATGCAATTTTATGGTATTGATCGACACGAGATGGCGAATTTTGCTCTCTCAGATTGCAATTTTGTGGTATTGATCGACACGAGATGGCGAGTTTCGGTCTCTTTGAATGCAATTTTGTGGTATTGATCGACACGAGATGGCGAATTTTGCTCTCTCGGCTTGCAATATTATTTTATATTTATCGACATTAGACGGCAATTTTGCTCTACTAATCTGCACCAGATTGCCATTTCGTTCATTCTGTAGGCAAATCAGTGGGATTAATCTACAAGACACTGGGATTTTCGCTCATCCTATGGGCGATGTTGTGCTATTAACATGCAAGAGACTGCGATGTACGCTCATTGTGTGGGCAATTTTGTGCTAATGATCGACTCGAGACTGCGATTTGCGCTCCTCCTCTGCGCAATTTTGTGTAATTCACCTACAGGAGACTGCGATTTTCGCTCATCCTCTGCGCAACTTTGTGTAATTCATCTACACGAAACTGCGATTTTTGCTCCTCCTGTGGGCAATTTTGTGCTAATGATCGACACGTGAATGCGGTTTTCGCTCCTTGTGTGGGCAATTTTGTGCTAATGATCGACTCGAGGCTGCGATTTTCGCTCCTTCTGTAAGCAATGTTGTGCTAAGGATCGACGCTAGAATGCGATTTTCGCTCGTTGTGTGGCCAATTTTGTGTTATTGATCGATTCGAGGCTGCAATTTTCGCTTTTCCTGTAGGCAATTTTGTGCTAATGATCGACACGTGAATGTGATTTGCGCTCCTTTTGTGGTCTATTTTGTGTTATTGATCGACTCGAGGCTGCGATTTTGGCTCCTCCTCTGCGCAATTTTGTGCTAATGATCGACACGAGAATGCGATTTGCCCTTGATGTGTGGGCAATTTTGTGTTGTTGATCGACGCGAGAATGCGATTTTCGCTCGTTGTGTGGGCAATTTTGTGTTATTTGTGGACTCGAGACTGCGATTTTCGCTACTCCTGTGGGCAATTTTTGTAATTGATCGACACGAGACTGCTCTTTTCGCTTTTACTTTGGACGAATTGGTGTTAATAATCTACATGAGACGGGGTATTCGCTTTCCCTGTGGGTAACTTTGTGCTATTATTCTACGCTAGACTGCTCTTTTCGCTCTTCCTTGGGACAAATTTGTATTATTGACCTGCAGGAGACTGCGATTTTCGCTTTTCCGTAGCAAATTTTTTGCCACTGATCTACATGAGACCGCGATTTTCGCTGTTTTCGCGGGCAATTTTGTGCTGTTAATGCACACGTGACTGGGATTTTCGCCTTTTCTTTAGGCGATTTTTTGCTATTGATCTACAGGAGACTGCGATTTTCGGTTTTTCTATAGGTAATTTTGTGCTGCCCATCTTGTGTCTGCTGTTTTTCGTCCTCCTGTAGGCAATTTCGTGCTTTTCATCTCACGTGACTGCGATTTTCGCTCCTTGTGTGGGCAATTTTGTGCTATTGATCTTCACGAAACCGATTATTGCTCCTTGTTTGGGCATTTTTTTGTATTGATCTACATGAGACTGCCACTTTTGTTCTTGTTTTGTTATTTTTTTATTTTTGATCTTTAGGTTAATTATCTTCGTTCCTTCTGTTAATATTTTTGTATTTATCTACATGGGACTTTGATTTTTGCTCCTTCTCTAATCTTATGTTGCTTTGATCTAGAGGAGACGTCCATCTTCGCTTTATCTGCTTGTATTTTGTTGGATTATTCCACTCAAGATTACAATGTCAGCTCTCTCCTTAAGCAATTTTATGCCGTTGATTTACGCGAAACTGCGATTTTTTTTTCCTTCTGCAGCAGTTTTTGTGTTGTTATGTACAGGGCTGCTGTTTTTTGCCCCTCCTCTAGGCAATTTCGTATTTATCTTCACAATCTTGCAATTTCCGCTCCTTCCTGAGGCAATTTCGTTGTATTTATCTGCCGGCCACTTGGATATTTACTTCTTCTAGGCTTCTGTTTAGTTTTGATCTTTTAAAAACTTCGAACTTTGTTCTCATTGCTGGCTCTTTTTCCGTATTTATCTGGTCAAGGATGTGAATTCCGCTCTCATTTTTTGTACTTTTTATTTATACATCTTCGCGATGCTGTAAATTTCGCTTTAGATGGGAAAATTTTTAGCATTATTTTGCACAGTGCTGTGAATTTTGTTCTCTTTCTCTCGTGAGGTCTCCAACTTCACGATTTATGTCTCCGTTTTGAGACCGCATTGCTGCTTGCATCAACTTGTTCCTGCTCTGTTCACATGGGGACGACATGGTTTATGTAAACCATGCAGGGTGGTTCTGAGGCAGTTAGGAACAGAGTAGCAGCGCTTGGCTGTGCATGTGTTACTGACAGTTGAGTGAGCGGTTAGTTGGACTGACCCCCGACAATCTCTAGCCAATATTTAGTGCACTGCTGCTACTGTTTTTCTCATCCTTCTTTTTTAGTCGCAATGTGTTGACACTGTTGAAAGGAGAGTGGTGACGATTTCCCTTGGCATCTTATAATCGCCGCATTCTGTGGCGTTACCTACCGCACTATCGTCATGGTCCGGGCGAGAAGTAAACCGGTTTCTCTTGCTCTGAGGTGTTCTACTGGATAGCTACATGCTAGAATGAAGAGTAGGCAGCTAGCCTAGCCTATGCATACACTTAGTGTCTATTTTTACGCATTAACTATTAATGTATTTTACCACTGCATCATTTTTCTACCTTATCAGTTATGTCTTCATTTATTTTCGCAAATGTATGTTATGTCATCCATGTGTTTAAGCGCACATGCGATTAGTGCTAACAAACAGGAATAAAGTAGATAAGAAATCGCAATGGAGGTGGCATTTGTGTGTCAAAAGGATGGAAATGCATCTTAGTGCAAATTGTTGAAATCCACGTAAGTGACTTGTTGACTGGCCTATGCTTAATTGGCATAGAGCGTGGGCACAGTCTACCGCGTCGTGATGACGTGAGACGCATCTCTAGGTCTGGCTGCCTTCCTGGTGAACGCCTTGCGCTACGCCATCACGCACACTGAGGACGCGTCACTTAAGGTCGTCATTTTTGTGGGTGTGGTCTATGCCCTCAAGCACCAGGGTCTTAGTCTCTATGACTTTGGTGGCTAGATTGCGGTGAACCCGGTAGGCGGACAGCTAGAGACGTTACGACTTTCGTGTGAACGCTCCAACGGCCCTATTGAGGGCCTCTTTCAGCACTACACTGCAGATTACATTAATCTCTATCTGTTCTATTCACAAGGAGACGAGGCGGTGTAGGCAGACCATGCAGGGCAGTTGAGGGAGAGTTAGGAGCAGAGCAGCAGTGCTTGGTTGTGCGTGTCAATGGCGCGTGAGTGGATGGGTAGTTGAGATCGTGTTCGACATTCGTTAGCCAACTATTTGTGCATCGCTGCTCCTGCTTTTCGCCCTTCCTCCCTCTAGGTCGCAAAATGTTGATGCCGTTTGAACGAGGCGTGGAAATTCATAGACATTAGGTGATCAGAAAACAAAAGATCAGCTTGGAGGGAGGAGAGCAACTAGGGAGGAAAACTGGAAATTCATATTATTCTTTAGCTGGACGTAATAAAAGAAGTCCCGAAAAGATGTTGGTAGCGATTTGTGCTTTTTACTTAATCAAGGTAAGCAGTTAACAGTAATGTTTGCTCGACAAAGAATTTATCGCAATATCGCCTGATCTTTGTGTTAGATCAGAGGATAGCTGGCCATCGTAGCGATTCCACACATGGTTCCTTTGTCTCTGGCCATCCAAATGTAGCCATCTTGTCCCCATTGCTCACCCCAACTGTCCTTCACGATCCAATATTTCTGTCGCCTCTTGTCAGTATCGTAAACAACCACCAGCACGCCGTGATCTAGTTCATCCTTTGAGCAGGTGGGGCCTTGGAAGATGCCGTCTATGTATACGAAGGGAAGCATTAAGTGGACTGTATCTGTCAAGCAAATGCACTACTTGGAGAGGTTGCCTCACTCATAGGCCATGAAACCCTGAGAGCTAGTGTTAATGCCGACAGAAACAGGTCCAACTTTGGCAACGCTGATTTTCAATTGCTGATCGCTCTCCTCTTGCAGTTTCCATCTTGTCAATCCGCAAGGGAAAGCAAATTTATGTTGAGAGAGGTGGATGGTCGAGTGTTTCAACTGAATTAGAGCTATCCAATGCAAATGACATGGCGCGCATGTCTGGCTTGTACGCAAGCAATTGATGGGTAGCTAGACCACTAATTAGAATCTGTGGAGGGATTGCGAGTTCGTAAACAATGCAGTTCAGTGTGTCTAACATTTGCTAGCAGTACATTAACCAGATATGATGTTTGCAGGCAAATTTATCGTGGAGGCCTTTGAGGTTTGCACGCAAACCAAACATCGAATCCAGTCTAAAGCACTGTAGCGTCTTTTGAGTAATCACAGAGGCTTCCAGCTGTCAAGCAGACGGGCTGTACCAATCACTAGGATAGATTTAAAGTTGCCATAACCGAACCTTGGCATAATGCACGAATTACGGTGAGAACTACGGAATATTTTTTTTTATCCCACTAGCCAATCTTCCATTTTCTAGGTTATGGTGAATGAAGGAGTATGGTTGATTAATTTAAGGGAAAGGCAATAAAGGACAGCTGATGCCACCTATTGCTTGAATGAACAGTAGAAGCTTCGAAACAATTCAAAGTATAGTGTTATCGTTCAAAAGTTTGCAGTTGAAAGTGCTCTAGCAAGTTGATTGGTACATTTGGTAGCCACACTGCAGTCATCGTCTTCAACCAACACGACGTTATCAGACTGTTTTCCGCATCTCTTTGCTATTACTACAAAGCTTGTAGGCTGGTAGACGAATGCTTTTGCGTGCAAGTTACCTTGTTATTGCCTGCACGTCACACATGAAACAAATGTTCATTGTAGGTATGGGAGAGCCACTGGCAATGATAAAGATGCGTAGGATATTATTGGTGTGAGAGAGGGATGTGCGTGCTCTAGTTTTGAACAGATGATGAACAAATCAGCGTTTCTATTTTAATAGGCTCCGATAGTGGCTTGACTATCGCGGTGCTGGATCATTCTCCTCCAGTTCTCGAGCATTACAGCATACTTTTCCTTGTGTAACACGAGTCAGTAGCCAATTTTACGTACCTTTGCAGTGTAGGGATAATCCCTTTCACTCTCTGCTCCATTGCGCAACCAATGTTACAAGGCGTAATCCATGTAACCGCCATTGCAACCCTCGTTGCCCTCGCTTCTACTACAGTTTACCAACTGTTCTTCTTGTACTAACCATCTAGTGTGCCAGTGGCAGAAAAGGCGCAACACGAACCACACGGTCCCTACAAACGTCAGTGCTGAGGTGAAGGTGAGTAAGTGAGTGCAACGCATAAGATAAAGCCTATCTGATTCTTAATGGGTGTCACAAGCGTTTGCAGCGCTTTCTCCAGTCGCATATATGGAGCATGTGCGCAGACGTATGCACTACATCACGTCGATGTGCGAATCTCAGCATCCATTGACGGCTTTTAGGTGGGATTGGGCACTTCTTGCCCTCTGACTGGGTGATGCGTTTCTTCGCACTCTATATGTAGTGACGGTCTCCTTCCTTTCGTGTTTTTGCTCGCAGGATATGACACGCGCAATATAAATTCGGGGAGAGTGCACATGGGCCACATTACCTTTCTTAAAATAAATTCACCTAAAGTCGCGATCAGACAGTCTTTTGTTAGGAAATATAGATGAGACAGTCAGGCGCATTGTTCTGGTTTTTGTTGACTCGACTGACAGTTTGTATAGCGCATATGTCATTGGATCACTTGAATTTCCGCGTTATGTAATTTGCGTTAAGCGCAAACACTTTTGGCATTCACAAAACGACTATCTTCTATTGTCTTTATTGTGCCAATGCTGTACGTCTACTGCTTAATTAAGAGGCGTTACAGTGACACCAGAATCCTCGCAAGATAATGATAACCTACCATTTGATCAGAGAAATATGAGATTGTTTCTGATATAGCACATTTAATGGTACTGTGCAAGCAATGTGGCAAGGTCACTTTCGAGGCTTCGGGAACATGGTGAAGTGCAATCGGACAATACCATCACGCTATGGGCTGGATGCGGCAGGGGTGCTGGTGGCTATTTACCGGGATGGGTGAGATTGGCCCGCATCCTAGTCGAGCTTACTCGGGACACGAGAGCTCATATACGCCATGTCTACCTACCGGACCACATCTGTCTCGACTTCGTCTGGGGCCTAGATGCTGTCCACCGCAGCTACGACATCTTTAACTTCTTACGACGATATCAGCAGGCCCTCTCCTCCGATTTTGGCGACCCTAATATGACCCCAGAGATGGGACAGAAGTGAGTTCAGTGGAAAAAAGAACAGTGAAACGCTCTTTTTACTGAGGCTGACTGCCTGTCATGCAAGCGTAAGTTTGGTCGATAACAACCAAGCATTTTTTCATGCATCGACAAGAAAGGGAGAAAATTCAATGAATGCACTTGCTGCCTTCGTTTCTACACGCCTTTTGGTTTCCAAGCCGTTTAGAGGAAAGGTTTTGAAAACGTGATTTGACTTGAACAACACATTCAGCTAATGTGATGCGCATCCGCCTCAATGTAAGTGAGTAGTGAAAGTAGACGAATGCTGTTTTGACAAATGCACACAAGGAGCAAATCAAATCCAATTATGCGAGGGCAAATCTGCATTATATTGATCATGCAAGCGATTTCTACATAGAGCCGCACTTGATTGACCTATAACCAACAGAGGTATGCTTAAGCCCAATCACTCGAACATAGCTGCATCTAGCATCATTTATCGCAGCAGAAATGCTTAATGAGATAGAACAAGCAGGCAAGTCCCTTCGCTTGCAATACCTAGGTGTTACTACCGCATTTAAGGCAATGTGCAATCCAGACGTATAATTACGTCTTCCATCTCTGTCTGCACATGATACGAAAAAAATTGCTTCTGCTATCAGCGAAAATTTTTGTGATTTGATGATTGTACGCTGGAAACCAGCTGCAGACCACCCGATTAAAGTGACAGAAATCGAAGAAAGGGAGTGGTCTGATACTACTTAAGAGACGTCCTTTAAGAGAAATTGCGTATGACTTACGTAATGATGCGGAATATGCGCGCATACCCGTAGCTAGGGACGACTTCAACCGAAAGCAATAATTTGATGGACTTATGTGAGGCTATTCTAAGAGAAGGAACAAACACTTCTGGTATGGTTTAATAATAAAGCATGAATGAAGTTCGCATGTAATGTCGCGTCGCAAATTTTAGCTTCAGTGAAATGTTATCGCTGCATTATTTGCCATTAGAGTCTATGCTTATAGTCGAGTTGCGGAATCGCCTTAGCCATTATAAAGACTAACAAAGAATCGAAGAATCGACCTACACTGGCAATGTTTGAAGCGATGGAAGTGGCTGAGTGAATTAAGTAGGTGACATTGAGACACAGGCTATGACTGAGTTGAGTCGCTTAAAAGCTGAGTTTGAAAGTGTGGCAGAAGTGGGACTTGAATGTAGAGAATCGTCGGGATCATTTTCTCCTGCACTTGAATTTATAGCCATCGATTCCTTCTTCTATCCCTTCGGTCATTACCTCAACTGCTCCGGTTACATTGTCAATTGCAGCAGAAGGCCTTTCCTAATATTCTCATCAGGTCGTTCAGAAAAACATTCTTGAATGACATTGCAATAAAAGTCTCTTTTCATAAGTTTATGTCGCTATCACTTCAGCACGTCCAACTCGTGCACACATTTGTGTTTAGCCATTTGAACTGGCGCATCTTTGAACCCATCACGCAGAGGATGATGTTCCTCGCAAAGTTGTACGAATGTAACACGACTGTTGGACGGATAACAGCATCCATGCGGATGATCCGAATCCCGCTTTGTTCTCATCCAGCGACCAAATATGCATGAATGATGTAAAGGACATTGATGAGAAAATCCACGAAGTGTTAATTAGTCTGTAGTAGAACTCCAGAATGCCAAACAAGGTGTGGGTAGTCGACACCTATGGACAATTGCAGACGTAAGTGCGCGTGAAACAATTATCTTAGCAGCAGTTAAAGCGCTAAAAAGGCAAACAGTCAAATAATTGAATTAGTGAGTTGATAAAAAAATGAAAAATAGGGGATAGGTAGAATGAAAGAAAGTCAAATGATGCGCATTTAATCAAGTATTGCTAAAAAACCCACAATGTTTCTTCCCATTTGCATCCAACCTACATTGCAATACCTCGTGCATTTGGTGGTGTTTTGGCAAATGTAAACTACATAGCCACAATCCACATAACTTTAACACGCTTGCGCTCAATTTTCTTCATATGATGTCGTTGACACTCACCTATAATTCTCATCTTTCTAAACAAATTGCATATTCTATTGCTTTCCTTTGCTTCCATAGCCTCCCGGCTACTCCCAACAAGCCACCGAGACTTTTGGGTTTTATTACTTATTTGTTGTTACAGGAAGCAAATTTCGTCTATGAATGGAAAAGTATCGCTTCCCACAACCGCAAATGCGTACTTTGAGACGTTTTCACCGCCTAAATTAATGGCAGAATTTCGCATTTTACTGGACACCACGAATGGGGGAGCTGGTCGTATGAACTTACACGAGGTTCACCAAACGAAAGATCTTGTGTTCACGCCATTGAGTCTTCCCTCCACTCACAAGGACCTTAACCCCTGGCAAATACTCAACTTCTTATTGGCTGTCTGTGTGCAGTTTTTGTGATTAGCACTACAAAGTGGCTCAAATCCCATTCTTGTTTATTGCGACTAATTCCACAGCCTCAACCTGCGTTCTGCCTCCGCCCTGCATTCAACTTACTGACAAGCATGTAACTAGCAATGTTGCCAAGACAGCCTGGCATAGTAAAGAAGGGGTTGGTGCTCACGAGTCAAAATTCCATCTTCAACGCATTTGGAAGCAAGGAGAAATAGCTGAGCGCTAACAAGTAGCTGAATGCATTCCCTAAAGAAATGCCAGCTAGGAAGAGTACAGTAAATCATCTACAATTGGTGCTAATGGGTTTAGAGGAAGTACGACAGTCACAGCGTTAACGTCACTTGTGAATAGACCTGTATCATGAGAGCTGTCCTGCATTACAGTTTCAATGCCTCTAAATAGCTTTGCGTCATGTCGTCATGTGAAAATAATCGTGGTTACAACCCCCCTTTCTCATATTACAATCGGCCTTACTCGCCTCACTTCATCTGCTCCTTCTTTTCACAGTTTTGTGGTTCCACACATTTTACTCGCGTGGCGTCGCGTCGGATCGCACCACATTTCATCTTTGCATAGGTAATTTCACTCGCGACTCTTGTGTGGAATAAGCTCCTGAAATGCGGTTAGTTTTCAATTTTATCTGCAAACTGTTATGAAGTGCATTAACATGTGTTTCCTCTGTTGCCAATTCCCAAAACCTAAATAATCCGTGTTTATGAGTTGTGTATGGAATCTTAAGCCACCAAACAAGCGAGCCGACGTATGTATGCGCTCAAATACTCTAAAACACATTCTGCCTATGACGGATACCGTTTAGATGTGCTAAGGAAACCACTAGTGTTGGTCTAAAAATGAACGCAAGGTAAGCAGTTTTCAAAAAAAGGCATTCTGCAAAGTTAGTACAAGAATGTGAAACTAGTCAATTTTTAAACGAACTTATTAAAAACAAACAGGTATTAATTCGTGTTGCGTACAGCAAAGTGGCATATTAATTCAAATATTCTGCTCCAATTTTTCAGCTGTAATCCAACGGATAACTGATGTTAGAAGCCATAAATTATCTCTCCACCTTCTTACCATTTATGGGCTCAAAGGTACCTTTATAATGACATTCGTATAGCATGGACCCATGTCTCTTCGAGCAGCATTTTCATTATTATCCTTAAGGGTTGTCACTTAATATGCCATTTACTAGTTTTCCTTCTTCCCTTGGCAGGCTACTTCACCTTCACATATCAGTGGTCTACTCTTGTAAGCAGTCATAGTGTTATGCAAATGGTATTTGGATAAGCATGGAGTTGTGCGTTGTAGACAAGGTGGTTTGTACGTGAGATGATCTTTGCTACTTGCTCTAGTGTTTCTTCAGATGCTGGTCCCCTATTCGGTGGGAAGACATCAGTAGCAACTCTTATTCCACGACTTGTGACTATCTCGAACGGTGAAACACCAGCTGATTTACAGACTGAAGCCCTTTGGGGAAGTTGAGGACTTCCTAGGCTTATATTACAGTCTTCTGATTGCGCCTACTTAATGAAGAATCAGTAGTTTGATCAGAATACGATTTCGTTATTGTCTGCAGTCAATACCTTGTAAATGAATGGATGCTGTGCATGTCTTTGAGATGCAATTAGCCTTGCAGCTTACGGAGTTGAATTTGCAAAGCCTAGCATACATAAAGTATGTTTTCCAATGCATTTACCAGCTTCTCTCCCTTTGCTGGTGTCATTTTTACTTGCCACTATTCTATTCCTAAGCCTAGAGTAGAGAATTACTTTGACCTCATAGAGAGTCTAACGAGCCGTTTATGTGGGTCAGTGGAAATGAGTTCGTCTTATTTACGACGTTTAACTTACTATACATGGCGCACAGTAGTAAATTCTCAACGCTGTTCTTTATCAGCGCGATCTGAGGGGCGTATGGCAGCTTTGACGGTTTTACAACCTCAGCTCGAATTATCTCCTCGACTAACTGGGTTACTTCTGCTAGCAGCGGAGACGATATACATCTGAGTGGTTGCCGAATGGTCCAGTTTTGCTGAAACCTATGTTTGCTTAACTGTACTTGTTTGTTCTAGCATAGCGTCCCGTCATGAAAACATTTTCGTGTACCTAATTATCATCTTGCGAAGCTCTTTTAATTGTTCATGGAATAGCTGCAGCTTCAAAATAAGAACGCTACTGTAGTCGTCTGCATCTTCTTTTAGTAGCGAAGCATCTACGTTGGATTCGGTGCCTTAGTGGATGCGAAAGCTACCTTCATAAAGTTTGGGACAGCATTGGCAATACGAACTATCGCGTCTTAAGCCAGTTTTTTACTCAAATTTCACTGCATCATTCAGATTTCTTTTCCTTGCAAAATCCGTCAAAGTTCTCTTTTCAACTACTACCTCGCTTTCTGCCAAAGTAACCTTGTGGAAGAGGCAGTGATCCGAATCTTGTTGCAAGTGGTGGGAAAAGTCAGCAAGTTTACTTTTAATTTGGCTACATTTGAGATGAGTAGGAAGCTACATGGACAATTCTCAGTTTGCCGGAGACCCAGACCGGTGATAAAAGTTGTTCGGCAATAAACAGGATAGAAAATGAGGCTAACTTGATCTCTGGGGTAGTGAAACCAAAATTTGATGATCTGTCAAGCATCTAGCGACGTAGGCGACCAAGATCAGCGGACTTAGCGAGTTTGTCATTATACCATGGGGCATTTGAAACACATTGGGGCAGTCGGAGTTGATGTCTGAACTGAACGGCTATCCAGTTAGCAATCCTGCTTTGAAACGAGTCTCGAAAGAAACGTATTACCAACTTTGTGGCAGTACAGGTCTGGTCTTCTCAGTCAATAGCAAAACTGAGGTAAGGTGGCGCAGCATTCATGCATGCCAACGTCGTGGCTGATGCTGACGCCTATTGTGGCCGATCACAACTAGCTGTGGAAGGCACGAGAGAGTAGCAATATTCTTCGCTGGCAGCGGTAGAGGCAGGATAGTTAGAATTACAGATCTTAAGCCATCCTTGAAAGAATGAACATACGTCATTGCTAAAATTAGTGTGGCCTTTTCTCATTTACCTTCTCTTCGCTTTGATTTCTTTAAACCGATTAGGTTGTTTTAGTTGGGACATGTCCATAGATGTGGGCTAATAGAAAACGGTACGAATATAAGGAGACCGCGACGCTGATTCTCTCTAACTTCAGTGTATTCTAGGTCCTCTTCTAGCAAAAGGTTTAATTCGCTGCCCTGCTTCTCAAGCCGACGGCATATTTTTAGCATTTTCGTGTTCAAATGTAAGTGCCAACAATTAACATTCGGAATGGGAGATCGAGGCAACTGCATTTGCATTGGCAAGATAAAGTGACTTAAAAACGCACGAAGGAAAGAAAACAATTACTTTTGACTCGAATTAGGCCACTCACAGAAATTAGCTTTCCCTTTCTCTTTGAATGCATTTACTTAGCAAATTTCGCCTCGTGAGCGTATGCCAAATGATTTGCTACCATAGAATTGAGAACTCTAGTGCCTTCGTTGCTGCCTTCTGTTAGGCAAAACATGCGTACTTTCCCCTTGAAATGGCATAGAAACAGAAACTGAAGGGCATAAACACTGGAATGGTCTGTGAGCCTTCTTCTAAGGCATCTGAAGCATTTCGAAAGTTCATGATAAGCTATATCAGTTTGGTGGGAATTCACAAAAACAAAAATAAAGTGGCAGGAAGAAGTGCATACGATAATTGAAATCTTTTCTTTAGTAAAAGTAGTCGAGTATAATTCCGGCAGCACCATTTAAGGCAGACAAGTTAATTAGTCATGCAATGGTGGAAGAAGCAGTCCAAATCTGGCGATATCGTAAGCTCCTACCCCCAGCAAATGCCGTGAAGCACCAAACTGTTTTACCGCAAAATATTACGCCAATATTATTTATTGACAGAAAATACAAAAGGAAATTTGAAATAGCGAACAATCTGCTGGCTCATGTTTCTGTTCGATCGAGCTGATGCTTTCTTTTCTGAAAAGGAGAAAGTATCGACTTCGTTAGCACAATGTGCAGAAACGATTAGCATGTTTTGGCTGCTGACAATTCGCTCTCTTATTTAAGTACTTTGTGCAAACTACAATTTTACATGAGAAGTTTATGTGCATAGTGAACCGTGAAATCGCATTCCAGAGCGCTTTGTTATAAGTGCATTCCTCTGTGCTAGCACTAATCGGCAGGATAAAGCGAGCGGTTGTTAGCTCATTTCACATTTCACTCACAATTCAGCTAAGCAGAGAGTTATTCACTTTCCTTTGGTGGTGGCGGCAGCAGTGGACCTGAATGCAAAATACAAGAATGGGTCACACAATATGCTTTCATAAAATTCTGTTCGTCACATATTCAAAAACATTTACATTTACATGAAAATAATTAAGAGCCAAAACGGAAACAACATTTGCGCTATTTATGGACGTGCATTACAACGTTGTTGAAGCATTTGTTGAAGAGTGTATGGATTGAGAGCGGAGCGTAAGAGAACCCACAGAGTTAATGAAGCAACATTGAAGCGAAAGGAATTGACAAGAAGAAGTGGGCAAATAAAGTGCACCATGTGGACCCAAATTAAACGTTTCTTTTTCAAAGTAAGCTCTTCTACAAACGCTAATTGTCAGAAGAAATGCGACAATTCAGGAACTCGTTTCTATCACTGCATTTCTAATCAGTGGACGGTCCAGCCAAAGCGATGTCAGCTTTGTACAACCGAACCTCTGTTTGCGAGCACAGACATTTAAGGACAATCTTTCCATACGTGGGGACAGGAACAAGGGCAGGGTGACTCGTAAGCCGATGTCACAGTGCTGATTGATGGCTAAGGTGATGTTGCACACCCTCTAAACTGGTGCGTTAACGATTGCATTAATCGGATGCACACGCATTTGGCATCAAGAATCCCCTGCAATATGTGCCGCCGTGACCTGAGAACAGTCTGTTTCGGTTGGGTGGCCATCCTCTTCGACCAAAGAATTAACTATGGGACATAAGGTTTGGTGGGCCCTTATGACCAGGAGCATTGCAGCATTCAATAAAGGAGAGGGCGCTGTGCAAGAGTTAAAAGAACACGGTGAACACAAAGTGGCAATTGGGGCATTAGAGCAAGATTCACTCTTAGCAAAATTAGTCGAAAAGACAGCCATACGCGCATTGATCCTTAAGAATTGGTATCGTCATTATAAAAACAAACACAACAACAAATAAACAAGGCTGGTTAAGGGAAATAGAAGATAGAAATAAAACTCACCGTTCATCATCGAACGCAGTTGAATCCTTATAACACGAATGATTGAGGAATGGAATTCGCTTGCGGAAGATGAAAAGCAGGACTAGGAGGAGTATGATGATCAGAGGAATGAATATTCCCAGCAGAATTTTTAGCAATCGATTATCCGTGACTGAAGAATCAAAATCTGTGAGCGTGTGAAATAGGATTTGTAAGCGAAGGTCAAGATTAGGGAAGCAAAGCTGTACAAAGTCTGCGCGCGGTCAAAGTTCATAAAACAAAGTAATGGAGGCAGACTCCAATGGGTCGGTTCACTGTTGTGTCAAAGTCACAGTTGAAGAGGGTACCACAAAAGTGTTATTCAGTACAACAGTGAAGATACACCAATTCTGAAGATGATCAAGAAAATTTAAGGAAATGCAATTTGGATTGGATCCGTTTTTGCAGACACCAAAGCCGCAAATGTGCCTATTTTTGTAGAGTGCAACTAAAGAAAATATGTCTCTGATTCGCTTCCTAACTTTATGCCTGTCCTCCCACACAATTCCACTGCGAAACCATCGCAATGCAATCAGAGCAGAGGTCACACAGTGGATTCACACCAACTTCATGTTTAAGCTGCGATGGCTAACATTTACACTGGGGCCTGCATTTCACACCCAACATAATGCCACGGCATTTTATTTCTATTATCACCATCTACCAAAGTGCAAGTGGACATTCACTAGACATGCTTCATGTGGGACACAACAAATGGGTACTTCTCACATACCGTAAGAATGGCATTGCTACAAGCATAAATTGAAGTCGATGCTGAAGTCAAACAGATCTGCCTATGACGCAACTTGGAGGTTTGCAAACGAAGACTATGCAGCCGGTCTGGTCATTGCATTTGGCTGAGGCGCTCGAACACACTCTTTGTAGGGAATACAGAGTAAAAGACCGGCGCTCGTGACTCGTCCATATTTTTGTCTTGCACTGTTTCCCTTCAGATCCTGCGACATATGCAGCCAACGCGCCCATTGCATCCTTGGCACTCGTTGCCTTCCCTATTACCGTGTGAGCCAAACTCCCTATATGTTGCTACTAATTCCCATCACAATTACCATCGCTGTATTATGGTCTTGACGTGTGTTACGACAAAACAACACTGTTACTGGGACTGTGTCTCATCTAACAGGCTTGTAGTGGCAAGCAAATTACTACATTTTGGGTCATGTTAATTCCACGTTTCCACCAGGAGCGCAACATTATCGAGTCAATCGCAGTCTCACACTTTCACATGTATGCATTCGAACAGCCACCAATCTCATTTAAATGACCTCCGCACCTACGTGCGAACCTCACATATAAATGCTCGTTAAATAAGCAGGCTCAAATACTTACAGCTTGTGAAACGATGAGGGCTTAGGGACCGGATCTCAACTGCTTAGACAATATTCCTTCACATTTTGCATGTTGGCTTTTTGGCAACACACACGCGCCTATCCATTTTTATCGAAAAGTGCGTCGCTGTTTCAAGTAGCGTGTAACGGCAAATATGCAGTTCTTTCTTGCGATTCATTAAACAGGAATGGCAGGGTTGTCCAGTTGTGAGCGAGGCAAAGTTGCATTGGTCAAGCCAAATGAACAGCCGAATTCCTGACTAGAATGAGGCTGTGAGGAAATGCAAAAAGGACATTCTGCTCTGAGTACAGAGTAGCCGAGGGTGTATTGCATGATCTCCTCTTACTCTTTGTTCATCTCCACTGCATTCCATTCTATCTTATCCTTCTCTACTTAAACTGTCCCAAGTCTCAGAAGTCTGACACCCACGACTCACAATGCTACATAAATTCCGATCACTACTCGACGGTGGCTGCGGATCGTCACGTGTGGTTCATCATTCAACCAATCTGATCAGTTCTTAGGCTTCAGCATTCCATCATCATGTGATCTTACTCATGAAATGCTTCGTTCGTACCTATGCACCAAAACAGTTCATCAATCCTCGATCTCAGGAAGGCAAGGTAGCATGCGAGTCTCCTGAGATACGCCGAGTGCCACGATCGGAGGGAGACAGAAATGTACAAAGCATCCCAGGTGTCTACATCCGATTCGCGTATTTCACTGATAAGAAAGAAGGTTTCATTAAAGCCACCACAGATAGGCCAGGTGAGGAGATGTTGTGGAAATTATCCATGTGATCGTAGGGCAAAAATATTTCTCCAAAGAATAAGAAAATCAAAAATGGAAGAAAGCACAGAAAGAAGGAATATTCGACAATATTAAAGAAGGTGCAAATAAAATATGGCAAGTAGCATAAGGAAAAGCAAGAATATTTGGATGGTGATTGTGTGAAGGGTAGTGAGACGACGTGGAAGTAAAGAGCGATGATGGCGGCAATAGCTACATCGCTAAACACTAGACAATGTTTAGTTACTTCTACATTGCGAATGAATTTCAGTAAAAGAAAATCTATGCATCCACACAGTTGATAAGGCCATTGGAAGTAACTAGACCGCCACCATCGCCACCACCACCAACACCAGCACCATATCTGTCCAGCCCAATGACTTCATATTTGTGCTCTAACACGAACACCGGCACCACTCCTTCCAATGCGCCTGAGACACAATATAGGAAGTGAGGTCACTCAGACTTCTGTCAATTCCCGAACCCCTACTCTACTGTGAACTTTTGTGTCATACATGGACTGCGATCGACGCCTTCTATTCAAGTGCCAGTGCCAATCAAACGGTCAACTAACATTGCACATTCACCAGATATGCTTTTTGTACGAAATCGACAAGTCAGCATTTCTTACCTTCCATAAGAATAGTTATGTTTTTGCAGTCAGCATCGCTGCAAGGAATTTTGCCTGTTCCATCAATAAGGCCAAACTCTAGTGCCCCGTTGCTTGATGCAAGCTGAGCGCCTTTGATAGAGGACGAGACAGCCATCGCGACATCCACACCTAGGAGACAGTTTCGAACACACACCTTGTAGGGAATGTTTGGCAATAGACCGTGAATGGTGCACTCTGTCTCAAACTTCGCTTTGCAATTCTTCTCCTCCGATCCTACGATGTATGCAAATAGGAACGCTCCCCAACCAGGGCCACCTAGATCTCTCCATGATACCGTCACTGCAGTATGACCCGTAACAGTCACATTGGTGATAGTTGGACCTAAAAGGTATGAAGTGTTTAACAGTGAAAGACCTGGTGCCTGCTTGCTTCCTGTGAACTAATGTAGAAGTGGCTCATCATGCCGAAGCATGCACCAGACTTTGAGTGCGCTGCAAGATAATCCCACCACCAACACTGTACATGCAGTGTGCACTTACCTCTTACTCCTACAAAGCGCTACCCAAAGTCCAATCAATGCTTGCTGCAGCAAAATGTGATGCAGTGACACTAAGTTGCTTTGGGACAATGGTCGAAGTCCCAGAACACTGCTCTTCACAAACCACTATGATAAATGTGCAGTGGTCGACACCACCTTATGTCGCCCCTCCAATAAATGCGCGATGGATACTGCATTCCTTCTTTCATCCCTTCCAAACAGTGTTCGGCTTCCAATCGACTGCTTTGACTCACAAATATCTCTGGCCTATGACTACGAGTGAAAAAAGACGCGTGTACCTTCAGTCCAGATGGATTGTACGCTAGTCTCGTTAGGCACATAAAATGACACCAGTGTACACAGACGACCATTGCATTCTGCGTATTCGATCCCTTAAATTCACCAGCAGTGAGCAGTAGCATACAAATCACAAGCAGAATGAGAAAGTGAGGCAAAGCATGGAAAATCGCAATTGAGGAGGACAAAACCAGGACAATATTTGATGAACACATTACCATGAGGATGGATTTATGCAAAAGGGAGGCTATAAAATGTACACACAGCCAAACAGAAAGACTAATAAACCAAATACACCTGGTGCACAATGCATGCAGTGAGCTCACGTAAGCTTTGGCCAACTCCACTACTTCATATTTCGTCCCACTTTTAATACAAAATCACTCATGTCTTTAATCGATGCTACAAAGACGGTGCATTATTACTGCCTAATCATAGATATGCTTCGTAAGCAGGGCAACGAGTCAATATTTCTCACCTCTCATCGGAATGGTTGTGTTATCGCAGGTGGCATTGCTGCATGTGTATTTGCTTGCATTGAAGATATTGGCGATCTCGAGGACATTGCTTGACACGAGTTGTGCGCCTTCGATGGAAGAGGATACAGCTTCCACGATCGCAGTTTCTCGGTGGCAGTTCCGAACACAAACTTCATAGGGAACAAGTGGTGCGAGACTGCAAATCACGCACTGATTTTCCTTGTTGGACTTGCAGTATTTGCGCTTCTCCATCCCTACGATGTATGCTACAAACTCATTTGCTGGATCCTGGTCAGCCGTTATCTTCCATTTCACCAACAGCTCGAAAGTACGCATCGGAAGAAATGTGATGTTGGTTGGAGCTAGAAGAAATGCAGTAAATGATAGCCAAATAACTGTAACCTGTTTAATCCAAGTAAACTACCACTCCACTATGCTCCAGACATACATTGCAACGAATTCGCACATTACTCTCGCTTCAACATTCTGCAATTGCCTTTGAATACCATCTGCATCCTCATTCGCCCTATTAATGATTCTTGTCAGTTTCTGTGCTGAAGGCGGATGCCCACCTCGGAACAAAAGCACGTGCGTTAGTCCGTCCTCAACTGTTAACTTACATCTGCGTTTGTGTTTGTATGGCTAATTCACATTACTCACACCTACTCCTTTTCCACTTTAACAGGCGCTGAGTTGCCCTTTCGCAGTGCATACTGTTAGGACTAAGAGGTTGCGGCATGTGACGCCCTTGCAAAAGAAACAACGTTAGGGCCGTCCAGTTATGGGTGAAGTTCAAAGCTATGGCCAAAGCCACACTTGTCATGCCAAATGAAATGCCGATCTACTGACTTGGATAGGGCCGTGCCGTAAGGCAATTCGACTATTTAGCTGCGTGCTGAATCGGTCGCGACACATTCTATTCCTTCCACGTATAAGCTATTCGTCCCAACCCTATTCTATTATGTTCCCGTCTACTTGGTATTGTCCCCAGTCCCAGACGTCTGACACGCGCAACTCACGAAGATGAAAAGATCCAATTTATCATGACACTCTACCACAATTACACGACATGTGCATATTTGATCTACTAACCTAATTACTGTTCAGTGTTTAGTCGACTACTTACACTGGCGAAAACATTGTCAAGGATTATGTTTGTAAACAGCAGCTGTAGACAGCATTTCTTACGATAGACAGAGGCGTGCGTGTTCAAAGCATTGTGTGCTCTTGCTCCCTGTGGATCCATTGATTGGGAGTGGAGCAAACATTTTGACATTTTACAAAAGCAAAAGCTGTTAGTGCTTGTAGAGTAATGATTAGATTACGATGGCACAAACCTGGTGGAATTGTTGCACGGATGCGTCTGCAAAGTAGAAAGTGATTAATGTAATTATGTGAATGATCTTTGGCAGGTTTCTTATTGGCCAAATTCAGTTTTATAACTATTCTTAGGCAAATATTTTGAACAAAATGTGGCACACTGTCTACAGCTTGCGAGATAAATAGCACGCACTTTAAAAAAGGAATCATCAGGAATGATTTCTAACTGAATGGAGAAAGCAACAAAACGCTGTGTCCAATAATCTAGCTAGACGATTCTGCCTTTAAAAATGTGTTGGCACTAAGATGGCCCTTTATCTACGGAATATACAACGATAGCACCTCCATTAGTACGCGAGGTATACCGGCAGGCTGGCCAACCCACTGCGTTCAGTTAAATGTCTTCCACTTAGAGGAAAACTGGAAGCCAAAAGGACATGGTCTTCTGCATGACCTTACCACACCAAAGTTTTCATCACTATTTCTTCACAAAGTGCAAATATCTGAGGCGGTGCTTCACGGCTCTCATGGCACTTGACCAAGGGCCTGCTATAGTGAATCTTTTTGAAGCGGAAGGGAATACCGGCTTGGATGTGCTTGCACCTGTTGCTGCCAAATGTAGAGCCAACGGAATGTCTGCTTACGCATTAGTCATCCCAAAGCTTTTCCACCCACCCTACTAACTATTTCACTCACTTATTAGGATGAATGTTTAGGTTATGCTAACCGTCTGCCAACTTCATGCTGAGGTAACGCTACCTCTGGTGGGCACGGCTTCCAATGCCACAATTAATATGAATCTGCTTGAGCGGGAATGTGATTCGCGTTGTGAAGCGTTTGGACTGAGAAGAATACTAATTTCAAATGCGTACAACAAGATATTTAAACTTAGTCCTCCTTATCATTGCAAATTATTAACAACTTGAAGTCCTCGTCTTAAAGTTTAGCTCATTTCACAGGTCACAGGCGAGTGAATGGAATAACCAAATGCTGCAAAATGCAATTGTATATTTAACGAAGGGTTAGTTTTGGGTTACTTACACGGGAAATCGTCATCTTACACCAATTACTATCGGTTGATAATTAGAGGCATAATGGAAAGGGAGACAAAGTAGCGTCTACCTCTCCTATTTATTAAGTGATTGCCAAGGGCAGTTGGGAGATGCTCCATTCATAACTGTAGCCAACGAATGTTCCTATTTTCGCCAATGATTTACGTTATACCAAAGACTCAATCCCTCAATGGTTCTCCACAAGTGGCTGACCACTTGAAATGATGTGAAAGTGGTTGACTGTTATCCATGTTTCATTCACAGCGAATTAATCGCAATGAATGCTAGAATCTTATAATAAGCTGAAGTAATCACCTTCGACGCATTCTCTCTTGACGTAGGTGCGTGAATATACATATGCGCAAGGTAGCGTCTGCATGCGTGTGTTTCCATTTCCAGATCTACTGGCCAGCCTCTCCACGCAATAATAACTATCTCTAATGACGTTTCGTTTCGTGAAGTCTTTCCCTTTGTGGTGACTTTGATGTCAGGATGTGTCGCAATCGAGTGGACATTGTTACAACTGAAAAACCGGTTGCACTGCTTTAAAAACGTATGTTCTTTCAATCGCAATGCCGGATGGCCTATTGTCCATCAACTCTTATTTTTTTGTGCTGGCAATTAAATGCAGTTCGTCTCCATTGAAAAGGAAATATGAGGCATTTTTAAATAATCTGCTTGAGTCACTGTAATTGACTTTATTCACTGTTGGTTGCTTACATTTTTCCTCACGATATTTTTAGGCATATTGGGTAGAATGCTGATTATCAACTGAGGAGGATAGTTCTTGCTTACGCTTAGAGAATGATCGCCATGCGTGACATCTGACTTTGCCTTAAATCGCTACACAGTTGCGTTTATGAAATGCAAACTTTCGAAGTGAATGGCGGTGAGGTTAAAACTCAGCATAAGCGTAAAGGTTTTCATGTGCAAAGCTCGATTAAAATTAAATTAGGTTTTTAGCAATTAAAAGACGTATCAGAGGAAAATGTTGCTGAACATACGTAGCGTTTCCAGTGCTCTTTGGAAGCGGAGTAGAGCCTAGGAAGAACAAGGTTCCAGTGCAATAATTTGCATTTAATGCTTCAAAACCACCAATGTAAAGTAAATCAGAAAGGGGAAATACAAAAGAAGGGTCTGCAGAAACGGCACTAAACAGAATCATGCAAGGGCGCTTGACTCTGAGGTCCCCAGTGGTGCCATAACAAGGGCAACGCAAAAGCAACATGAAGTAAGCCGAAACAAAACTCATTTTGTATGAGAGAGAAATCGAATACCCCTATCCATATTCCGCTTAGGTAATGGCAAGGATATTCAAATTGAGGTTTCAACAATTTGTTAACATCTGACTTAAGTATATTTGAATGTGAGTAGCACTTGGCACAACCACTCTGACTAATTCACCAATGCTTCTTCGCCTGTAGCGAGATTTATTATTCATAGTAGGAGCCATAATATAATTTCCGTATGCTTTCATCAGTGCAAAGAATATTAGATTGCAGTTAGCGAAATGGGTAATGGGAATCCTGTCACGGCAGTAGAGTGATTCTATTCAAATTAAGGTAAAACGTCTTGCTGCAAGTGCAGTAAACTGTAATTGAATTGCTGGAAAAAAGACCATGGTCCCCTAAATAACAGTACAAAGTGTGGTTTTTTAAACCATGGTCGAATCAGACTTATACGAATGATACAAAATGAAAAGATGATTTACCTTCAACTTGGCATGAACATTTGTTAACCAACGCTGTTAAGGAAAGGAGAATTACACCCCAAACGCACGCACCCATCGTTAAATAGCGAAGTCACCGCCCTACCGGGCTTTTATAGAAGAACTCGACCTTCACCAAGGTTAATTCTTATAATCCAATCAATAAAACAAATCTTTTATAACGTAAGCTGTATTAATCATTGCTAGAGACAAAATACAAAACAAAGTGCCTAATTATTGGCTGCACTTTGAACACAATGAAACTCATTTGAATCTTCGAACGTCACCAAAATGTGGCTAAATGCTAAAAAGGTGCCTTCTTTATTACATAATGTAGATTATGGATTTTATAACAACTTCATAGATCCAGCGCATCCATCTTAACACGTTGAGCTTTTTCTCATGCTCTTCATCACGTCAAGCTTCTGTGTCAGTCATCACGGCATAATAATCGGTCTTTTGACGGTCATCGACAGATAATGACATTAATCACCCTAGATACCGGTGAGAGGCAACACTTAACACTAAGGTTGGTGATGCGCACTTGGAATTCTACTGCAGTAGAGTTTTTGCTTCATTTGTGAACTATATTGAAGTAGTGAGTAGGAATGTACAGAATCCACCTGCAAAACCGAGAATAGAACTAGGTGGCGAAATTAAGGGCTGAAGTATTATGAGTCGACAGGCTGCGCTTTACCTGCGGTCTACAAGGCTTCCGTTTCGTCAATTACAATTTCATCACTTCCACTCGTGCACTTTCTAAGCAGACGAATATTGCTGTCATGAGGGTCGATTAGTTGCTTGAGATGGTGGCAAATGCATATATCATTATGGGAGAAATTTAAACCAAACAACTTCATTCTACCGCCTTTCTTTCCTTTCCACAAAGAAAGGACACTCTTTTGAAAAGTCTCGCATGCTTCCTTAAGTACTAATCCGGCCAAGCAGATTCGATTTGCCGAGTGCTACTAAAATCTACAACGTCTGGATGGCTACTCAAGCAATGTATTACAATTGTGGCCCACTTGGTAGACAAGGCTGTTTCTGTGCGACTTAGCAAGTAGTAGAGTTGAGTACGATGCTTCAAAAGTAGATAAAGACCAGAATTATAGCGCGGTCTCTATCACTCTTCGCATTCCACCGCTGCTCACCTACCTACCTACCTATTCAATGTGCAGTTTCCGCCCGACCGTTAGAGACTAATAGGGAGAATCGTTAAGTGTATTTCTAGCTCTTCTGATGCCGAACTTCTTAGAATAAGCCAAGCTTGCTTGAGATCATAGTAAAATGACTACCAAGCGGAACAAATAGTCATATGAATCACCAACTGCAGTTCTTCCCGCGCCATGTCCAACCTGCCCCTGAAGCGCGCCATCTTAATACCTTGCGAGCCAGCGTCTTTTTCTGCAAAATAACGTAACACAACACCCATCGGTGTCTAGTATGCCTATTACTGCTCATATTGTGTTTACTTTCAGGCTAGAATGTAAAGCATGCTCGCGTTCAAAAGCAAGCGACGATAACCAAAGCTTTCTCTACACGAAGACTCAAACTCGTAAATGCAATCAAAAGACTTCAGGTAAAATCGAAAACGATTGATGCCTGGCCACTTAGTATCACAACATTTGAGGAGGTGAATATTTCCATTGAGATCGTAGTGGTCTCCGTCACAACTCATAGTAGTCACTCTAGTCTGACAACTAAAACATAATTTGAGTTCAAGCCACGGTAGGAACCAATTTGCCTGTGGGGCACAAAGATGAGATTGAAGAAGGACTGATGCTTCAACAAATGATTTCACCCTCTACATCGAAGACTATCTTAGGATGCAAGTGAGGTACAAAGAGATCTTTAAGTTTTGAAGGCTTTCAAGGATTAGTTTAGGATCAAAGAAACTAAATGCAATTCATCCTTACTTACAAGCACGAGAATATTCGTTTAATTAGTTCACTTCGTTATGTGTGAACGAATTAACCTCAAGACGAACCCACCATCAAAGATCCGATGCTACGCAAAGACGGTGCACAAACATAACAATTCGATACTCTCTGCAGCATTTCTAACTTATCTACCGACTTACGAATGAAATAGTCAATGAATACATTTGTGGAGTGTAGATGCATGCTGTTAAGCCAAATCGTGTGGGGAAATGAAGATTTGGCCTTAGAAATGGGTTTAAAAGGGCAACTGTCAGGAAGCCATTTAAAATTATAGGTCAGTAACGAGGCACAATAAATGTTAAGTAAGCGACGGAATATCACAAAAGCCCAGAACACAACTACTTTATCCGGCTTTTTGTTAGTAAAATCATAGCAATGCTTTGCTCTCAGTGTAGAGGATCAGCTAAGCAGAAGGAAAAATTACCAGAGAAGAGTAGCAAGGTCTGGTGCCTTTCAATAAAAAATACTCGAAATGGTGAACACTGATGTGACAGATAGGTTCTCACAACAACCACTTAAGGTGAAAGGATTCTCACCGCTGTCACATCAACTTCACTTCGCTTCACTGGTAAAATGAAAACAGCCAAGTTTATGGATTATGTGGTGACAGTATGCGCAGGAGAGCGCAGCAGCTTTGATCGGTAGACCAATTTATAAATTTTGGATCCTTTTAGAGAAGAATCTGCCGCTTTGCAAAGGCTTTTAACTATATTTAGGGCCTCCGATATTGTTAGGTTTTCCTCATGGGATTCTGTAAAAAGCACTAAGCATTTAAGAAATTTCATCAAAGAAAGTACACACGGGGCATGTTTGATCCAATGTGTTAGCATTCGTCAGCCATAGATTGTAGAATTTACTCCTGTGCACTGTGAAACTTTCCGTGCAGCTGGCTCCAACGCTGCCACCACCATCGTATGGTAGACTAACCGCCGTCAGGATGGAATTATGCAAAAGAAAAGTTGCAATTGTCCACACCGCTACTAACTGCATATAAGTAAAGGAAATGTCAATGTCTTCAACCCTCCTCACCAACTTCATTTCTAGGCGACCACTCAAACGATGAGACCATTCACTTGAAAGCAACCTGAACACAATGCAAGCAATTGGTTTATACATCATCCGGTCAAGTTTTAATGCTAACTCTGCTATGATTTCGTGCACTCCACATCAAATACAAAATCGCACATGTAGCCAACCCACGCCCTCTATCAAGGTGCTAGTACCGAAATGACAGTACACTATTGCTGCATGTTTACTAGACACGACCCACAGAAGGAAAGAAGTCAACATTTCCCACATTCAATGGGGATCATTACTTTTCCGGAGCTAGCATCGCTGCATGTGTATTTGTTTGTTTTGTCAACAGTGTTTACGTCAGAGAGATCACTACTTGGCACTGGTTGAGCGCCTGTGATGGAGGGTGACCAGTTACGGATGACACATTTAAACACACGCGTCGTAGGAAATGCGTGGAAAGAGGTCGGTGACGATGCATTTGGCGCCGTCTTTGTATGCGACAAACATTCCTGTTATAGCTGTGTTATTCGGTGCCTTCCATCTTACCGTCCCCTTGGTGTCAGGACGATGCCGTTTGGAGCGCAAACACATAAAAATAAATGCAAGTATGATTCGCATCGTTCCCCTTTCAGCGTATGAGCAAAAATAGGAGCGGTTCATTGTGCTGTCGTACGTATTAGAATCTAAGTGTGCTGCGAGATCTCACATCGACAGTGCTGTCAATAAAGCAGTTTTGTCCTGACATTGACTGGAATAAAGCAAATCTTCACTATGGCCTCACCTCATCTGACATTTGTTGTCACCTTCACATGATTTGATTGCAGCTTGTGCTGACCACATACATGCATCATGCATGCAACAACAGTAAGTCCGAGGCAGTTGCACGCCTTCTTATCAATGGACCTAAGCATTCTGTAATCAGCTATGGATGACTTTCATATCACCACCCGCCCCAGCACTGCTTTCATCATTGCCTGCGGCAAAGAAAACACCCACCTCACTTGATCTGGATGCCTGAACACTGCACACGCATTAATCTCTCCCCAACTGTCAAACGGACCTCCATTACAGTTCGCATGATATTCTCCCATAAGCCTCACCTATTCTTTTTCCAATTTAAACAGGAGGTATGCTGACCTTTCTAAATGCATACTATTTAGAAAGGGTGGTTTTTATAAGCAATTTCTTTCCAAAGTGGAAATGCTAGGTACGTCCAATTGTGAACGAGGATCCAACCTGCAGCAAAGCTACAATGTTTGGGCCAAACGAAACGCCTAGTTCCTGTCTAGGATATAGGGGTGTAGAAATGCAGTCAAGCCACACTGCTGTGGATGCAGATTCAACTAAGATACATTGCATTATCTCTACTTAGGGTCAATTTGACGACTCCACGCCACGATATTCGCTGGCAGTATGCACGGGTAGATAACACACGTGCATTGCAAGGTTAAAGAGGGTATCACACAATATTTGCACGGTAGCCAAATAGCCGCAAGCAGACAGGTGCTCAGGACGTCAAAGGATTTTGCAGCCTGAAAAATTACTTTTTTCGAAGAAAAGTTTAATGCTGCTAAATTCATCACCGATAAAGATGTTTGACATCCAATGCAATAGCGCTTTAAACGAAGAGGAACACAAATCCAAGCACAAATACATGGAGCCACTGCGCTATCACTTAAATTTCACTAGACACATTTCAAATGCAGAAAGTTTAGATCAAACATTCTCACCTTCCATAGAAGTGTTGTACTACCACAGACAGCTTCGTTGCAAGTGTATTTGTCCATTTTCATGTAGGTGCCGATTTCAAAGGGTCTAAAATTTGACGCCAGTTGAGCATCTGCGAAGGAGGGAGACACAGTCATCGTAGTCGCTATTTTTGGGTGACAGACTCGAACATCAGTGTCGCTCGGCGCCTTCCATCCTACCCTCACATTAGTGTGAATCTTCGGATTCAAGGAGATGCTGCATGCAGCTAAAAGGCGTAAAAGTGATCGAGAGTTTAATCCCTATTTCTCGCTTTCCTTCACGCAATAAAAGAGGAGCCCTGCATCATGCCGTCGTATGCACGATGATCCGAGTGTGCTGCAACATTTTTAATCAGCAATGCTGCCTATACAATGCTGCATTGACACCCACTGTGGCAAAACAACACTTTACCCACTGTAATATCCCCGTCGTCATTTCTGGCTACGTTTACATCACTCGATGACTGCTTGTGTCGATCCTATTTTTGCACCAAGAATGCAACAGCACTGAGTCTGGAGCTTTCGCAAGTTTTCCTAACAATAAAAAACCAAGAATTATAATCGCCTCTGAACATATTACGACTGCTTGCACCATCGTCTGCGGCGTATAGGACACCCATCACACCTGCTCTGAATGCCTGCAGCGCTTGGTACAATGCACAAACAATCCGCCCTCAACTGTTGAAACAGACCCCCATAGGAGCTTGTACAACAACTTTTCATTATTCTCATTCATTACCTTTCACATTCAGATAGGAGGTGCGTTGTTCCTGAGAAACGCCAAATCCCACAAGCAGACAGTAACAAAATTGCGCAAAGTACCACAAGCATCCACATCCAACGTGCTCATTCACTGATGAAAAAAAGAAGGTTTTATCCAAGCAACCACATGTAGGCCACGCAATGAGGCGTGTCGAGAAAACGCTTCTTCAATGGCATGTCAAGCCACTCAAAGGGATACTTTTCGACAATGTTTGCCATAGCAATAAATAAATCGCAAAAATGAGTTCAATGAAGATCAGGAAGGTTTGGATGGAAATTATGCGCCTTTTTACTTCTTTATTGACTTCGTTTTTGTCCCTCACACAAATGGAGTGGACAATCACCCTAATAAGGTGGATGATCATTTTCTGCACAGGCAAAGCACGCTTATGCCTCTAAAAGGCAGAAGATACTCAGGTATTCGAGCCCATCAGCATTAAAGTTTGCCTACGACATATCACATCACTTTAACCTGCTGAGCAGTGCCACCCACACTTCCTTCAAAGATCATACCCTAGTCATGCAACTCATCCACTTCAACACCTTTGCCCAAATTTTGTCCGAAATAAATTCCTTTGCAAATATTAACCTGCCTTCTACGAAGCACTACGCAGCATGTGTTCAGTGTTAAGTGCGGTAGGGTTCGAGGCATTGGCGCTGAATTTTAATTAGGCAATAAACGAAACTCTAAAAAACTGGTATTTACAAACTCCCATAATAAATGTGTAGAGAGGGAAATCACTTCATGTCACCTCCATGACCAAATACATGATGTTCCCTGCATTTCATTGTTCAGCCCATCCAATCATCGTTCACTGTCCTAAGCAATCACTTCTCTTCCATTATGTTTGCAGCCCCAATCTCGAAGGACTGCATGGATGCCTTGTTGGGTGCCAAAAATGCCACAATCTAACAGAAGCGCAATGACTAAAAGCATCTTGCACGTTTCATCCTGTCGTTTTAGCGGCAGTGAGCAACAGCAAACAAAATACAAATAAAAAACAACGGTTCGAAAAGGCATGGGAAAGACACAAACCAGGAAAGCAAAAGCAGGAACATGTTGGGTAGAAACATTGCTATGAGGACAGATCAGCGACTACATTTTGTGCTACCGATCGAACACAAAGAAAACTCATTCAAAAGCACCAGGAACACAATGCACGTGGTGCACTCACCCAGCATCCAGCCAATTTGCAATACCCAACACTGCTACTAATTCATGCGTCCCGCATGCAATACAAAACCATACACGCCTTCAGTCAACAACTTTTAACCAAGTGCTAGAGCCACAGAGACAGGATACCATTACTGCACATTCACCAGCCATGTATCACACTTAAAACAAAAATGGCGATCCGTCCCATCCTCCATAGGAATGGTTGTGCTGTGGTAGACGACACTGCCGCATGCATATTTGCCTGGTTTGATGACTGTGGCAATCTCAAAAAATTGAAACGATTCAAGCACCTGCGATGGAGGATGATGCGGTGTGGCCTTTGCCTACACCTTGATAGAAGAAAACTTCACGTACATCACTACGGCGCGGCTAATGATGATTCCATGTTCGATTCATAAATGCAAAAGCAGCGCGTCAAATGCAGTTGCGCATTTTCTTTGTAATGAACACGTGCATTTTGTGGTCAACTTTAATCGACCTTTACGGTTTCACACATCTCATCACTTCTCTTGTCATTTTCTGTACCAAGGGAAGCACCCAGCATACATGCTCTAGTTATATGCAGGCTTTGACACAATGCACACACAATTGTCATGCCCCAACTGACAGCTAGCATGTGTAGCTCGGAGGATCAATGACCATTGCAAAGAGGCGACAACTGGTCCAGATTTTGTAGCCGCAGTACTCGTTATACAGTTCTGCTTGTTTGATGAGGTTGAGCCGTGAATGCTTAGCTGTAATTCACACCTGGACTGTAATGGGCAAATATGATCCCTTACCACCGCCATTGTCTCAAGACCGTCTATCTTCATTCATATAGTACGTGATTGGCATAACAGTGGTAAAACTTCCCGTTCCGACCCCGCTAGTGGCAAACTTGATTAAAGGGAATCATCTCGGAGAGAGGTGTATTTTCTGAGGCCTCTCAATCAGCCCATCAAGTAGCAATAAACTACTCTAGGACAGCTGCAAGTGTGTTAGAGAGACCAACAAAGCATACTATTAAAGTACTCAAAGGTAATGGCATTACCATGCAAGATGCTAATTTTTGAAGTCAAGTTTGACCTTGTAAGCAAAAAATCACCAAGACCGTGAGTGCCAGTGAGAGATCAGCACTCTTAAACGCAGACTCAAAGTCGACCTCCAGCGATTATTTCACCACCTGTAGTTCCTGCTTTTGGCTCGACGCCTTATGGCACTGGTCTGTTTTGTCTGCCTCCGGCACTCTAGGTACCATCGTCAAATTCAGACTCATTTTGAAGCCAAGCGCACAGGCAGGTATCTCCTGCATGTTTCGCGTTTCAGCCCTTATTTATCTGATTGAATTGAGTGACGTGGTCACTATCATTCAACCGTTGGCAAAAGCAATTTCTCCTGTCTCTTGTTAGAAATGAGATGATTCGTGTGCATTCTCTGCAAATGTAGCTACCAGTTTCTTCATTGTCTCCAAAGCCACAGAACTATCTGCCACAATGGAAAGTTGCCTCAACTTCATCACTTTATGGTTAGTACTTTACCATTTCAAGCGATGCACGAAATCACGCTTAGTTAAACACACTACCCAGTAATATGAATGCTGTAGCAAATAGCCCGATTGATAAACGGCTCACTTCTTCGATATTTATGTTGCCACGAAGTCACACCACTGTCGAGATAGACAGATTGGTTTCTTTCAGGACAGTCGATGTGCCTGCGTGGGAAGTGTGCATTGGATGATCTCTTCTTTATTCCGTTCGTTGCGTCACAACAAACGGATGCGTCAGTCTAGCCTTTCTATGCGACCACAGCTAACCGACTATATGCTGACATATTCTTGACAGAGGTTCAGCTGGCCTCTCTGATAACCGGATTCGCTCTCGTCTCAGCGGAACTCAGAATCGGTGCGCTTATTCTAAATCCACCCCTTTTTCATTGACCAAACATTGTTGCGCAGGTGCTTATAGCTTGTTAGCTTTTCCCCAGCGCGGATTGATATGCCTCTATGCGTTATCAGCAGTAGGTCTGACTGCAAAAGGCTTTTCGATATAAGTCATGGAAGGCAAGTTGACTACTTTACATGGCTTGCTACGATACAAGCATTGATCTCTGATGAATCATTGTGAAAGAGTGATGAGGTGACGTATATTCCTTTTCAGGTGATAAATGACCGGTAAAGGAGTATTCGACTAAAAAATGCCGAGTGCAGCCTATTCTAACATTTCGACTGGTGGCCTTAAAAGTGAGACTATTTAGTTTTGATCAAACAGTATTTCGCTTTCTTTTTATTCTCACGAATTAACAAACCACATTTTGAGATAGATTTATTAGCCTATTTGTGTCTCTGAGTCGACTCTTCATGAAGGTGGCATTTTGCACAGCAACAGCATGATTTGATAAAGTTGATATTGTGTAGTATTTGCTAGCAGTAAGTAACTCTGCAAGCATGTGAACTTGTTCTGATCTGAATGTGCTAGAGATACACAAGTAAGTAGCTCAGCACTGCTCCCAAACAATATCCAGAAGGAGAAATTGCTTTCTAGTACTTTCAGTGTGTCCTGATGCAAAGAAGGATTATTGCTAATTTTCTTGGCAATTCAGTAGCATCTGAGTTTTTGACACTTTCATCCCTGTATCTCCTATAATGTCGTTTGAAATGCGCTCCAATCTGGCTATGACTTTATAAGTGCAGAGAGAGAAGAGCAGTGGGCATCACTGCCAATTTTTAGCCGAGTATATGCTAAGGAACGTCACTATCCTTATCATACTAACCAATTAAATAAGTGCTCTTAGTCGCTGAATGGTTGCATACATGTGCTGATGAGAGCACTAGAAGCTCGGCAACTTACCGATCGCCAGTGCGAATTCTTCATGCACAATGGAAGATGCCAGCAAGAAAAGGTAGAGTTGGAGCTATATTCTTAACAAAAATCAAGTTGCGCCCACAGCCTGTGAAGTATATGCTTACATGGATGTTGCAAATTCATGTTAGCCTATGAAATGACCTGTCCTTGACCGACAAGGCAAATAAAGCATTTCCAAATGCCATTAAAGCACGCACTGTTGATTGCGTGTTTTCTGCACCATAGCAGAATCTTTAAATGCTTTCTGATCCTTATCAAATCGATGATAAATGCCAAGGTAGTTTTGGGACGGCTGGCATTGATCATCAAATGCTGGCTTCGATGTTTGCTCGAGTACATTTTTCCTCCTTTCTCTTTTTTCTGGCAGTTCGTGCCAAGTTGTGTCCCAAGGTAAATGCTGCATTTTCCCGATCAGGCGCAGGTATTTACTTTGTTCTATCTCTTAGAGAGCAATCAAAGTGGTTGGCTCTGTAGCACCAACGCTGGTGCTGTTAGCTGACCTGCAAAACATCCGAAACATGATGGCTTTTCTCGTGGTTCCTGCTCTGCCTCCACAGTAGCTGAGATCAGCGTGTGTTGGCAACTCCCGATCTTTCAAGGGGAGTTGATGAGGGAGGCAGAGACCAAGACCGTGTACATTGTCAACTCTGGGACCATCTCTGAGTCGGCCAGCATGACCTCTTTGAGGGTATAGGTGTCAATGTATACACCCAGACGACGGGTCATAAACGCCGATAAGGTCACAACTGCAAACGTTACCACCACAGTGGCTGACGGTGGCAATAGTATGGTTGGCAAGAAGAAATAAGCGAAGAACCACAAATGTCCCGAGCCTAAATCAATGACATTTGATCTAAAGGCGAGGTTTGCAGCACATTCAGGCTCATTTAAATAAGTTAACCTAAACGAAGTAGCCCCAGCTCTCTTAGGTGTCTCTGGGATCTATAAAGCGCACTTGGAATCAACAAGATAGCATGTAATATCTTTTGAGTTTTCCCCTCTCTCACTGTACTTCATTCCTTTTGAGCGAGTAGGCTGTTGTAAGGAGGTGTTCGTACTAGTGACACAATGAAGAGGGTATCGTAATGGAGATTATGCTTGCGTGGAGTAGACTTTTCATCCTCTAGGCAGATGACGCCTCTCACCTCAATGGCGCAATAAAATAATCATGTATTACGGCTGTTACTTAAATGTCCAATGTATCCATAGCAGTTTGCATGTGTTTTGATTTCTCTCAGCGATTCCACACCGATTGTCTTACTGACAAAGGGCTAGTTATTTTAAGCTGTCGTTGATTTGTGGGAAAAAGCAGAAACTATTAGTGATTTCTAGGGAGTAGATAAGGTAGGATAAAAGAAGGGGGGAAGTATTTGAAAACACAGTTGATAAGGACTTTTGAGAGCTGAATGGTGATGTTAAGGGAAAGGCAGGTGCCTCTGATGGTCTTACGTGGATGCCTATGAATTTGCCGCCCCACTGAGGTTATGCTGCGTTGATCTTGGTTATTACACACGCCGGTGGCTAGAGTGGAACTCTCGAGATTGCTGGCTCAATTTGATGTACTTAAATCCCCTGCACCTTACTTCAGTCTTCCCTGGCACTCTTTGTTCTTCCGCCCTCCTCTCCACACATTTGTGCTATTTCGTGCTGTTAGTTCCTGCTCTATCATGCCACATCCCCTCGCATTGTATTCTATTATTTATCATGTGCATTGCTATATTGAATGAGATAATACTATAGGAGGGGCAGTGACGTTGGTGGTGGAAGTGAATACTGCGTCCATGATGCAGTCGGCGACCTCGCCAGAAAACAAATGAGTGCAAGTGCATCAAATTTTATTTTGTGGAGCTTAACTGTGTAACTTGCATTTACTTTCGCACGGTCAATTGTACAAAGTATTGAGAAGTGAGCTGTTAATTAAATGTATATCAATGAATTAAAATGGATAAACATTGTGGACACACATCAATGGGATTTCTTGTATCCATTCTGACTTCTTTTCTTCTGACAACTTTCTTTAGATTCTCTGTTTTCTTTTTTTGGCAAATGAAATTTTTGTTCACATTTACCAAAGGTTCTGACCGGCTTTGCTTCTATATGCCCACTGACCTCCTTAGATGCCATTTGCCACATCCTGGTTTGATCCCATTTGTATCACAGATGGATTTAAAAATCGTGAGCATTACCACCTTCTCCATTGCACCAGATTGCTTCAGCATCAGCAGTACTTACGTCCCTTTCAGTGAGTTGCATGTAATGCATCGAAGGAGATGAGGAAGAGATTGTGGAATGAGTCTGAGTGAACACAGATTGGGATATGCGCCTTCTCTTAAGGCAGCTCATAAGGGAACCACATAAATAGCAAAATGAAACTTAGCGGTCGACAAGAGGGTTGCTGCATTTAAGAGGAGGAAGCATTGGGCCACGCCACTCTCTTTTGATCTACATGATCACTCAGTAAATCGTGGTTAAGCTGTGTGGACATCTCAACGATCAGCATGGAAAGGAGCTGAAGGCACAAAACAAAGGGCATTTAGAAAACGTTTTGCCGGCACACGAGCTTTCATCAAATATGCTGTCAACCTTTCATTTTTGTCAATAAAACGATGGCAACTGTGGAGGTCTTGTCAATGTGTTGCCACAGTAAAGCTTCTTTAAGTCTTATCACATCCTGTCTCCCATTTTTAGGCTTACACAGACTTCTACGCACGAGTAAGTGCGGCAGGAGATGGCCATGAAAGGCAGCGATGTCCACTTGTTTTTACGCACAACGTGGTCTACTGCCGGAAGCAATGCATTTAGCCATGACTTTTGAGATGCTGCTGCATAATCAAACTGCGACTTCTAAAATACTCAAATCATTACTAGTAGTTGGACGTAATTTTACGGTTCTGAGTTCTGTAATTTTAATAATATGTGCAGCTTTTTAACCTTTGCGTGGTGTTAAATCAGCACTTGGTCTTCATTTTGCTAGGTCTGCAGATGTAGAGGCTGGAGGATTTAGTTGCTTTTTGGACTGGTTATATCTCTGCTCCAAAGGGTAGAGGTTGAAAGGCATGGCCAACACGTCTGCAAATCGAACAAAAAACTTTTCTGGACGTAAAATATTTAATAAGCCTTAAAACGGACCCGCAAATGCGTCGATTTCATCACAGAGGGCCGGTCCGTTCGTTGACATTCGCTGACCCAAAAGTTTGCTAGCTAGCCTGGATTGTTTTCCTTTTCTTCAGAAGTTGCATCGACACCGAAGGAAGGTGCTTTGCCACCAGTTAGGAGAAGGTTGAAATGCGATGTGTGTTTTAAGTTTTTTTTAGATGCTACGTGGATTTACCACGCATTTGTTTGCTGCTGATTACATCAACGAATGGCGAAATCGTTTAAAATGAGGCTGAACAAGCGCTAAAATTTGATATTAATGTTAATAAAAGAGAAGGATGATACGATGGCGCAAGATTAACAAATTGTGGTTAAGGTGCTCTGCTTCTGCTTACGTTATCATTCACCAAAACGAAGTGTTTGATGCGCAGCGAAATCTTGTCTCTAATTTGGGTCGTTTGGAATAGGCGAAAAGTGGTGGGATGCGCGGTTTCGTTGATTGCTTTGATGTACTCACTCAACTACCTGGATTTACTCAGTTACGTCCCAATTGGATCTTAAATGTTCTACAGTCAAATAAATAGGATCCAACTCTACAACGGCTGTTCATACTGCTTAAGTGCCAAATAGGTTCAACCTATAGATGTGAGCTGTTTTCTTTCTCAATAAATCAACCTGGAGTCCTGTTCTTTTTATTTTGCTGCTATATTAAGCAGTCTAAAAATGGCAATGGTAGATAATGAAAGTAATGCAATGATAGAAAGTGAAAAAGAATTTGGTTTGCAGCGGTAGAATCCAGTGCGACACCAATGTGCAGTTAATTTAGATGATCTTCCATATGGCTAGAGTCAACACCAATATGATTGTCATCCTTCCCCATCTAGAATGTGTGGTGCAATTTCGTAACGGAGGTGTTCGTTCAAATATATGCCTTACCGTCTTACAATTTGATGGTTGTGGATAGATGCGTGAATGTCATCACCAAAGACCTATCGCGCAATCAAGTTTATATATCGTGTAGGAATTTACTTAATAGGGCAAGGCTACAAGTGAAAATAATTTAAAATGTGCACATAAATGCCAAAACGTCCAATAGTTGGTGTTACACACATGCCACCCGACTTTACGTCCTCACCAGTTTGTTGATAACCACACTTGCTCCAATTTGGGCATTCCAGAAGGTTTAGCTGCGTTGAATAATAAAAGGGGTGCATAGAGACCACAGTTTTCAAGTTAAGAACCAAGATTGGCTAAACGCGTCTGTTTTTATGCCAGAAAATTAGGCTTCTTGGTGGATGTAATGGTTAGTAATTCTCCTAAATTGATCCGTTTCTAAGTAGCTTCGTGGTATTCACATTACAGCGGTCAATAATGCGCTTTCGACTTGTTCGGGTTCTAGAGAGCATCATCGTCTTTTTCACAGAAGTTGCTTTATAAGCTTAAAGGTAGTATAAAGATTTTGTAAACATAAACCATTCTTGAAACTGAGTGCGTGTTAGGAACGAATGTTTTTTCTTTTAAACGGCGTGAAGGTTGTGCCAAAGGGCTTGACAAATGTTCATTGAATCGTGAGTGACAAACTACCCACTGAATAAGCAAAGAAACTTGTAAAACTTAGTCATTTTATTAGATTTGTCCTCCTGCATGCAGGAGAGAAACATCAGAATCAAGCCAAATTTATATCATCGTCAGTGCTGAAGCAGCATTCAATTAGTTTGGCATCTGAGAAAGGAAAAATGATGGAACACCTAAATAAATGGCATTAGTGGAGCTTAGAAATGATTAATTTGCCATTATATTTTACTCGGATTTAAATTAAAAGAGTGTGCTTTGCCCAAGCGAGTTATGAGCCTCAACTCGCTATCGTTTGCACTCGCTGCGGGTAGTATGACACTTCGCAACTACAAATGCCATGCGCGTTATAGCAAATGCGTCTGACCTCCACTCATGGTGTCAAAGCAGTGACGATTAACTGCTAAAGATGGGCGATTGTGCACTCTCTTCCGAGGCTTTGACAAGTCATAAGGCGCGAAGTGCAGGGTAGCAAACAGATTTATGGGACTCAAGCTATAAATCTATTTCACGGTAAGCGAGTCAAAATGGTGTGCTTAGATTACCAACCACAAAACAAAGCTGTGAATTATGGCAGTTCTAATCTTCAGCCCATCACTAGCACCCAAACTTCTAAAAATCTCATTTCGTCAAAAGATGCAACAAAATTGCATGAAAGCTTAGTGAATGCCAGAATTATTACAAGCTATGGGGCTAGCACTCCACTTTCTTCGAATCCTGCGAAGTTATTTGTGTTAGTATTTAATAAAGTTGTTTTCGGTGTTGATGGTCTAGGAAATCTCCAAGTTGACCTCAAAGGCTCCACTGTTCCCTGTTTGCTTCGTTTTCGTCCACATAACCAGCGGTTGTGCTAGCCTTCACCACATGTCTCACAGTTCTATGCTCCAAATGCGCGTAGTCAAATTGTAAGGCGTCTGCCATACTTCGTGTGAAAGAAAATTTTAACATGTTTGATAACCACTTTAGGTGAAGATGAATAAGTTGCTAAGTCGAATTTGCAAGTCTTATTGATAACCATTCTAAAAGGAATCACTATTTTGGCGAGTGCGATCAGCACGCTTCAGTGAAATCTTCCAGGTATGCATTAAAGTGGCCACTGAAATCTAAACTTGCGCCTCCTTCCAATTGATGGAATGAAGGAATAAGATATCTCCATGTGGAATTTAAGGCAGCGCTGACGAAAAATGCAACAACATTAGGGTTTTGTCAATAAACTGCACACATCTATGCAAGTACCGTAACTTTTTCTATATTGCATTTTTGCGCATCATTAGCAAAGGCTTGTCATGTGGAGTAGAATGAGGCAGAGGATAAAAAACTACAAGGCTCTAAATACCTTTAAATATCAGCGCTTTAAATGACCGATTTTTGCGGTTCATGCAGCCGCGTGAACCGAAATTCCTTCCAGTGGGATGAACAGCGTTAAAGAGATTTTAGTTGGGAACTAGAGGTAAATTAATAGTATTTAATAGTATTTAAAAGTAGTTATGGTGATGCTCGGCCAGGCAGTCCAAATGAGCTCAGAAAATAAATCCGATTCAAGTTGCCATTCTGTTGACCTGCTGCTATAAAAACCGTCACAAATAATAGGTATGAATTTAACGCGGAGGAAAGAGGCACTTACAACATGCTTGTGACACTCTTCGGCTCCAAGGTAGGCGAGTGTCTGAACACGCGCCTAGTGCTTGCATAAGCACACTCAAGGAAGAAGCTCAGCTGGCCTGCTTTTTAATGCCTCGCCCACCTTTCCACTATGTTCTATGCAAAAGGGAAGTGTGAGAAGACATTTCAAAACGATTACTACTCAAAAATCCCAACGGCTACGACGCAGCAATGAATTTTTCTTATAGTCATCAACCAATAAGCTGGTAACTCTACCCGCAGTATACGAATAAATGCAAAAAATGATGGAGTAGGGAACTGCAAGTAAAGCCCTAACATGAATAAAGGCATTGGTTGCGTAGAATGCTCCAAGATGTGCAAGGCCCGCTCGCAAAATTAGTTTTAGACATTCACGAGCCGATATGGGCCTTTGCCAATGCATAGTATAGAGCTGATCTTTAGTGTATCCACTATTTAAATTTGTTCACTCACCACTCAAGGTTTTCCAGCAGTAAGTAATCCTTGAAATAGGTGATGTGGCTAAAGGAATGGAATGAGAAGTTGTATCTAATGTGGTCACTCTTGCAACGCCAATTTCCAATTAATACGTCTTTTATCATGGCATAGGTTTTATGCGGACCAAATTATAAAATAGTTGCACTTCGAAAGTCTATTCCTCATAGGACGAAAACATCCAAGCATGAGGTGCGAGTAAAATCAATGAACATGGGCGGACATGCAAAGATGAAATGTGGTGCAATTCGGCGCGACGCCACGCACATGGAATGTATGGAATCACAAAACTGCAAGAAGAAGAGATTAAATAAATTGAAGCTGGTGAAGTGGCAATGGCAATGTTTGAGTACTTAAAAAGCAAGGAATTGGACTTTTAACCACGATCGGGTCAACATGACGATACCATAGTAGACATAGTTAGAGGTATTGCATCTATAATGCAGGAGAGCTTTCGTAATACAGGCATATTTGCAAGCTGCACTAATGAAGTGATTTTAATGCTCCCGGCAAACACATCATCGCAAAGTGTGGACGACTTTCTCTATTAGTGTCAGCTAGTATGCCTTCAATGAACACATTTAGCTACTTGTTTGTCCTTAGGCACGCCTCGCTAATCCTATTTAAGTTGGAGGAGGAAGCTTGACTTGTGAGCACTATTTTTTTTCGTTTCTACCTAGTCGCCTATGATATATTGCTAGTTTTATGCAGAGGAGCAAACAAATGGACAAGAATGGAATATGCGCTACTCTGTAGAACGAATTACGAAAGCGACGCACAGACATCTAACAAGAAATTGATGACCGACTGAAGGTCAACGTTAATTCTAATTGAGAAGAAGAAATATCCGAACGCGTAAGCACAAGTATTCCCTTTCAGTGTACTTCGTGTGGGTTCATGTGCTAACTACCGAAACGTGGTATTCAGTGAAAGTAGAATCCTCTCCCCAATAGAGGTCGTGCCAACACCTCAAAGTGCACATTTGTTGTTGCTCTACCATCTGTAGACAAATGTGTTTGCTGTAACATTAGATGAACATCAAAGAGGCTAAGACTCAGTAATTTTTGGGAGGTAGTTAAGTAATGTGAAAGCAAATGGGAGTAATGGAAGATGCAGTTGGTATGGAAAGTTGTGAGCTGAAAGGTGCTTAGTAGAGAGAAGTATAACGTCAGCGGTAGCCTCGCATACCTACCCATGAATTCGGCCTTACTACTGAGGTTGTGCTACGTCGGTCTGGGTTATTACATAGCTGCCCACATGACGGAGGTGGAAAGCTCAGGATTGCTGACTCATCTTGGTGCATTCAATCATCGGCACCTTGCTTTAGTCTTCCCTGCTATTCGTTATTCCCTTACACTTCTCTCCACATATTTGTGCTGCTTTGGTAGTCAGTTCTCATCGCGTCATATCACATCCCTTTACACTGTAACTGATTGCAGGTCACCGCGCGCATATATTAATGCATTAAAAAAGGTAGTGCTCAAGCAAGAGGCATTGGCGTTGGTGATGGAAGTATATGCCGTGTTCATGGTGCCGTCAGTGGCCTCATTGGAAGATAAATGCATTAAAGCACTTTGCCATCGAATTCGTGGAATGCAGATGCTTAGTTTGCATCTGCAAATGCATCGGCAATTCCATCAAACGTTGCAAAGTGATTTGCGATGCCAGTACACATCAATGTACGCAAATGGAAAACACTGTGGACACATGACAAATTAAAGTTTAAAAGCACCTCTTTTGATTGTCGTCTCCTGTTTCCTATTTCTGTCAGCATTTATCGCTCTTAACTCACTTATTCATAACATAAAATGCCCAGCAACTTGATTTCAATTTTCATTCAGTGTTTACAAAGCCATTCATTTGTACAATTACTACCTTTGTATTCATGCACTAATTACGGTTAGAATACGGTTAGTTGGGTTTTGTTTGCTAGATTATGCATTGATTCTTCTGATTAAGTCATTTGGTGGACTTTGTTATAAACTGCCTGACAGTCTTTCTCGGACTAATCACGTGCTTTAAGATTGCCTTAAGATTTTCCCGATTGTGGGTTACAATGCTTATGTGCACAGCATCTCCATCGCTGAGGCAGGTGGTTGGGTTGTCAATGTTGGAAAGGGTTCATTTGTTCTAGGCATACGTAAGTACCTCTTACCCAGTCGATTCCGATGCAGTTGTCTAGTCTGTTGGATCTATCAGTGAGTTCGCCTCATTCGTAGGCAATGCTAGCCACAGACAAGGCGATTGTTTCGGTTGTTTGGAATTCTTTTTCCTTGTGCATGTGATCGAATAGTGAAGGGAACTTCATAATTCTTTACTTTGACTAGCAAACGTGAAGCTGCTGAGATTCCGCCTTTTTCTCTTGATGACGTCAAGGATCACATTCTCCTCACATTCATCCTGTCTAGCAAAGTCAATTAAAGATCGCGCAAACGCAATCTAATCACAATAAAACGAGATTCTAAATGCTAAATTTGCCTCTTCTGGCCTTATTCCTTTCTGCATTGTTTTCTAACTTTGTCACTTAACTAATTAGCAATTTTAAATATTTTGATGTGAATCTTTATAACATTTCCTTGCTCTTTTAGGCAAGTCCTTGTTCGCGCGTTTACGACCGCAGTTATTCATAGGCATCGACATCCTACAAAGTGTGTTTAGAGATTCGAAGCTCTACCTCAGACGAACTTTCGCACTGAAGTAGACATATGTTATAGAATCCTCCCAAGTGACACTAATTGAGCGATTAAAGTACCTACTGCAGATATAACATCACAAAGCGGATAGACATTTAATCATTTTGTATACAGCTACTGAGAAATCCATTCACTATTGCATTAATCGCACAATCATGCCTAATCAGTGACTAAGTTTTGCTCAGCCACACCCCAATTGGAACTCATTTGCACCGCCTTTCCCCTTGCATTGTAGCTGCTCCCCACAATCTTTCTTCCATTCATCCACAGTTTCATTCTTCTCTTCATTCACTCATCCATCCTATTATGTGTGCATGCCTACAAATCCAATCACGTGGTATTCGAGTTAATTTCGATTACCTTCCTTTTATACTTCTTCTCATAGTTATAGGTTCACTTTTCTATTTTCTCCCCCCCCCCACTCTGCTTTTAAATTCTTGTTGCAATTGTCTACGCAGCTGCAAATGCAATCGACGAGGCTGCATTTCACACAACATCAAAAGAGTTGCACGCATTAGTCTTTTATTGACACTGTGGGTTTCTCCCTGACCTCAATACCCACTACTGCCTCCAACGTCACTGCTTTTTCCATTAGCACTACCTATTTTGAAACAGTAATTTGCATTTTAGTCTGAACAATAATTTTGATTACGCACAAATAAGAGGAGAGGTCACGTGGTAGCACCATTGAGGCACCTAAAATAGCCTTAATGTGTGAGTTTGGACTTTGTGTTTGAATTACCTGCCGCACAAAGCAAAATCGTGGAAAAAGGCTTAAAGGCAGTTCTAATCTCCGACCCATCAATGGCATCCAAACTCCTAAAAATCTCAATGCACCAAAAAATGCAGACAACCCTATAAATGCTCATTGAATGCCTATACAAGCACAAGCTCTGTGGTTAACAATCCACTTCTTCCGATTCCTGAGACCTTGTTTGAGGCAGTAATTATTAGAGGTCTTTGTAATGCCGACGGTCAAAGAAATCTCCAAGTTGACTTTGAAGGGTTCACTGTTTTGTATTGGCTTCATTTTCAACCACATGACTGGCTACTGTGCGAAAATCTACTATGTGCCCTACAGTTCTATGCTCCAGATGCTCGCAAGCAACTTGTAGAGCATCTGTCCCACGGCATGTAGAAGATATTTATAACATCCTCAATTGCCATTTAAGGCAAAAATTATTAAATCCTCACGCCGAGTCAAATAGCCTTCCTGATGACAATTCTTTTAGGAACCTGTGTGTTAACGAATGCGATTGGCCTACTTCAATGAACTCTGTCAGGCATACTTCACAGTGGTTACTAAACTCCCAACATGTGCCACCTTCAAATTTGCGGAGGAAAGGAATCTGATACGTTTCCATGGAATTTAAGGCAACACTGACGACAAATGCGGCAATATTAAGATTCGTGACAATAAGCTGTATATACCTATGTGAGCACCGCAATTATCTATTCAAACTGCATTTTTGTGAAGCACTTGAAAAGGGATGTTATGTGAGGTGGAGAAATAAGAATTGAGATGAAATTTGTAAATTTTTACATTGACCGGCAAATGCGGAACTGCTGAGAATCTGTCTTCTTCTGCCAAAGAATAAGTGCCACGTCGAAAATGACGCTTTAGCACTTTGAAGGTGATGGCGTTCCCTTTATAAAAGCATGAAGTGGCAAAACCTTAAATATTTGATCACTGCGAGTTGTGAGTATACAAACGGTTTATAGCCTTTGCACACATAATTCCTTCTTCCTTGACCATGGGTTACAAAGTAAGGGTGTCAAAAACGAAGCCGATTTTTTCATCAATGTTGGTCATGCTACCAAAAGATACTGTCGCTAATATTATGGACATCCTTAAAAAAGCCTTCGACAGTCAGATGGTTTTCCTGCCAAATAACAAAGGAAGAACTGCAAATTGCGCCCACGGCTGCCTTTTGGTTAGGCAATCACACGCGCATTAAACGCATTAACAAAGAGGGATACGATCTTTAAAGCGTTCCAAAATATCAGGCAGTTACGGACAAAACTGGGCATTGTATTATTTACTTCAATTTTCTATCATGCATTTATGAACTCACTTCTCAGATGCAGATTACCGCGACAAAGAATAAAAGAGAGAAATTCACAGATAAATGCGCCATGCATGTGCTGCTTATACAAGTCACCTCCACGCAAATTCTCGGTACCGTTGTCATCGGATTACTACAATGTTTGGCATGGACGGCTTCGACAAGGCCCTCTGGAATGCTTCATGCATCTTGACGTATAATCTATCCTGCTGGTGGACATGCCACCAATGAAATGGCATATTCATCACCATGTCGGAGGCATTCCAGTAGGCCCCTTAGCAAATGAGCACTGCCAGTGGTGAAGAGACCACCTAAAACCATAATGAGTAAAGCGACAAAACCTTAGCGCTTTCATCCGCATTAATTTGAGTGTAATTATGTCCTTTTTTTGCGTAACAATGAAGCACAATTTTTATTCCAGCTATTGCTTTTTCTTCAATTTTTAATTGATTCTCATCTTGACGCTTCCTAAGCGACAAAAACTATTTAAATATCATGTTTTCTTGACTTTTTTAAGTTATTTATTCCGTTCTAGCGAAAAACTGAAATTATATTAAAATCTCACACAAAAACTCGTCACTAATGAGTTAAAAAGCGGTTTAAGTTGTAGTTTTACAGTACTTGAAGGTAACAGCAATGCTCTACCTCCCAGTCGCTAACATCGTTTACACTCCTCATCGCATCATGTGCCCAAGGACATTTGTTCATCAAGATGGCCATCGAATGGGATGAACCAAGGATCAGAGATCCAACTGCTAATAGATACGCCAAATCGTCTGAGGGTAGTAGAACTCAGCATCTTCTTAGATGTCAGTGGAACATTCCCGAGCTCCAAGCAGACCAGCAATGACTACTAATTAAGTGGTTAAGGGATCAATTTGAAGTCACCGTGAGAGATGTATTAAGTTTGCTCACTCTCTGGTGAATGTGAGGGCTCAAATAACGATAACCCAAATTAATGTTTGCTAATCCGGACAACCAATGCAATTGCATTCATGTAATTTTTTGCTTTAATTATTACATCCTTGTAATTAATCGCTTCCGTGTCTGCCCATCCAAGTTCCGAGCCACATTTGCATCAACCGAATGCAGTTTTCGTACCACCTTCTCTAAATTCACGTCAAAAATCTTGCACCTTCCAAGATTTTTGAAAATGCGAATTTTAATTTTAGAAAATGAAGTTGGCGTAACGACAAGGTGAGGATATGTGACGGAGACTCAGACATCTCCAGCGCATAAGATGAAACCGGGTTTAACCTCTTTGGAAAGTAAAGGACCACTTTGCTGCCTCGAAAGTGTCTGCACCTTCCTGCTTAGATATAGTCATTGGCTTGAGAAAGTTGGCAACGTAGCCATTTTCACGACGCAATTAATGCGCTTTACAATGCCATTTTCCTGATGAGAAAACGCTCAACACACGTCAAAACGTAAGGAAAAGCAATAGTAAACACAACATTTCAAGGCAGTGAAGTTCCCGTTCAAAGTTAATTGTGACAAAACACAGGCTGCATTTGCATTAGCTCGGTAGCATATTAGCAAGGTGAGCACCGCACGTGAACTTAATTTATCTGATGCTCGCCATTTCATGCATTCCGTTGTTGCTCAGTGGAAGACAAAGGCGCCATCAATGTCCTCTACACTTTCAAGAGCAGCATACGACTGCGTGTGTGAAAAAATCTAGGAAAGAACCTCTTAGTTAGGAAACATCAGCTGTTACGTTTTTGTTTTAAGTTATTAAAAAGTAGGCATCCTGACGCAGTCAAAGTTAGGCACATGCACAGCCCTATAAATATAGCATTAACACTAAATGATTTCTCTGTTGTTTATGCACAAAATCAAAGTGAGAATAGACTGCGTCACCACTTTTCTCTTATTTGAGAGGAAACAGTTTGGTATGAAGTTGTGTAAAAGCAACCTGCCACCCATTATCCGCATTTCTACATAACAAAAGAGTCGCAAAGAACGCTCACGACAGCCTTTGTATTAATTAGCTACATCAAAAGTAAAAATGCGCTTTTGTTAAAAAGAAGCCTTTTTTACCTGGTTTGGGGTATATACGGACGACATTAGCGCATCACAATCCTTTTTACATCCGTTCACAGTATATGCAAAAAATCCTCATCTTAATCGTAAAGAAACGCCGTATTCTCTATTAACTGGATGGTGAGAAGTTGAATGGAGCCAATCGCTACCTACCCCTCCCCGATTAACACATAACTGAATGCAATTTGATCACTTTAATAGACTTTGATGGGATCGGAATTCAAACCCGAATGGCCAGGCATCGTATGGGTTTTACTACAGCATGTAGTGTCCTCTATCATTTGCAATAGCAAACAATCGGAAGGTGGGTATAAATCACGCTGCATAAGACGGAATGAGTATCACGCTGGTGGGCATAAGATCGCAAATTTATCCCGCCGTTAAAGTAGACTTTCGTGCGGTAGCGCCAATGGAATCACTCTAACCACGGGATCCCCTATTCGACCAAACGTAGCTGATGATTATGGTAGAGGAAATAATTCTGTTGCGAACACAGTCCATATCGATGAATACAAAATGTTGGTGAATAGTACTGCAGTAGCTGTAATCACCACTCTTTCATCTCACTTCCCTCAATTCGTTGATTTTCTACTTGTATTCTGAGAAGACATTATTCCCATCAGTCACCGCTGTGGTCCAGCAATCTTTTGAAATGAGGTTGAAAAGCGGCGGCACCATAGTTGGGCCGAAAGTGGCGTGTGGGGATCAGGATGAACCTGAGGGAATCTACGCCTCGTACTTACACGGAATTATCGCAGGAGAAGCGAAGTCTTAAGACGAGTAGTAGAAAGCGATAGAAAACGAACACGATATAAGCTGACGTACCATGTGGGGGATATAAGCCCTAGGTGCACGTGATCATTCCAGATGACTGTTTCTTCCAAAGTGTGGCACTCCATTGTCCTTTACTTTACTTACGTCTCTACACCCATTCTGTGCATCAATTCGTACTAGCACTGCTTTTTTAAATTCCAGCCACGGTGAGTTATTTACTTATTCGCCTGACCACTGATTCTGTACGACGTTGCCAGAGGCTTTAGGCAGTACTCGCTACAAGCCCCATAATTCCTCATTCAGTTGGATTTTGCTCTTCGTTTTAATGATTGCCTTGCCAAGTCCTTAAAAGTGTCTAATGAAAAACAGTGGTAAGCAGACGCTCCTACTACTTTCCAACACCTCACCCACGGAACATAAAATCGGAGCAGTACCTCCTTGAACACTTTCTGTCAGCACGCATAAACCTTAGTCAGAGCTCTAACTCGCATTCTTGAATGTTCCTCAACATCCCTTTATTACTCCGCCTCCTTTTGCATCTAACTCACACGAAAGAATGAAAACGAATGCTAACTCAAAGCAGTGCATACATTTAGTGCATCCACTACGCCTTCTGTGTGTCTATTGCCTCTGCGTTGTCATAGTGTTTCATTGTTCAGTATACAGAAACGGTGGTCATTTGACATGTGTGTACCAGTGGCAATTTCCTTACCCACTTTAACTTATCCTATTTAGCATCGTCATCTCTTAAGAGGTCTTAGTGCCAGAAGGAGAGCATATTGATGGCTCTTTGGCAAAAGGATTGCTGATGCGCTCTACTGAAACAGCAAAATGAAATTGGACATAAAAGTCGCAAGTTTCTATAAACTTTACCCGCACGCATTGCAAATCGTGGGTAGCATCGCATGCCACTTTGCAGTCATGCACACAGAGAAGGGGTCATTACCAAGAAGGTAGTTGTTGTTTGTTTATGGATCGGTCCAATGGACTTCATTCCTTCTCTCTTACCGATGGAAGATGACCCTAACATTTGATTGCACGCGTCAGGAGTTGTCAGACCTTCACAGTTGTGTCTCGACCTTGTCACAGTTAATGGAAGACACTTTATTTTGCACTTCATCCTCCATTTCCTATATTCATCAAAATTATTGGAGAGGTTAGGACTATATTGCAGTTGGTTTAAGTTGCAAAAGTAAAAATAACGATATGTGCGATGGACAAGAGCAAGGAGATAAAATAAAGTGTCTGCATTGCTATCATAAACCTGCGACATCAAATTAATTACCTTTTGAAAGAGGCGAAAAGTCAAATGAAAATTGAGTGTCATTAAATATTAGGCCTGGAAACGTTATAGCCTCAAAAATTTAATAGCTAACAAAAGTACACAAAACACTCGGCTGCGGCCTTGTCCAACGGCAAGGAAGACGATGTGTTCGATAGATGTAACAAAATGTTTCATTAAATTTTAGGGCGGAGAAGGGTTATAATATCAAGTAACTTAGCTGATGGCATGTGTGGAGCAGCTGGCTACGAGAAACGTAGCTGATTGTGTGGTCAATAGGAAAGCCAGAATAAAAGCTTACTACACAGTAAGGGTCGACTTAACTATCCCCTATGGGTCTGTAGCGGAGCTGATTTCGGTTCACAAAGGGTTCTCAAAAGCATGTAGGGAGGACTTGCGACCGAGAATTTGATTAGGAAGTTATTTTATGGTTCGTGGGTGAAGGCAGAAAAGATGGCCGCACTGGTGGATGAGAGGTTGCGCAAAAAATTATGACAATCAAGAATGACTGCCACATCCGGCGCACATACACCGAATGGGCAGCAGTAGGCACCTTTTGTGCCTCGTCTTTGCTGTCGAATCATGTGTAGTTTGTGAGAAATTTTTGTTTTTTGATTCAATGCAGCCAATGGTAAACGATCGAATCCGCCCTTGTCAATCCATTCTTAAGATCTCTTGCAAGTCAAGATGAGGTGACAGTCTCCCTCGGTGTCCTTGGCGTCGATGATGCTAAGGATTCCTCTACTGAGATACATGAACAGGATAGCAAACTGCATTTCGTCGTAGAAACGAAGGAAGAAATGAAGAGATAGGAAGTTTTTCTCGAACTTACACCCTGTGTCTATCCTAGAATTGACAACTTAACTTGACGCCTTCAAGAACATTCCTCTAATTCTCTGCCTACCACGTAGAAGGTGCCATCCTCTTTAAAGTCCTCCTTTTTCCTCATAACTGCAGTTAGACTGCCATTTTTTTGGCTTTGACAATAGCATTCTGTTTTACAAACGCGCAATTCTTCTAAAGATTAAGTCAAGGCGTGTGCTCGTCCAAATTAAATGAGTTGCTTTTTTCCACTTTTGGGAGTAAAGTGCACAAAACGGGCCAAAGCATAGCGATTATTGGGCTTTCGCGACTTGCACAAATAGCGATCAGGCAACAATTCCGGGGACAAATTTTACTCTACTCAAAGGTTACTTTGCAAATTTGATTAATGTGGCGAACTTTGTGCGGGTGGAATTCTGCTTAACTTGGGCCTTCAAAAAAGGTTCACTTGCGGCAAGACCGTAGCCCAAGTAAGTGCCTTAGTCTTTACAAAGCCTTTTTGCATCCACAAACAACGAAAATAGAATGAGAATCATTTTGGATCATAATCACATGCCATAACAATGCCTGTGAAGAAATACACAAAAGCAGCACAAAATTTGGTCCGTTTTACCGAAACTCGCAATTGACGTAAAGACTCACACAAAAATGCGTCAATAATGAGCTATAAACGATTTCAGCTGTCACAATTTAGCACGTAGGATTAACCTGAACTTCCCACGGGTACATGCGCCTTCAATTTTGTATTCATAAAAGTGATAATTGAGTAAGATATGCCAGAGACCAGAGAATGGACTGTTGTTAGATATAGCAAATTGTACAAGGGCAATGAAAATCAGCATCATGTAAGATATCAGCTGTGTTTATAAAAGCTCTAAGAAGACTGGAAATGACTGCTGATTAAGTGATTGAGGACTCGAGTCCAAGTCACTGCTAGAGAAGTAGTAAGGCTGTTCACCCTCTGATGTATGCGAGAGGTCGACTAACAGTGGACCGCAATTACTAATTGCCAACCCAAATCCATACGCATTTGCATTAAAATAAAACTTCAACTGTCACATACTCTTAGTGATTCGGCAGGTGTAAAAGCGTTATCTTGAAGTGTCGTAATTCCACGTTCAACAACAATGCACGTAAATGAAGTTATTTTCTAAGGCTTTGTAAAAATCTACAGAATGGAATCTAGCCCATGCACTGCACCACACTACATTACTGTGGAATAGTGGAATTGCATGTTTATCCCATTCGCACTCCATTATGACAGCCGCTACTGGAGCCTCAAGTAACCAGACGTTGGAAGACTTGTTGAACTAAGGCCTATCCTCTCATGAAATGAATAGAGTATTGTTGCCATGCCGTTGATTTGATCTCTTGGGCTTCATTGGCGTGCTGCTCATTGCAGCCACGAAATAATTGAATCTTCGGAAGAAAGGCTAAATTGGACACCGCTGCACAAGCAGAAAACCGATACGTCATGCATCTTGCCTAGCAAATGGATTCGAAAATATATTGCAGGTGATGCCTCATGCAACAGCGGCTGAAGTTAATTGCGCGAGTCGTAGTTATCTGCACTGTAATTGGCTCTCCACATTTGTCTGCTATAACGCTCTTTTGAGGAAGAGTCCTTGCATACGTAATCATTTATCTAGCAGCCCTGCTAAACATAAATGGATCCTAGAAGAAGGATTCGGATTGCGATGACCTCGTTTTTATTTGACTCCAAACACGTTAAGCCACTCTGTAGTTAAGACCAAAATCTTTTATCCCCGCTATGGGTATTACACCTAACCAAGTCCTTTCATAATGATTCGGTGATGTGCTTTAACCAGGAGGCATTCTGCTGCAAATTCACTGTTACCTTTAATCACACAGCCTCAATCGTTTGATGCCTTTACCGCCAAGGGGTTCGGCATGGAAATTTCTTTACGCATACAAGTACTTGCATGTTTTTCTCAAACTTCTATCCACCAGCTTTCACTAATTATCGCTGTAGTCAACCTCTCGGTTAAGTTTTTCCATACCTCGTATGTGACGCTATTGTGGACCACGGTTGACTCATCCGTAACACCACAGAAGCTGACTGGCTGGATATCTGGCCAACTAGCTCCTCGTCAAACGTTAGTGACAGAACCGCAACGCCCATCCGCTTCAATTCATTTGTATTCCCAGTATCATGAAGTTGTGATCCAAACGAGTCAACATGCATGGTGAGTCATTTGGTGATTCCTGTCTCGCGTTGAGGTTGTTTCGTCTACGTAGGAGAATGAGGAAGCAGAAGTAAGCACCTTTATTGGGCAAAATGGTTGGAGGCAAGTGTGAATGTCGAAGCGTGACTCTAAATGTTTCAAGCTGGAGTCAAGTGAAAGGGTAAAAACCATTAGGCGTTTTATTAATTCCTTCAATACCCTATCATGTATTTATAAAAAATACCGCAGACAGCCAACCGCGACAAAAAATAGGGGAGAGAAGTCATTAATTAACAAGGAATTGGTATAAGCCGATCAAAAACTGATAGAGTCAAAGTGCATGTGCTTTCCATATCCAATCCCCCTCCACGTGAATGCGGCAAGGCATTGTAGCCAGACCGCTAGCTGTGGCATTGGCTGACATCCTCAGCGTTGGTAATGAAAAGTTGCGACAAGGCCCACTGGAACGCTTTATGCAGATTAACGTACAATCCCTCCCGTCGGTGGAGACGCCACACTCTCCACCAACTGCATGGCCTAACACCCATTGCAGATTCTCTACTTGGCTCCGTCCCATAAGTGCCCTTGTCCAGCTTGTAAAGACTGGTCACAAGACACTCAAAATGATCACATGTAGATGTTGGTTTTTCTGTCTGCTCCGAATTCTCATCCAGGACGAGTAGCAATGGAGGGCAACGTGTCACATCGGAGGCGATGTGAGTGATAATGGTCATAAGACGCTTCAATGCATATGGCAGAGAGTGCTTACTATGACATTGCAACGCGGAATCCATCCCAAACATCACGAAACGAAATCGGTAAATGGCGCTAGTGTCGAGAAGTGCATATTCTTGCTCGCTTTCTTCGCCATCCAAAATATATTCGCCAGTACTTTCACTGTAAGCAGAAGTATTTTCATATAGACGCTGCCCACGCTCATCAGTCCATTCCATTAGACTGTTTTCAAAGGCTTCGATAAAATCTGAAATATTTTCACCATCAAACACCAAATTGGGGAACAATCCCTTAGTTTTGGGTGCCATCCGGCCCACACACCTGGTGCAGGCTTGGCAATTCTGTTGGTAGTATTGTATAGCCTTGCAAAAAGCATCTCTCTCTGACCCTGTCTTCGTCACTGACTCAGTCTCTGCACCATCTGTCACTGTAAATGTGCGATACAAGAAACGACAAAGCGTTGCGTCCACCCCCTCCATGCGTCTCACGTACTTGCGTAGAATGCCTTTGACAATGTGAAACTCGAGAAGCGACTTCATGTTAGGCATTGCCTCGCACATATTGATAATGTCCGCGCCATCGAGGTATTCACAGATTTTAATTTTCACAATTGCTGGAAGCCCCTCCATCATGCATCATATACATTGCAATCGCATCTAATGAGATTGATTCTCAAATTGTGATGCATTCGCTAATAGCAGAATTCAGATGAATATCTTGAGTAAACGCGCTCATGTTTCGTATCAACGCTCACTCATAAAGGGCCTAGTATGAGTCTTCTACTGGCTGAAGCATCTTTAGCGACTTGTCCATGATGCGTTGATATGAGACCATTTTTCGTATTTTCCTAATTCAGGTGTTTATTAGTTATATTGGCGTACCATAAACCCATGTTTAACACAAAAACACGTGAGGGAAGAAATTTTCCCAACACTCGCTTAATTGAAACCAAAGGAAAGGAACCCAGCCTGTAAAGTATTGTTAAAATTCACTTCTGGTCATTAGACTACGCAAAAAGCAAATTGTGGAATAGCAAAAATGCATAAAGGGCAAGGTTATCACTCAAATCACATTACACGTGAATGAGCTGACACTTTGTGGCGCTAAGCACTTGGCTGCTTTCCTCCACGATGGAGCTGGTGATTTGCAACGTAGCCATTTGGAACGCCTCATGCATGTTTGCAAACATTCCACCCTGCTGGTGCAGACAGCATACCCTCCACTAATTGTAAGGCGAGAGGCTCGCCGTAGACCCGCCGCCCCTATGCAATGTGATTTTGTCGAGTCTGTGATTATTGGTTATGAAACACTCTAAATTGCCGTCCCTAAAGTCCTATTAGAAGCAATGTTGACGATACCGTAATATGAGGCGCTTCAATTCAAATGGAAGACTGCACTCAACGTAGCAGTGCAGTGCAGAATCGATCATGTACACTGCACCGTCAAATGCACGGAGGGTTTAAGTCTTGAGAGACCTATGATGCTGAGCACTATCCTATGCCAAATCATTCAATGTTAAATGAATATCAAATCTAGACACGCGAACGATTGTTTTAATCCAACCGACACCAAAGCAACAATTCTGATATACTTGTTGGCCGCGCTTATAATTCAAATCGTTGAGTGTCCACATAAAAGGAAAGGGGGGGTCCCACTCCGTTATACTATGCCCAAGAATCAAAAAGTGAGTGATTCTGTTACGATTAGATAAGCAATGGCTAATACACAAAAAGGGAATTGACAACCCTCTTTGTAACATCGAATGGCCCTGCAAAGAGCCTAATCGTCTGACTTCGATTCTGCCACAGAGTCAGCTTCTCTGCCTACAACCGCAAGTGTCGAATACAGTATGCAATAAAGTTTTGCGCCTGCTAGCTTCGTTTGCTTTATGTAACTGCTTAAAATGTCCTTGACAGCAAGAGACTTTGAGAATCGACTTTGCACCAAGCATCGCCTCACATATTGACAATGTCTGTGGCATCAAAACATTTGTAAATCTCGATTCGCAGGTGTGTAGGGAGCCTCACCATCGTACACACTGCAAGTTCACTAAGTGAATCTAAAACTGAACCTGTGTGCGCCATTAGCAGAGTTTGGATAAATGAAACACATAAATTAGCGCATGTTTTGAGTTAATACTTGTCTTGAAGTAAGCGATAGCCTGGCTTTGCTACTGATAGCACAATATGATACATTTATTCTAGCCAACTGCTTTACTTGAGATTGTAATCCTTTTCTGTTCTGAGGCTCAATGGCAGCTGGTATTCGATTCAAATTTTGCTTTGGCTTCTTTTAAATGTGTAGCTAATTTACTGTTACTGGTTGTGTGATGGCAAGGTAGGGGTTTTTCGTTTCCTTTTTTACCTATCGCACAAATTACTGCTCCTTTGTTAGTAATTTCAACAAAATGCTCAATGCTTTTAAATTCCATGCCAATTTTGATAAACAAGAACAGCGGACAATGAGGTGCGAATCAAAATGTCATCCTTGAACTATGACAAGGTCGAGACACCACTGCGAATGCCTGACAACACGTGGTTTGTACATTTATATCTCAGGGATGTCTTTCGTTGGAAAAGGCAAAGAGACAGAAATCTGGTAGAGGAACTTGCACAGTTTACTGTAGAGTGGCCATCTAACAGACGAGCGGAACCTGTCAAAGAAATGTTGAAATAATCTGAGGGTAGAACCTATTTTGATGTCAAATATTCCTGTGTTCATTAGGAGGTTTATAATGGGCTTACTGATTTCCCTATTTAGGGGCACAAATAATAACAACTTTCTGTTGATGTGCTATGAAGTGCAGTTAATTTTCAACGGTAAGCTAAAAGGCGCATTAACGGCAGCAATGTTGCTCATGTAGATATTCAAGGCTTTGGGTACTTTCTTTTGTACAAAATAGCAAGCTATCGCTGAGCAGCCATTTCGAATCACAACCGCACGCCACAGCCGTGGTCTTGTCGGGGTGTTCAAATGCGATGCACGATGTAGTGAGCTTCCACTAAGAATGCACTGTGATGTCAATTCTCCAAAACGAATTCAACAGCACCCATTTTATGTCAACAAACGAGAGCACGTGCAATTGCATTGTCGCTCGCACGAAGCGTTGCCAAGTGAGTGGCAAAATCGGTATGCTTCAATGTATACAAATTGAAGACATTGTGGATTTATGTCAATTAAGTACAAAACGTGCCTCTTCTGACTCTATTTTCTTTTGCATTAGATTCATATTTTCATCATCATTTAACTCAGCAGGTTAACTGCTTAGATATGGATCTTTGAGGCGCTTTCATATTCGTTTGGGTTAGTCTGTGTTCGCGCATCTATGACTGCTGATGTTATATTTATCGACATCCTGCAATGTGTGTTTGGAGAGTCGGAGCCCTACTGCAGACTAATTTTCTCATCTCAGTGGATATCCATCATAGCACAGTCGCAAGTGACACGAAGTGAACGACTATAGTGCTTTCGGCAGACATGACAGCACAGAGTGGCTGGAAAACTTGTTATTTTTTTTGCAGCTACTAAGAAATTCTTCCATCGTTGCATTAATTGCACGGCCATGCCCAAATGACGACTGGGTTTTGCCCAGCCACTTCTTCATCAGATCCCAATTGTGTGTCCTTTTCCATACTCTCGTAGCTACTTCTTACAATCTCCCTTCCATCCATTCATAGTCTCATTTTTCCCTTCATTCACTTCTGCATGCATTTATCCATTCTAGTATGTGTGCATGCCTACAAATCCAATCGCATGATACTTTAGTTAATATGCTTTGCCTCCCTTTTGGTTCTATTCTTCTAATCCTTTTCGACGTGCCTTTCTTCTTCCCCATTCCTTACTTTGAATTGCCTGTAGCGGTTGTCCATGCACCTGCGAATGAAATTTACAAGGCCCCAATATGCACTATATCAACAGAGGTGCAACTGTTTGTCCTACGACGACACCGTCGACCACGCCCTGACCTTAATATCCACTACTATCTTCAGCGTCACTGCTTTTTCTTTTAGTATTACCTATTTCAAAACAGTAATTTACATATTATTCTAAGAAAAAGTTTTGATTGCACACAAATGAGAAGCGATGTCAAGTGGTAGCATCATTGAGGCACCTCAAATGGCCGCAATAAGTGAGTCCAGATAGCGTGTTTAGATTACCAACCACACGAAACAAAGTCGTGGAGGACGACCAAAAGGCAGTCCTAATTTCCGACTCATCAATAGCGCTAAAACTCCTATAAATTCTTGAGACAAAAAGTGCAAGAAACCATATAAATGCCAAGTGTATACTAGAAATAACACAAGCTGTATGATTAACACTCCACTTTCCTCTACTCCTGAGAACTCATTTGCGGTAGTAAATGTTGGAGGTCTTTTTGATGCTGGTGGTCAAAAAGATCTTCAAGCTGACCTCAAGGGGTGTACCATTGTGTGTTTGCTTTATTTTCGCCCATATGAATGGAGATGGCGCAAAGATCTATTATACGTCTCACAGTCCCATGTCCCAGATGCTCCAAGACAAATTGTGAAGCATCTGTCCTGCATGATGTCGAAGATATTTATAACATATTCAATAACAAACCTTCGCGACAAAAATTCTGACAGGAACCATTATGCTGGCAAATGCAATTAGCACGTCTCAACAAACTCTGTCAGGGACACCTTAGAGCGACCACTGAAGTCAAAATGTGCGCCTTCTCCCAACCGGCGGAGTAGATTAATAAGATACGTCCATGAGGAATTCAATGTAGCGCATCAACAAACTGCACGTGCTTATTTGTGCACCGCTTTTTTACCAAAATTGTTTTTATGTGAATCAGTAGCAAAGGATCGTCAAGTAAGGTAGAATAAAGCAGAGGAAGAAAAGTAGAGAAAAGTTTTAAGATTGTCTACAATGACTATAAAATGCAGAAGCGCTAAGATTCTGGCTTTATTTGCCGATGAATAACTACTACGTCGAAAATGATATCGCATGTTACCTCCTACTTGCATTGATTTCGCCTGACAAATTCACTTAAGGATTGCGCAAAAGCAATCTAATGACGACACATATGACGTTCAAAACACCTTCAAATAACAGTGTTTGAATAGCTAAGTGAAATGAAATTTCTCCCATTATGATGAACGAGACTAGAGAGATTGTAGTCCTTCCATTTTGGTTGGAAACTAGAGGCGATCCAACAGTTGATAAGCGATGTTCAACAGTTATTTAAAAGTGGTTATTTTTATATCCAGTCACGCAGGCCAAATTAGCTCAGATAATAAATCGGCCGCAAGGTGTCATGGCCTTATTCGTCTAATATAAAAATCGTCACAAATAATAAGCGTAAATATAACGCGGGCTAAAGAAAGGCACTCACAGCATGCTCGTGACACTCCTAAACATGCTCCCAGTGCTTGCAAAAACGCACTCAAGGAGGAAGTTCAACCGAATTGCTTTTTATGCCTCATTCACTTTTTTACTACAATCTACGTAAAAAAGAAGTATGAGAAAATATTTCTAAACGATTAGTACCCCATAATCCTGACAGCTACAACGCAACGAGGAAATTGTTTTATCGTGATAAACCGATAAGCTGGTAATCCTTCTCGCAGCTTACGAAAAAAGATAAGGAATGGTGAAACATGGAACTGCAATCTAAGCATTTGCATGAACTAAGACATGGATTGCGTATGATGATCCAAGAGATGCATGATCCACCCTCAAAATTGGTTTCAGATATTTGCAAGCCTATTTGGGCTTTTGTCAGTGCACATTATAATAAAGCCGATCCCTAATGGATCCACTATTTCAATTATTTCACTTATACCACTCAGTACTTCTCGGTGGTAAGTATTTCCTGAAAGAGGTAATGTGGTTGAGACGATGGGGTGTGAAGTTTTGTCAAATGTGACTGCTCTTGCAACACTACTTTCCCCATCAATGCGTCTTCTATCATGACACAGGCCGCGATTTTCAAGTCGGCCACTATTATTATCAACGCATTTCTTACGCAGCCACCCATACATACGCTCGTTTATTTAATTGGGAGCTTAGTAAGTCCCCTTACACGACTCATAAGCATGAGACATTCAGCTTTTGGGAATTAGTTACACATGATGCAATTGATAGCACTATTCATGACCATATGTGTATAAAATTATGAAATAACTGCACTTCGGAAGCCTGTTCTTCATGAGATGGAAAATATCCAAGCAAGAGGTGTGAGTGAAATCGTTGATCATCTGCGCACATGCAAAGATGAATTGTGGTGTAATCCAACGCGGATCCACACACACGGAATGTGTGGGGCAGCAAAACCGCAGAATGAAGGAGATAGGAAGATTGAGACGATCAAGGTGAAACGTAAAAGGTGTAAACGACTAAAATGTGAGAAATTGGACTTGTAACCACGATCGGGTCAACATGACGATATCATAGGGAAGGTAATAAAGATGTTGAATCTTGAATGCAGGATAGCTTTCATGACGCATGCATAACCCCAAGCGACGCTAGTGCAGCGACTATAGCACTTCTGGTAGACAAAGTGTGCACGATTTCCTCTTTCCTCTTCTGCTAGTATGCCTTCACCGTACGCATTTGGCCACGTGTTTGTCCTTAGGCACACCTCGCTGATCACATTTAAGTTGGAGAGGGATGCTTGACTCCTAAGCACTAATTCTTTGTCGATTTTACAAAGTCACCTCAGAAGCATCTCTACTTGCCTGCTTGTCAGTGGGTGGCATGCAGAGCAGCAAACGAGCAAAGGAAGAGGTTGTGGAATGAGTCCTGATGAACAAGAGTGGAAGGTTTGCTGCTTTGTAGAGCGAATTACGAAAGCAACACACAGATGGCGAATAAGGTTCTGACAACTAACTGAAAGTTAACGTTAATTTTAATTGAGTGTAGAGTGATTCGCTGACCGAGTGGCTGAATACGAGAAAGCCAATGACGTGAAATGGCTTGTGCTGCCAATCAATCATTGGCAATCAAGAATTTCACCAATATTTTCCCCAAACCGTCGACTCACAGGTCTGGAGAGCGCTCCACTTTAGGCTAAAAAGACTATGCTTCGTTCGTGCTTGTGGAGGACTGCAGAAGCAGTTGTTCACGATGAATCATTTGCTTTCGAAAAGCAAACGCTGCTGATGCCTTTAATCCAACCGCTCAAAAGAATTCTATACAAGTAGAGTGTGTTTGGGAGAGACTTCTTGAGAACAGTAAGACCAGTAACTCTGTCGAAGTGGAGTGATGCTTCAATGTTTGCCCATGAGAAGGTGTCATGACGTACTGAAATAGTGTACTGCCTCTCATTCCTCCTATTCGCCTGATTATATTTGTTTAAACTGCAAGTGATTAGCACTAGATCTTGGTGTCGACGATCGTCAGAGGACTATGATGGGTTAGATAGTTTGAAGACCATTGGGATGAGAAAAGCGTCTACCAGGCGCTGAGGGAATCATGTAAACTTGTTTCCCTGCTTTAAAATTACCGAGGTGATGGTGCCCTTGATTTTACAAAGCAGCCTGCTTATGCCAAACGGGCAGAGCCTTAACCGAGCCTAGGCCATCAGCACCGAAATGGAGGCAAGGGCGGCTGAGTAACTGGTAATGACTGTCGTCTTCTATTTCCTACTTATATAAGCTTTTGTCACTCTCATAGTTATTCATTCAGAACACTACCTACCCTGCTGCTTCATATAAATTTTTATTCCGCGATCCCGCAGCCGACCATCATTTGTCCTTCATCGTTTTATTTTCCCCATTCACTTGTTATTTTTGATATAATGCACTATTTACGGCCTCATTTTTAACTTAACGATTTGGTATTATCTGTTCGACGTCGCGTCTACTCTTCGAAACAAGTCGTGTGGTGGATTATGTTCTAAATTTCCTGGCAGTCCTCTTGCATTAGTCGCGTTTTGAGATTGCCTTAAGGCTTTTCCGACTAGAGACTGCAGTGCTATTGTGTACAGCGTCTCCATTAATGAGGCACAAGGCTGGATCGCAGATGTTAGAAGGAGCTGACTTGCTCAAAATGTGAAGATATACTGCTAACCTAGCCGATTCCGATGCGGTTGTCTAGTCTCCTAGAACTGCGAATGAGTTCGTCCCATTTGCAGACAACGCTAGCCACAGACACTGATGACTTCGACCTTGTTAACAGCTTTCTGAAAAACTTCAGTTGTTTCTGGTTTTCATTTTCTTGTGCATGCTCGTCTCCCATGGTCAGATTTAATATAAGTACTCTAAGAACGCCATTTGGGTTGGCACCTTGCAATGAGGTCCATTATGCTAACACACGTGACTGGTTTGCGACCAGTTACTCATATTACTGCTCCGGTGGGTAGAGAACAAAAAGCATGGAGAACACGACTGCATACAGAACGAAAACATTTGTGGATGCAAAATGTTTAATAATCCTTTAAGCAGGTCTGCGCATGCGTCAAATTCATTGCAGAGGACTGGTCAGTTCACAGACACCCACCGATCCAAAGCTTTGCTGGCTAGCTGGAATTGCTTCCTTTCCTTTGGGGCAACATCAACATCAAGGACAGGTTCTTTGCTGCCACTCGGAAAAAGATTGAATTGTGAAGTGTTGCCCAAGTGTTTAGGTGCAACGTAGATTTACCATGCATCCGTTTGCTGCCGACTGCGTCAAAGAATGGCAAAATTGTTTGAAACAAGACCAAATGGGTATTGAATTTGATGTTATTGCCTAGTAAGTGGAAGGACGATATGATGTCTTAAATGGAACAAGTTGCGGTTAAGGTGCTTCTTTTGGGCTCACAATATCACTTACCGAAACGATGTAATTGCTGAATAGCGAAATCCTGTTTCTAATTTAAGGCATGTGGACTAAGAGAGGGGTAATGGATTGCATAGTTGGTTAGAAAAGTAGAGAAGTAAATAATGAATGATTAAGGTTGAATAAAGGTCAGCGATGACGGCGCGCAGACATTGGTGCATTTGGTGACCACCTGGGTCATGCAAAGTCGGTCTGTGTTAGTAGCGTCAGTCCCGGTCTGGATGATTCATTTTATTGCATTTTGCGCGTCTGCACTTTAGCCCTCTCTGCTCCTCTCCATTCGCTTGTACTATGATTCTCTACTCACTTCTCATGATTTATGCAGTCAGCTCCATTCCCAGCTCCGTATTACCATGCCGAATAAGGAAATGCTAAAGGAACAAGTAGTGAAGTTAGTGATAGAAGACTTGCATCAGAGCACTCTTGTTCCCATTTTCACAGTCTCTCTTGAGTTATTCTACTTGAGGGCTCAAGATTAATCCAATCTCTTGTCAGTCCCCTCCATCAGACGATTACAAGCGCATCCCTTTGCGTAAAACCATTACGCTTCATAAGACTCCGTTGCCACAATCACGTGACACCCGCATCGAAATCACATTGCTTATTTACAATTTAGGGAATTTTGATCTAAATAAAAAGGCAAAATGTTTCATTAGCTGAACATAAAGTACCTTGTTCTTCCTTACTTCTTGGAGGGCATTGATCAATTTGATCATCAATGCCTGGTATAGGGTCAATGATTACGCATGTCTACAAGAGAAGTAATCATAACTCTGACGTTGATTCGACGTCCTCAAGACTTCACATCAGGTGTCATTGACAGCCATCAACGCATGGTAACTCGAGCTGTTCTTTGGACATTTAACGCAACAGTTAATAACTTACCACTAACAACCACTTACATAACTTCTCGTTCTCCCCCACAACTGGCCCCTGGTAAAAACGCTAACCGCACATAAGGGTTGCGCAAAAGGTGGATTAAATGAGTGTCAGAATTGCAGCAAGTATTTGGACAAATGGCTGTCAATACAGTGCTGATTGTTGCATGGCTTGAGGGCAGAGGAAGAGGGGAGGAAGAGTATAAGGCAGAAATCGAGGCACCAGAATACTGATTTAGCATCAGTTTATACTTCCTTTCCATAAATTCATCAACCGATTATCGGGCACTTAAATGTGGCTTTGAATAAATGTGATTTTTACCAATCTGACCAATAATACTAGAATGTCTCGGCAGTTACAATGTCAGTGTACTGTATTGCACTAACACTAATGGAATGAATCTTATTAAACGACCAATAGTTGTGTATTTGGGTCGAATTATCTTGTGTTAGCTGCCATTTGTTTGAATAATTCCTGCAATTTCTCACTAATTGCCTCTTTTCGTATAAACCTCAATGAAACAAAGAGTTATTTAGTTTGACTGCTATCGAGTTGTTGGAATCCACTTCATTTTGACCAATCAACTACAGTGGGTTTGCATTCGAAACAAGAATAGTCGCCGGTTGCATTGTGCAGATCGGTCCTGTGTGCACTTGTGTCGCATTGAACAAGGAATTTTTAATGGTTGATTTCGTCAGCAGTGTACTAAACTCCAGGTAGGCATGGGAACACAAAGACGGAGCGTATCGCATCTTATAGGTGTGAATGGCATGGGTAACAATTGGGTCAGTGTTGGCGACATAAGGAACGATATGATTGTGAAAGTCAATTCATACTGCAAGTACTTCGTGCAGCGAACAAGGTAAAGGAGTTGCAGAACATGTTAATAAATTGCGCAGCCTTCCTTCCGTCGTCTGTTAACTCACAATCAGGAAGTGGAATCCACTTGTCCATTTTTCGCGACTTTTGTCACCCACCGTCTGATGCAGATGCAAACCAGTCGTTTCGTCACTCCTGTCGCAAACGCCCTTCGCTAGGACTCCTAACTCAGCGATTTTTGACTATTTCAGTCAGACTGTTTGAAAGTGGAACTATTGATGGCGTTGAGTCTATTACGCAAGTAATTTGACCAAGCTAACTAAGTAAGCTTTAAAAAAGTGAATTCAAAACCAAATCATCCGGCATCCGTGCGTCTCATCAACAGCGCGGACGCTTATGAGTAAATGCAGCTCTTCGACGCGAACGGCAATCCAACTACTGTTAGTCAAACCATTGCTTCTACTCTCTGCACACAGGTACTTGCACTTAGATGCCATGAACTACGAATAATTCAATTAACTCTACAATTGGGAGTGTTTTTGATGTATCTTATTGCAGTGGGCAAGCACTTTAGTTACTTTTCGCCATTATAGAATCGTATAAGCAGAACGTTAAAAATAAAACATTTGTTTTTCGATCACGAAATTGGGAGCATTTGCGTAATTTCGAAGAGAAGTAGCCATCGTTTCTTCTGCTGACTCCAAAACCGTTTGTGCGGTCATTAAATGGGAAATCAACTCCAGTAAATAATAGCAATATTTTGCTTTTTCAGCACCGTGGATTTATCCGGATGAAACGTCAACAGTAAATGATCACTCGCCTAGTCACCTAGAAGGAGGTCTGCCGAAATTTCCAGCCATACTGCATGTTAATGAATTGTCCCTCCCTTTTATACCCTATAATTATGCGACTGATTTGGCAAAGGCGCATTTATAAGTAATGGTTAAAGTGAACAAATTAAGGCATATGTGGGTAGGGTATGAACCCTGGTCTGCATGATTGGATTCTAATAAATATCCTGCCCTGGGAATTGCCTTTGACAAAACGAGTATCACAAATGTATGTATGGTTTCAAAACACCTTAGTTTTCCAATGTCATGGGTAGGAGTGAACACAAGACTCAATTCCATAGGGAAGCCAACAGGAAGGGAGTCGGTGATTTCGACTACGAAAACAAAGGTTAATTTAATGTATTTATGCGGTCGCATAGGTAGTCAACACACATTTGTCAATACCTGTACGCTTAGTCTAGAGGGGTAGATCGAATCGACATGTCTAAGGAATAATAAGGGTGACAAAAATGCGTGCCCCTTCCTTGCTCGATTCCATTTCCCACAACCGACGCATAGTCACCCACTTCCGTCATTTCCTTGATGTCACAGGGCTTCTAGACCATTATATGTGGTATAAGTCTGTGTCCCAACCAGGCGTATTCCACAATTTGACACTGATTTTGGTAATCAGCCACGAAGGCATCATGCTAGAGTAAATGACTCTGAGGTAATTCCTTGTCGTCGACACTTACAAGTGTTGGTAGCGTCGGAAGAGTTCAGTAATGCGTCTGCTCTTCAGCTCTGATGCATAGATGGAATGGGTGACGTGCCACATTTCAGAGTCGGTCTTTGAGATGATGATAATTTTCAAACTGTCAAGGTGCAGTGATCATCTTTGTTTTAATCCTCACACCACGCTTCATGATTCTTTACCTCTACTGCCTAATCCCTGTCACCGTTTGTCCTTCCGTTCAACTAGGTGGCTGCATTGTGTAGCTTATTTTGCTATGAATTTAGCCTTCAACCGTTGTTTCTCATCATGCTTACACCATTCTCTGTGTTTCGTCCATGTGTTTGCGAATTTTAAGCCATTTCCTTCTAACCCTTGCGCTCAAGCTGTGAACACACATTTCTTATATAAGGGCACGGTATCCGCTTTAACCTTGATGCTGAACTTGAATTTAAATATGCATCTCCGTAGATTCTTTACGCTGGCCATATTTCTTAACTAAGCGAGTTCATCAGATTCGCCGCAAAATGGTTTTCGCATGCCACGTATGCCAATAAACCCATTTGAGTGGCTAACTGCCTAGTGTTTGAACGTGGTTGGAATAAGCCACTAGACAAAACTATGCTTTGAGGTCAATTTTTGAAGAAAGTAGCGTAATTTAAAGGCAATTGCTTTCTTCCAAATCCGATATTCAGAGCCTCCTCTGCCCAAGCAATACGCTGGTTTAATTAAGCATTACGCTTGTTACGTAAGTAACAACCGCTACCAGACCTTTGCGATGCTCTTCACTTTTCGCTACCTTTTTATCCTTCTATAGAATGCATTCTGACGTCTGCAGTCCCCAGTCTGCCTGTTTGTAATCAGCTTAACTTTTCTCCTTTTGCTTACTAGCGTTTCGTCTTGTGCCAATCTGCTATCGCCTCTGAGGATAATATCGTGGAGATAGAACAAGCTCGGCTCATTGAAGCTGGCACTTCATGCCTACAACTCCTCCCTTAATGAGTGATGAAAAGCCCGGTTTCCGCGTGATGACATTTTTTGCTTGAGATTAACAAAAATGGCAATTTTTAACTCCATTATAGGAGTCTAAGTAAAAACCTGCACAAAGTAGTAGTAAGTTAAAGCACAATAGGAGTAAAGAAAAAGTGCCTTAAGCACTCAATGACGATATTGCTAACATTTGAAGACGATTGGTTGGATGGATCATTCGTGCTAAGCAGGCTGAACGAAAGTGCTTTAAGACTTCTCTGCAGCTACATGCAGCCTTTAGCCCTGCTGCCACTTTTGATGCACTAACACACTCGCTGTATGGTTATTGTGGCACTTTAATGAGTCACATATCAGTGCAAACTAATCTAGCCCTAGAGGTAAGCAAAACCCAAGAGTGGCAGCCAATTGTAAAGTCAAGCAAAATATATTCGACCTTCCCAAACTGATCACAATAAATAGCCTAACTGCAGAAATTTAATTTCGTAGTACATCCCATGCCCATCATGACACTCTAGGGAAATTTGAAAAAAATGAATGGCCAATCGTAAGTGAAAAGAAAATCACGCATTGATTTTGAAGCTGATGGAAAGGTTCTACATGGTTATTGTGGATATTTTGATAAAACAACGTGATTTGGGTAATATTACAAACTAATGACTACCGAATATTCAAATCAGTGCATATGAATGCGAACAGCAGCCTCCGTACGAGTTAGGTGCCAACGAAGTCGTAGTTTGGTTTGGGGATGTAATTGCCAGCGCTCAGCGACCCAGCCGATGTCTTCCAGGTTCTTCATCATGTCAACGTATTCTAGTTGGTGCATAGTTTGATAAACTCTGATAACTCACAGTTACTGCTCTTTGGGAAAGTGGTAGCATAAAACTGAGTAGTCACGATTAAGGTTGAAGCTTGCATGAACTACTCACCAAATGCGTATTGTAAGCACTAGCATATTTCACTCACCATACATAATTTTAAACAGCGGCATATCGCCAAGTCCTTTTACATGAATAGATGCCCTTACTAGGAGAACATCTTTGGCATATAATTTATGCCAAAAACTGCGTAAAATGGGCTCAAGGGCAGGGAGCGGACTTGATTTCAAGCATCCACCAGGGGTGATAGAACCATTTTACTAAAGCGGAAAGATGGATCAATTGGCTAACCGAAGTAGTCATTGTCTGAACTAAGGCATGTGAAATGAGTAGGCTCCTGCAAACTTCTACACTGAAGTGGTTTTGAAAAATATGCCGGATTCTGCTAAAATATCAATGCCTTGAAAGGGAACAAATATTAGGCCCTTTAAAAGCCATAGGCATGACCTCAGATCCTTCGACAATTATGATATAACAATCAAACATGACCTGAATTGACATACTGAATCTACTACATTGCTTTGCAAAGTTATGGCCTGCAACTTCCAAGAAAACTGTGCATGATGCGCTACGATTGGATCGATGCAAATTATGCCGCACTTTCAACGCTACCTATTAATGCACTTTTGCCAACATACTCACTGTCAATTTTGTTTGTTTCGTCTGTTTTCAAAAGGCTCCACTACTAGATAATGAGAGGCTCTAGGATGGTAAGGCAACCGATCGCGAACACAAGCCGAAGTGATTAGCTGAAAAAATGTGACAACCTCACACCAAATGCGATCTCACAGAAGCTTGCGTCAAATGAGTGAATCCCAGATGTCACGTGGTTTTCGATGGCACAAATGCCAGTTGGCACGCCGAATAAGCTACGCCTCCTGTTTGGTCTTTGGTTAGTTACCAATCCTTCAAGTGAGAGAGGTAATGACAAGAGGATTATGCGATTGTCTGGCATTAAATGCACTCATGCACTTTGTGTTGCAACGGAAAAGCAGGTGACATCCTCCAAACCCTTCAACGCTGGCCACTTTACCCACTGTGGAATTCGCTATCCTGCTAAATTGCTAACGCATGGGCAACCGGCTGGCTGGTAAGATAAATAACGAGCAAGCTAGACTACCCAGTTATCCAGTCGGAGACATAGGCAGCCAATCATGGAATGCATAATAACCACTTTGACTTCTGACCTGCCATTTAACACGTCCACATCCTAGTCAAAACAAATGTTGCCTGACCCTCTCCTTACTTGCCACTACTCCAGCATAAAGCAGTCTGGGAGGCGTGTAAACTGTTGTTCAGAGCAATCCTTTCACTCTATTTTGGAATCCATATTTGCATACTGTGTGAGGCACTTGTTGGGGTATTGATAAAACTAAACAAAAGGTGCATTATGGGACCCTCGACAGACATGAACTGCATAACGTGACGCAGTCTCTTCACATCGTGTAGGGCATATTGGAATGGCATTGTGCGTTTCGAGCCATCTTAGTTCCCGGTCGGTTATTGTTGACGTGTGAGGAGGTGTGAATAGGAAATAGCCTATTTGTGCACCCCTGCTACCTCTATCCTTAATGGTTCATTGGCCTTCCTTATTGCTGTAGGGTGAATACGCATGAACCTGCTACCGCTTTGGGAAGAAAATCTACAAGAAGGAGGTAAGCGAAATCATAGACTGCATCGGGAAGATTGGAGTGCTCGAGCATTCGGAGTATCCATAACCTCATCCTCCAAAGGAATGAATAGGATTTGAGCCACTCGCAGACGCAAACACCATGTAGTGGTAATGAAGAGCCCTGCTTACAATTCGCAGACGTCATCGACATCATCATGGTTATCTTTCTTGCTTCATCCGAGCGCTGGCGGCAAGATTGAAGCGCTCAAAGCTACTCTAATTTGCTTGTACTCTACCATATTTCCTACTCTTCCTCTTCTTCATATCATCAGTAGTTTATTATGCCCCCACTTTCTCTGCGTTTGAATCTGCTATGTCCGAGGCACCTGATGACCTTTCTTCAGCCTCTACCCGCCTCTTCTTTTGTCAATTGTACAAATTTAAGTAATGTTTTCATCACATTCGGTGTCTCTATTCCCTCTTTATGTGAACAGAATCCGGTCAAAGGTGGTAATACAAGTAGTGGTGGTTTGGGTAGAATATAGGAGCGCGAATGAAGAACATTTCATTGCGTTGTCATATTCTCTACGTGCAATCAAGCCTTCATTATTTACGCAATTTCCTAAGTAAATGCGTAAAAATTGATGCTGTTGTCAAGACATTTGTTTGCTTTGGGAGTGTGTTAAATGGTTTGTTAAGATGATACCGATGGAGTCTGATTAATGGGGTCTGATTTGTGTCAACATGCCTCTAACTCTATCAAGTCAATGTACAGTCTTATTCGTCCAGATGGAACGGCTTTACCACATAGAGTCGTTTCATTCGATCATGAGTCCGCCATGAAGAAACGGAGGATGTCAGCAGAAGGAATGAGGGAGAGATGGATGTCGTGTAGTTCTGTCTCTCTTCCTAAAAGCTCTCTAGGAGAGTAGCAAACAGCAGAAAAGGACTTTGTTATGGAGAAAAGTGTCATCTGCCCCCTCTCGAAAAAGAAGTCATTGCGGCAGAGATACTCTGATCACTGTGCACTGTTATGCTTGCCATGCAAGTTATTTTAAACTTCTGGCAGAACGGGACTGCCAATAATACTCAAGGCAATTCATTTAATTGCTCCTAAAAGTAATTGTTCTTGCTTGTAGCGCGAAATTTTGCCTTTACGAATGCTTCGTCGCACTAGATGCCGAAGAATGCAGAGGACGATGGTAAATTGTACTGTTGACTCCATTTCACCACAATCTGCAGCGAACACTTCTTGTGTGTGTTTGCAGATTGGGGCAGGACTTACTCCTAATCCGCCAATGCAGAACGGTGAAGGTGGCCAAAGGAACGTCCGCAAACGTTGCATCGTTGTGTAATATGAAGACAGTCAGAGTGAATTCAATCAATTACTGCCAGCCCCCTCGCTGGATGGTAAAATTTGCCTCTATTAAATGGAAGGACATTCTTGTTATGCAGAAGTGTGGGGAAGATTGCCAAACGCGTAATCATTATTTGGCAAACCTCTTTTATCAATGGCCATAATGGATGGGTAGGCAGATTAGACTGCTCAACGACGGTGTCAACTATTATTTGCCAGGGTAGAGCACCCACATAGTAATGCAGACACTCCGCCGTCTAGTAGACCAGTCTCGACAGAAGGACACAATGTTGTAGTGCCGATGTATTAAATATCGCCGGAAGGGGATGCGGAGTACCAACCCCTTCACGATTCTAATGCACGATGGCTTCCGTTCGCCTTCTTATTGCTATCCCACAGTCAAAGGCAAAATATAGTCTAGAAAGTGAGATAGATGTGCCAATAATGGGTGAAACATTCTCTGAGGGATGAAGTTTTACAATGTTATAAAGGCGTTAGACCTCCTCTGTGTCTAACGGCATCATAGGCATTGGTGCAAGCAGTTCTTTAAGAGCGCTACACAAGTAACTGGACCAAGTGGGTGGTGCTAAACTTGCGACACATAAGGCGCTTTTAGAGTGCCTTATATCACAGTGAACACATCGCTCCAACCTACGTTGAAGGGTTCCCAGTGGAAAGAATCCACAATGATATCGTAGGTCCTCTACCATCGTTCTACCAAGGCAATCTCGATAGGATAGACTGCTTACGAAGGCGACCGAAACTAAATCCATGCATGCACAAATCATTAGTTTGATCACTTTGGCTTTTTCCATCAAAAGGCACGGGATTTGTTGGTATAGAGCGCGCTATTCGGTTGATAGCAATCAGAAACGTAATTTCTTAAGCTCGCTCTTTTATTTGACCATGCAAGACCTCCACGCTGCAAAGACATACACATAAACCTGAAGAGCAACGGGTGGATAAAAACGCAAAAACCACACTCTTGTCGGACCGTCAAAACCTTTCGCCGAATGCGCGAAACGGCATAACTGGGATCTAGGCCTTGGACGCATCCTGTACTTGTTAAATAAGTCTGATATTCTAAAGATCGAGGAGAAAGAGGGAAACGGTGCATCTGCTGACAAGTTTTTGCAAAGAAAACTTTATAAAATCACATAATTCAATGAGGAGTAAGTTGAAAACAAACGTGCTGCTAACAGGTGACAAGGAGTGTTTTTGTTTGCTCAACTTCGTGGCTGATAATGAAGTGACTTATCAGTTTGCTCTTCTTCGGTCCAAGCCTCATTGCACATTTCATCCACCCTCATTCTGCGGTCGACGAGCCAGAGCAAATGATGAACGCAGTAGTGGAGCAAATCCTGGGAGACGACAAATTAGAATAAACGCGTCGATTAGCTTTTGCTGTACCCCTGTTCATTCCTTATCCCCATTGCTGCACAACAACCACGATATAGTCAGGCACTGAGTGATGGGCATCGGTGGCATCCCGATTGTCCCCTTGTAAGGCATGCTTAGGTTGTCTTACCTGCTATGGTGACACTAATACTTCCCAGTCCCACCTTGAGGACTGTCCATTAAAGGCTTGTATATTCCACCGAGGGAGGTGGCAGTGTCCCTATCACTTGTGTTTCTGTTGAGTACGCGTGCAGCTGGTTGAACCACCTGCAACTTCAGATATCGACGCGAATTATCGTAGGGTTGATTAATTAAAGAATAGCCCTTGTCAGGTTAGTTTAAGCTGCTTTAGTGATAAAAAGGTTAGTTTGGATTTCCCTTTTTTTTTTCCAAGGCACTGTAAAGGCACACACTTTGCAGTCTGCATCAGTTTACCCACTATTATAAAAAAATGAACATCTACTCAAGATTGCAGCCACCCTCCACATTTTATCCTGCATTAATGACACCTCCTTTACACTAATTCGCTGAATCACATGTCACAGAATGCTTCTCTATTCCAATTTGATCGTGCTCCAATTACGGCATTCAAAATTCCAACAGGTTTATTATTTGCGATTTTATGTAGACAAGAAAAATTATGCAAAATAATAAGACCGTTAAAATATTTTCTGATGCGGTGCTGCCAGGACCTCTGCATGTCCTTCCTAAAACTTTGAAGTAGCACTTGAGAATCTCAGTTGGTCTATGGGCTTTGCCAATTGGCTGGATAAAAGAAGTGATCATACCTGGCTAGTGATCCCTTGTCACCTAATCTAGGCTTCATTTAAGCAGTTGTTTTTAGATTTTACGTAATAATGTCTCAGGTAGGTCTTATTGAATCTGCCTCCGTTGCAAGGCTCTACTATGTCCTTTTGATGTTCATTTTCTCTGCGAAGGCCACTGGAATTTATCAGTAAAAGCACTATTTTTAGGAGGGAACAACCAATACACAAACGCACCTAGTTTCTGGGATTTTTGAGACTCATAACGAATTTAGCCTGAATTGCATGAAATGGGTGGATGGATACATCTCTCTGATGCTTTTCGATAAGAGAAGTCAAATTTTTCCCAATAGCGCGGGTAATGCAGCAGCGTATTACGACCAAGAAGAAAGGTTCTTTCGTCGGCTTCCGTCGCAAGTGCTCCCTGCTTATGTACGAGGTCCCATAAGCTGTGTGATCATTACGCCGTTGTTGCGCAAGACCGCCGCCATTCAAAATGACACTATACAAATGTGATTTGTCATTGTTGCATTCTGCTCCTCCCATTCGTCTCTACTTGGATGTGTCATCGGATATCCCATACTTTTCGGACCAGTGGGGCCGATTTTTGAAGACAGGAGATGTTGCCCTACTGAACACGCGTGAGTGGGAAGGAGTTGAAACGGCGGGGCAAAGGATGCAATTGAGCGATTATGACTGTGTCATTTTATATCTTGATTATGTGGATTTCGAACGTCGGGGGTGTGGACACCTAAACGCGCTAGGTGATATCCTTGCGCAAAAGCAGACATTTGTGTTGACTAACACGATATGGAAAATGTCGGTTCCCTATCCGAATTTGGACTGCATGGAGAGGACTTTTGAGGTCTTAGGCGGTTTCCAGTTTCCCCCCTTCTGTAGGCTATTTCAAAACTGGCGCATTTGGTGTAACAGGCGGCGGAACAATTTGACGATCGATTTTGTAGAGATGTTACGCTGGGCCTGTCTCAAAGTCATGTGGAGTAGGAGAAGGACTCAACGCACCTAAGTATACTTACGATGTGCCAGTCTATGGCGTCATGCTGTAGAGTGTTGAAAAGCTTAAAATGAATGCTATTTAATTATACTTGAAAAGACCTGCACTTTTATTCATGGGGGAGGGAGGTTAATTCGGAACGAAGTGGAAGGTGTTTTGTGATTGACGCGTGGCGGGTTACAATATATTGGCATGGCATCGCTTTGTACATGGAGGCGTTTTCGTAGGCCAAAGTGGTGCCACGTTACTAGCCACATCGAAGTAGACGCTGGTGATTCACAGTAGTGCTGTGGTGCATCACCCTGCAGCCACCGCGTAACTTGAACTGGCTTAGGGAACGCTGTGCTGGCGCTTCAGCATCGCATGCAATTTTGAATCAGATAAAATACACGAGTGATGAGTGCATGTGATTTATTGTCGATTCGTTTCCTCCTGCTGTAAGTCCTGATGTTAAGCAACACCGATTTCACCTCATGTTGATTAACCTTAAGCCCTCCAAATGCTGCTCAAATGAGAGAATATCAGCTTAAGTCTGGTGATCTTCACGACTTGTGACCCACGGTGGTAATCATAATCAAACAATGCTCTCCATCGGTCGCATTGGCGAAGTCAAGTGGAAGTGCCGACGCCCTTAACCATGGCCAACGCGCAACTGATACAAATTTTCCAGCGGAAATGCAGGCCACCAAAGCAGTGACAGTTGACAGTTGAGATTCAAGGTAGATTAATGAAGTGTAAATGCATCTGTGGCAAAGTAAACATGACGGAATTTGTCTAAAGCATCTGCAAGCTCAATCATGCGTTCCCCAAAAAAGCAATAGAGGAGTGATTTGAATATTTTAGTCAGCAAACAGACCAAAGCAAAACAGAAATGCTGCAATAGTTGACAACTTCCCCTACGCTGTTGATGTGCTGAGGCTCTTTCAATAGTATAGAGGTTCGCTTAGCAGGATGAACAATATGCAGGGAAAATTACTGAACAGCGGTGCGTGCGGTGTAAGTCTTTACAATGAAAAATTCTAATGGAGCAAAATCCTCTTGATAAAAACCGCTTAGCTATCGTAGATTTCTGATGCGTAGAGGATAGGCATTTCGTACCTTATCATATTTCTTAAAACAAATGTAATTATGAGTGCGTGCGTGTAAGACTTTGAAGAAAAATGCATGCCTGTGCATTTCTGCAAATGAAGCAGCATTCTTATGCGGGCGAATTTATCAAAGCGAATGCAAATGCAAATATAGTAGACAAAATGGGGTTACAGATGTTTGCGGGTCGTCAGTTTCATTCGGTGTGCGAGCGGGAGAGGTGACACTCCCGCCTTTCGTCATCCTACATCACATCATGTTCGACTCAATGCAGGTGCTGCATCTCGTTCATTAATGATGTGATTAATTGTGTTATATCTTCTTTCGGAAATGATAAGTTGGACAAAAACTGTCTACACAAGCATAAATTTAAGTGAAGTTTACTTGAAGAACCACTCTTCTTGCCATCAAGCCAATCGGTGAGACCTGGGGAGTTTTACTACAAAATTGCTATAAATAAATATGAGTTCCTACTCACCATTCTTTCTGGTGAGGGATCAGCGCGTGTCTACTCCTGTGTGCTGCTATTTGTTCCTTTCACTTTGCGCCTGATTCGGTAACTTGAATTCGCCTCTGGTAAAGGCTTCAACTGTGTATTCATATATTTATTGCTATCAGCTCGTGTTGAAAGTGTCATGCTAGCGTAACTGAGAGCAAAGTAAAACTTAAGCTCATTCGGAAGGTTGCAATTAGTCAAAATGACTACAACCTGAACATGCGGGTTTTATTCATAGTCAGATAATCGGCCTGATATAAAGTGAAGGTCGAGGTTGCAGATCGAATCCGCAGAGAAGTGTCCAATACAGAATGCAGAACGTGGTAATCCGGAAACTATCTGTCAATACGCTCAAATCAACGTCATGGTGCTTAATTATTTCGGCATCAGCGCTGAATCGTCGATTGTCGCATTTGTTAACGCTTCTCCTCAGTAGTATCGCAATACTTACTCGACTTGTTTCAGTAACAGCGACCACTTCTGCTTTCATTGTCGACATAAATCTATTCAACTCCCTTTAGCTTGGATACAGATAGCTCACTGATTATTAAGTGCAGAAGGCCGCATAATGCGAATCCATGTATTTTAATCGTGCACAAGGATTTTTGTGAAAATTACTCCCAAATAAATAATTGTTATTAAAATTTTTATCTTTATCACACAGAGGCAGGAACGTAAGATCAAAAGTGCCACCGTTTTCGCAAAGCCACGATTTCAAATATTCTGAAGGTACTACAGGAATTGAAGGTGCTCAAGAGGTTCGACTGCCTGACACTCTTGATTGCTGTAGATGGGAGCAGAGTGTACGAGCCTCTCATCTTGTACAGCTATTTCATTGAGGATATTTATGTGGCTTTCAGTTTGGAACTCCAAGCACACTTATTATCCTCCCAATCCTGTTCCCAGTTTCCCGTTGTTGTAAGGTAAATATCTCGACCAACCGGTAGGTCTAAGTCTGTCCTAGGTTTGTTATGGCATCCACCAGCCTGATAGTAGTGTTTAATCCACGTCCCGAAAGATAAGGTAAATAAGGGAGCAGGCAAAGTAGAAAGGCCTGAATACCACCTGCGTGAGGGCTAGAAGGCAAAGAACACAGAGTAGTGTAATTACCTATGCAATAATTCAGGACGGTGTAACTGCAGGGGAAGCAGAGAGGTAATTTGCTCTTCTGCCTCACTAGGCGCATAATTCCTCCCAATCTGAACTCACATTCGGATGGTTGATGTGAAGAATTCTGGAGCATTATACCTCCACATATATCAGTTTTCGAGTGAATATTGCCTCATCGTGATGATTTTTTACTTATTGTAAGGAATGCTGATGGCTACCTTCATTTTTACTCATTCGTGCGTCAATTACCGACCTCAGCATTTACACCTTTACTTGCTGGAAATGGCGTTGATGGGTGGGTAGGTGGTGGCTACAAGGCTGCCATGCACAATAATTGTAGCAGCCAAGAAATTTTTAAAATTAAACCATCCATTGGCTTCATTGATGCGCAAGTTGCAGACGCTTTAAAAAACCTTTTATGCTAAGCGTTCTCTCAAATATAACGCCATGTGTGACCGCAGACATTGTTGCTTTAACATTAGAGGTGGCTTTGTAAACGAGCGTGCTACTGGGACTTTGTGGCAGTCACATTTCATTGCGGTTGCGCAATGCCATAATTTTAATACAATCATTACATCTTTTCATTCTTTTGAGACAGTTACGATTTCAAGTCTCAAATAAAGACGGATGCAAATAATGCGACAGCTTTGAGCCAAATTTTAGTTCGCCTTAATGGTTCTAGAACAGAAAGTCATTGCCTATCCGAAGCACTTTAATGGTAGTGGAAGTGAAGGAAAGAATATACTAACTATTAATTGCTCTATGATAAGATATCGAATTCACTGCTTAGAATTTGGGTCGCACAAACCGTAATTTTGATCCATGTTGGTTGCTACTTAACTGTTAAGGCCTATTCCATGCGAGTATTTTGAACGCAATCTAAAGCCCACCACTTCATAAAACCTGAGAATTTCGACAGAAGGTATTAGGATATCTGAGCTGCCCAACATAAACCAGCGTTTGTCCTTAGAATTCACTATGGATTTAAGCGGTGGCTGATGCGTTTCCTTAAGCAAAATCTTTCTCAAATGTGCGATATTAAAATTTTTCGACTCGTGTTTTAAGTAGTGCTCATCGCTCCTGGAGTTCATTTATCTTTTGAGCTATTCCGTGATAAGGTATTCGAGGTGAGGCCTTTTACGCGCAGTCGAAAGTTTGTACGAATGGCCACTCGAGACCGCAGGCTGAAACCCACTACGGCGTATAAAATCACTGATAGGCACAACATTGTCCTTTAAATGTTAATCACATGCATAAGTTCTACTCAAGATGAGCGCCGTATCACTGATAATACTCGAAGTCTTTCATCATAGACGTGGATATCTGTGACCGCAACATTCTCGTAAACGACAACCCATCTCCACATGCTGTGCCATAAACTCACTCTCACTACTGCTGCCCACATTAACGGACCTGGTTTAACTTAGATTGCCTTTGCTTGACTGAACTGGAACGCAATTGATTGATCCCTCACATGTCCAGCGGGTACTGATGCAAACCAGAACGCATTTGCCACTTGCCAATATGAGATCCACCACCCTTGTTGCACTCATTATCAAGCATCAGTGTTCAATTTTTTAACTTGCCTCGGACATTCATCCTAATGAGACCTTCCTTTGCTCCAAATGAGCCTTCGCTTTTGATGCGGGGATTTTGACCTTCAAATCGAAAACACGGGCACTGTGCATTTCCATCTCCACATTGACATAAGAGTACATAACTTATTTACTGCCATTCTTACTATTAAAAAGAATAAAGGAAAAAATTTTGGATTGATGTTCATCTGCTCCCTTGGAAGAGCATGTGGCGTCGCTCGAAGAGGCAGAGCGGAACCACACATTCTTTGTGAGCAACGTGGATTTCCACAGAGCCAGGATCTCGGCGCTGCAACTTGCTAGAGATGTGCGATGGCAAAGAACGACACAAACACCTTCTTCGCTGCCCATCACTAGCTAAACGAGAAGAAGGTGCACGGATATTCTTGAGAAAATCTACTCCTCTCTCCGTATCCTTATGAAAGCCACCGTGCCTTTGTGCCATCGTGCAACCACTTAAAGGCGGATAGCAAAGTCTGGTCCACGTCTGAATGCAAGGTGACGACATTTAACATAGCTCTTCTATTTTAACTGAGCAGTTACATAAATGTGGGTGCTCAACTAGAGTTGGAAATCGTACCTAGTGCTACCATGGAGCCACTAGAATGGTGGCATGAATGATTATGTATTTGCACAGTATTTTAAAATAAACACTGCAACCCATTTTTAGTAAGGATGAGGTAGACAGCGGATCTTGGTAGTGCCTTGATGGACAATCTACAGCCACTCAAATGTGCTGACCTAACAAAATTTGTGGATGAGAAGTATACATCGAGTTTCAAAGATTTTTGGATCCCTATTCGGACTTACGGACGAAGAGTGTCACTTAATAGACCAAAAATTTACTGCGTTTAAGGGGAGGAACCTTCGTAGCCACATAGCAAATGGGCAAGTCTCTTTGTAGGCAAGCGAAGACATGCCTCTACTATCATTCTTTCCCAATTCCTTGCCTCCAGAGATATGGACATGCTGGTAATAGCTGTTAAGATGCCACACTTCAGCCTCAACTGCTGTAAGTAAAATCCGCAAAAATAGCATGAAATGTTGTGTTGGGGTAAAATAAGTTGCCGAGTGCATATTAAACGATGTCACACTTTATCTTCTGCATTATATTGGTTGCCCATCTTGTTTGAAAACATACCTGACCTCGAGGGCTCTCCCAGATCTGCGGTTTATAACTCTGTTAATCCGAGTGGCCCTGCGTTCATCACCACTGCCTCTCATCCCTGTCATGCTCTAATAACAATTCCTGCACTATCCTCTACCGCATCTGGGAAGACTCGGTGCATTACAGTAACCTAATTACCAGATGCAATTATATTTGGTTTATTTATGCCCCATTATTTGCTCACTATTTCAAGCTCATGAGTGGAAAAGGACTTATCGCCACCTCCTTTAAGTAAAGCCCAAAAAATATATCGTTTGGAAGATTCCTTCAACCTCCGAATCTTTTTTGCGATACTTCTCCAGGTGATGAATTTCATCCTTTCCTGGCACTTGCATTTAGCAATTAAATAACAATTGTAAAGGAAAAAGGGAAACAGAAGTGCGTTTGGGCTACGTTTCTTAATGGTTTCTGTGGACAATGCCTTTTCGCACGGTATGTTTCCCTGCAGTCTTGCTCATTGTTGGAAGAACCTATAAGTAGCTATTTGCGTTTTGCATAAAATGGTCTTGAAAAATTTTTCACAGTTGATTGCCCTAGGCTTAAGAATTGCAGGGCCCTGTTCAGTCAACTTGAAAATTCGGTGTTATGCGGTTCGAGTGACATAGTGTTGGACTTTTCTAGGAAAAATGTGTTCTGAATTTTACAATATAGCGCCAATCACTTGGCGATAATTAGTAAATCAAAATTGTTTTCATAAAAAATAATGGTAAACGGGAGTGATAAGTGCAGAAAACGACTAGGTTTCTCATTTTGCTGATGACAATAATTTTAAATTCTTTGATTATTTGTCTAAGCATTTCTAAAACATTTCTACTGTGGTGTATGTCATTTGCTTCACACGTTTATTCACGAGCGATAGGCAAAAATTTTTCCCGAACCATAAGAAAAATTTTTAAGGATAACACAACCTTGAAAGAATCCAGATGACATCGACTAAATGACCCGTTGAATTTGTTAAAGAATCGGCAGCTGATTACGAAGGATTAGTAAAACATCCCACGCTAGTGATAATTCAGCATCCTAATGAGGCGTTAGAAGCTACAATTCGACCATCTTTTTAAAAATGATTCGTCAAGTTGTGCCACTTATAAAGGGTACATCCAAGCAAAAGTCACAATTGGGAAACCTCACCGAAATACCTGAAAATCTTTCGGAAGTAAAGAATAAACGCAAGATTGGAGGCATCTTTCAACTCAAGGCTTCCACATCGTCGTTAGTGGTAAACGGTCAAATGCAACCATTAGTGCTGGAAGAAAGGCAGCCAAAGAGGAATCCAGTGGCAATTCTAAATATCCACTTCTTGAGGACTCAGCAGTAGCAAGGGATTGAGGGAAACAAGTGATGCAGAAGGTGGAGGACCAGAATAACACGTTTCGCAAACTCCTCCACCACCTCCGGGTCTTGTGTTCTGTTTATCACCACCGCATCCTCATTTCCCTTTTTATTTAGCCTTCTGACACTAGGGAGCTAAACGGAGAAATATTTTGTCTCGACTTCATTTGAGGAAGGAGAATCGAAGTTCCCGTCTAAGTGTGCCTTCGTGCAGTGATCCGAGTGCCATTTTCTCGCATCCACCAAAATGCCACACCTGTGGTCCGGGAATTTAAAATGAGACCACGGCAGCACGGCCTCTGATGCGGTTTCACTACGAGCGGCCACTGGAACACTCGACCATAAAATTGAAAAGTATTGCTCAATTGGGAAAGGGCGGCTTTGGAGGACGAGTAAAAACCAAACACTAGAGCACATTACTGATAATACCACTGTTAAAAACCTCTATTAAATGTTCTCAGACAGTCAAACCAAGCAGCATCAAGCTGATTAAATGGGAATGATACTCCACTCTATAAAGCGAATGCTTCACTTGCTAATCTCATTTTGTTGGCATTTTTATCTAGAAGAGAAAAACAATGAAGAAAGTGACTTGAACTCCACAGCTCTTTTAACGACATCCTTCCCATTTCACTCTTCTTTTGCCCTTCATTGGCGAATTCCTTTTAAACATATCAAATGTGGCCATTTTCAGGGTCATCAAGTCTTTCCATTTCAAACATCATTTATTGCTCTTTGCCGGTATATCCACATCAGAATACGTCAGCCTATACCTTTCTACCACAACGCACCTAATTACCCTTTCCAATTACTAAATGCTTCATCTCCATCGTCAGAGTCGTCTTATCACCCACTGTTCCCATAATTATGACCACCACACTACACTGCATCACATTGTGCTACACGACTCATTTTCATCTTCCACTTCCCAACCGAGCGACATTACGGTGACACTGACGCCGAATCGACCATCCCTCGGAATAAGTAGGACACTCACATGCAGATGCCTTATCATCCATCTGGTCCTACGCGCACCTCAAACAACTACGATACGAGTTCCTGTCCTCCACGCCAGCATCGGCTTTAACACGTGGCTGATACCGCCACGTAGCTGCAGTGTGCTGCGCTTCATTTATCATCCCGTGCCATTTCAGTGTTCCTGCAACCACAACAGTTTATTAATCGGATAGCACCACATTCTTCAATTCTACTTCTGATGGCATTCTATCTCTAAGCTATGTTTGCAAATTAAACTGCAACCCTCCACCAGCATGGCAGAGGACATTGATCGGCACAGAAGCTTTTCGTACCACCGCGAACTTAATGAGTCAAATAATAGCGCATTCTTCAACACAATCCCACACTTGTGCCAGTACCAATGTTCAGTCAATATGAAACGGACATGTCATACATGAGGGATGAATGGACTAGGGGGTTAAAGTGCATGGCTTTTAGCCAAGTTAGAGGTTTCAGAGAGCGGTCTCAGTCAGCTATCTTTAGGAGGCCAATACGCTCATGGTGATAGTTTTCACCACTTCACTGAGAGAACTAAAGTGACAATGTTGAGATTTGAAGAAAAATGATTCCCAAGTGGGTCTCGTGATTAAAGGCATTGCACCATTGTAGAACCCATATGTACTAAAAGCCTATTGCCCAAGTTGATCAGACCTGTGCTAACGCAGTTCGAGATCACCTCGGTGAAGCGAATTGGCAAACAACAACCACTGTTTCAAAAGCTGATTGCACATTCTTGAAACCATATTTGTCTAATCACTGGAATAAAGCAAGTGGGAGTGGACAAATGCACTCCACACACTTCCGTGTGAAGTCCTGAAAGCCTACATAAAGGTAACATGGAAAGCTCGCACAACCAGGCCACTACTCGTCCATCGCGTGCACACGAATGCAGGGTCAGTATTCCAAGTTCATTGATAAAATAGTTAGGCGAAAATAAACAATCGAATCACCCAGCCCACAGCCGAACCGAAAAAATCGACAACTACTGTTGACGCCATCGGCCAAATTCGGACACCACCAGCGCATTCTTTCAAGGGGAGAAACTCATTGGTTGCCAAAAACTACTCTCAATATCCTTCTTTTGTAGATATACCATCACAATTCATCACTCATTTCCAAAATGGTGTAATATTGATGCTAACTCTTACTTTTCGGGCCACTTTGTCGTCTGAACATTGTGGACGATAACATGACTCACTACTTCCCTCTCCTTCTCCCTTTTATCGCCCTTCCCTCTGCCACCCACCCAAAAGTACATTCTTTCTTGTGGTTTAGCTTTGTGCTTCCACCTTGTGTGGCACTTGCATTGTCCAGTGGACACGGCAATGGATTTTACTAGGCTCGGACCCTTTTTAACAAAAAGAAACCCTTGTCTACCGTCCATTTGTGTTGCGTTGAGTGGGTCGACCTCAGTCCAGAACCCTTTCGTCTCAAAAAGGTAAGCACTTCCCAGTGAGCGATTCTCTCTACACTACACCACACTCACATACTCGTGCGCACACAAAGCATATTCCCATGGATTTGAAGTGGTCCCTGTTCCAGAAGTCCAGGATTGGCAGTCGGTAGCCGGGAGCTATATAGTGGCTGCATCTTTTGAGAACAGCCAGTGATGCCTCCAATTACCACCCGTCAAAAGTCAGTCGCCCAGTTAGCAATCCAAGATGAATGCGACACTCCTGTAAAGTACGAGAAGGAGGGGGAGAAGATTACAGACTAAGAACAGGTAGAGAAGGACTGTGACAACAATCATCACATCAGTCTAGGTGTCCCAATGACCTCACAATGCTAGAACACCATGCAGGCGCTCAGAACAAGGAGATGGATTCTAAGATAGCCCAAAGATTCAATTGGAGCTGTAGGCCACACGTGATTAGGAAATCGGACGTGAAAAGTGTCAATGAACACAAAACTTGTAAGAATGGAACAGCTACGATTAAAATAATTCTTAAGCACCCTTTTCCACTCCAAAATCATTGTCTGGAGTCATCATCCCTCACACAAGCATGAAGACGAAAGTACGAACAGAAGAAATGGTTTTGAAAAATGGAACAAGGGCAGAGCGTGGTCTTACCAAATAGCCCAAATATGCCCAACTGACGGACTCAATAGCATAATTCGAATGGATTCATCTGGAACACAAGTGGCTCCTGACTTTGCCTAATCTTAGGGGAAGGAATGCAGACATGACAGAGAAGGAGCTCTCACCTGACTATCTCATCTATAACATAATTCAAACTGTAGGTTTCATTGACATCCTCCTTTATAACTTACCCACCATGCCTACCACCCAAACAACTTTCCTCTAAGTTTTATTGCGGTAAAATACAGTGTGCGTCATATAGCATCTGTGTCATATGCCTACTGGCTCAACCTCTCCCTAATTTTATAGCAATCCAAGACCTTGAGATTGTGCAATTTGGTGCAAGTACTGGGATAATGAACTTACACATAAAACCCTTTGGCCATGCTTGTCACTGTAGGAAAATGTGGCATGATACACGGAAGAGAAGAAGGGGCTTTGCAATGCAAACGACTACACGTGCAGCGTCTGCTAGAAGCCACAGCCGGCCACGAGGCTCACTTGCATCTATCCATCGCCTCCCATTCGCATTATCCAATTAAACACGTTGGTGGACTCACTGTCACTTCTCTCTTGGGCAGGTAAAAATTTAACACAACTTCTGTATCATTCACCAGAAAACCGGTTCCAGAATATACTCGCAGCTGCGACAAATATTCTTACTCTCACACCTTTACACTGAGCATGATAAACTAGACGCATTCACATTCCGTGGCATTTCATCCGTCCCTCGCTGTAGACGTACGCGTAAGGTGGGCTGCTACTGACCATGCTTCGGTAAGGGAGTTGCTACGACACGCAAACAATTGAAGAAGAAGGGAAAAACTGATCATTTGTGGCTTGCGAATGGTTGGAATTTGGGGGCAGCGTTGTTAGCCTACTAACAACGCCTCACCAGTAAGGTGCCATTGTGTTTGCGATTCGGGTCTCAAATAAATTGCCGAAGTTTTTGTTCCTAAAATACGAAAACTAAGTTGCACTTTATATCCGCCCCAGATTAAGACTTCCTCCTTTAAACTATAGTGGTTTTTTTGTCGGAAGGATTTGCTTAGCTCACACATGGATCCGCTATCAGCTAGAATGTTCAAGAACGCTGGGTGAATAAGTGTCTCTTCTGAACACCCATCTGCATTTACTTTTTACAGTAATATACATATTTTTTACAAAGTCACCTTGATTTTAAGGAAGAATTGAGAGTAGGTGGGTCCCATAATACTGATTATGAAGTAGCTCATTTAAAAACAAGATGGATGTGACCAGAATGAAAAGACTGCAGCAAACGTGCTCGATGGCAAGGCTTGGTGGCGCATGAAGTCGTGTGGCGGATGCATACAAAGTCTATGGTTTGCATTCCAATCGGAAACAATTTAACAATAACTCGTTTCAAAACTGTAGAGCACATTGAAATTGGCCTGTGGTAGGTTGGAAGGCGCCTACAGCAGATGTTACTATCCAGTTAATAGGAAGGATCATTTAGTGATTTTTGGTGCAAATACGGTCAAACAACTTGGTTGCAAATCATTTGTATCTGCTTCACGACTCTGATTAAACCTTTGAATGTGTTAGTTAAAGTGTAAAGCACAGTTCAACATCACACGCAGATCTTGATTTCGATGGCCAGCTTGTAGTCGATCAAGGGTTTAATGGTTGAAAAGATTGCCGTTATGCTATCAGCTTTGAAATATTCATCCAGGGAAAATAAATGTGATCATGCACAAGTAAAGACAGGTCGAATTTGAGCCCTTCCATTAGAGACATAGGAGCTCACTCAACTCGGTATCACCATATGTCCTCTCTTCGTCTTTTTCTTCTTTTAAAAGCGCAATGCTCTCCCTTGCTTCCACCGTTTCGGAGGTGAGAGTCCATGCAGGTCACAGCGTCACATACAGAAGCGATGACCACGCTTAACCCATCGAAGCAGCCCCAGGTTATGCCTAGCAGAGTTCAGCTCACGTTTCACGCCACCTTCAAGGTCCACAGGTCAATTCGCTTCCCTGAATCCCCTTTTGCATGGCAAAGTGGCTCAATCAGTACCAAACATCCAACACCTCAAATGTACTAAATCGCCTTTCTCACACTTGGACACAAATCTCATTGCCAGCACACAACTCAATGCTGCTTCGATTGGTCTTGCTCCTACCCGAAGCATGTATGAATTGGTACCAACCAAACTAAGTCCTACCAAACGAAGTTGCGATGTTCATCTTCTCGGTAGGGTAGAACGAACCCACATACTGAGCATGGAACACGTTCCGCATGCCCTCAACAATCGATTCCTCTCAACTAATCCACCATTCAACTGCAGAAGTTCTAGCATGATTCCCATTCTCATTCGAGTATGTGAGTTTGCTAGCGTCGAGAACTACATCGTTTAAACTCTAGTGTTGACCTTATTCACCTAAGCGTTAAACAATTTTTGGGGTGCAGAATCTGAAGTCACATTGATTTGTAACTGGAGTACAGAAGTGGCCACAACCAACCGCCATCGTGCAGCTATTCATAGACCCTTCTGGAGGGCTAACCAAGACCACGATGATTAGGCATTCGACAGCCTGCTCTAACGGTCGTCGTTGGAGGCCAGCGGTCTAGCGAGAAACGAAGGACACAACAAATGTCTGGACCACTATCATCTCCTACCCCCATCTTTGTTATCAAGCTGGATGACACTCAATTCCTGGTAAAGTGAATAAAAGGGGAACAGTGGAGTGGCATTTCGATATATCTTTGGAAGCACGTAAATGTTAATGGCTGGCGCAATTATTTTGTGAGTATTTTCCATGCGACACCACCCACTTTGTGATGACTGACTGTGTGCATCAGCTGTCTGACGAGGATTCTAAACCATGTCAGTAACAGTTAACCTTATCACTACGCCGATGATACGTTTTCCAGCCATTTTCGCGAATCCGCGGGGTTAAGATAATACTAGCCAAATGCATTGCAAGCCACAAATTGCAGTAGCAAAACTGAATTTAAGAGATGGAGGGGAAAGAGAAAGCATCTTGACTTTTAGCCGCATTCGACGCCACACATATTGGGTGATGCAGGACTAGAAACAACGCTTGCACTACTTCTACTACAACAATGGTGATCAACGTAACACCCGGACAATCAATGAAACGTCCTTAGCTTAAACCAACTGAAGGAACATCAAGGTACATTAGAGAAAGGGAGATCGAGATGGTAAGCAACCCATTTTGATGAGGCATCAAAGGAAATTGCTTAACCATCTTTGCTAGTTAAAGCTTAATATGGAAATAAGTAGCTTATGCAACTCAGGTTTGTCAAAAGTAAATCATGTACTTGCAACTAGAGACAAAACGAAAAGCTTGGAGGCGTAAGTTGGAAATGAGGAAGGATAGTGCTCTTGCAGTAAGGGTGAAAGTGATGCCCCCATAAATGGGATAAATAGGATCCCTTCACATAACATTAAGGTACGCCTCGTTTAACAGCAAAGCCAATTACATTTGAACTTCTTTCTAAATATTAACCACTCACCTCCTCAGTATTTAAAACACTGATCTACCCCGGGTGATAACCACAGCATGAAATCTGATGGCTCATCTGGACGAACTCTTGCCCTTTCCCCCCCCCCCCCCCCTAGTGACTATCAAATGATTTGGAAGGTACGACATCTGTGCAACCACCGCATGGAGGATACGTCAGTACTTAACGGTCAAGAGAAGATTGAAACTACTCGGGTCATGAGTTAACGCATGCTGTCCTCACAATAGCAAATGCTTTGTGGCCCGCTGTAGCTAGTGTGCAGGCGTCTGGGGACAGCCGCAGTGTGCATTGAAGGGGTTCACATTACGAGCCATCCAAAGATTAAAGGGAAGGCCATGGTTTCCACAAGGGAACAAAGATAGCTCCATCGCCTCAATAATTACTCTAGGCATCAGTTCATTAGGTTTGCAAAGGAAGTTGTATCTCACCCCATCCATCGTTAAGTGAAATTTACAGGCTACTTTTTCGTTTGCACACTTTTTGTCAAATAAGCGATCCACTTGGGAAGAGTTGAGTCAACGCGGGAGGAAGTGGCATTGCAAAGCGAAATTGTCACTTAAATTGGCAATGGGATTTGCATGGCAATTTCGGCATGTCGTGTGCGACATTGAACGTCTGCTAATCGGGGAACCTCTTTCGGTCCAAAGACTCTAACTTTACTAGCCTCCTCTTCTCGTTGCAGCTGCTCTTCAGCCGAGTGTTTTCCGAGCCATTTATCATGCGAATGCCTCCTTTCTGCTGCATACATTAGCTGCAGTAACCAAACAGCCTCACATTGACTGCGATGATTTGCCTTTCACTTATCTCCTCGCTATCGCTTAACGACGTCTCCCAAATTATGACGTCCGTTTGCAGGCAAAGGTGGTATTTTACTGGATCAAAGGAACTGCTACTTTTTTTGAATAGGAGGAGCTGAGTAGCTTTGTGTAGACTTAAAAACCTTGGTTTATCTCACAACAAACATTAAAGTCAAAGAGGAAAAGTCTGGAGCAGTAGCTGCGTTAAATGCTCAAATTCGGTCTTTAGCCACACTAACATTCCTCCTTTATTTTCATAGGTTCTATCAACCCCTGTTTTAGCCTCTGTCTGCGCAATGGCTCCCAACATCTGAGTCGCGTCGGTGGACCCTCCCACCCTCAGCTGCTTTGCATGTCGACAAAGCATTCCTTTTAGTTTATCTTGGAGAAATCTTCCAGTTGCTACTTTTACCTCAACACTTTGCCAAAGCACAAACAGACTTGGCCTTAATTTATTTGACATCATGAGGAAGTCCCTTCAATCCAGACAGTCGGGTGTGAGTTGGTTTTTTCACTTACGTATCGGGTATGATGCAACAGTTTTGTCAGCTAGGAATAGCAATAAAATGCCTGTGCTTCCTGTTTTCCAACAACCCTATTGAAACAGTCGACAATACGGCGTGCCCTTGCAGTTGTTTGCATAAGCACGTGTAGCCTTGAATCTGATAGCGCTAATAAATTGGGTGCCACTCCATTTTTGCATCTATACGAATCCATCGACCCCCATCAAAACCATGCATCCGCTTACGCCAAGCTAATCACTAAGTGCATCTTGATCAGAGCAGACTTATCTATCGCGCAGCAAGTTGACACGAATCTATCCATGCTAATATGACCAAATATGCATTTTCATGAAACAAAATAAGTTGTCAAAGTCCAATGTATTGAAAGGATGCTCTTAGGGAGGCGTGAGCTAGAATGTCCTATCCTGGCTAGGATTGTCTCGAGTCAAGGCGAGACGACCACCACTTGCGACAATACGATGTGCCTCCGAGTGCTTGACCAGCTGCGCCTGTTTTCGAAGAGAAGGTGTTCTCTCGAACACCTTCGAAATGTTGTAGAAATATCTATTGCGCAAGTAAATGACCTCCAAAAAAGGACGCCATTGCGAAATGCGGCATCCATTATCCACCTCGATTGTGGAAACTCCGAGGTAACTGACTTGATGGAGGCAAAAGCCAATGCGGGAGATTGTTTGCTGGCATGGACAAGGATCGATGTGTGGTTAGAAATCTATAAGCTATTGTCACTGTGAGGATGACTAAGTTAGTTCTGTTACAATGCTTAAAGCTTATAACTTATGTACGTCAATAGCCCAAAGTTGCGTTCTACCAGTGGCATGATAGATGGATGCCACAGATGGCCCACCAACTTAGTGGGATGGCGATGTGGGCTATTATATTATACGGCTGGACGGACATTAAGGATTAAAGTGTCATGGTGAGGCACAATACCACCTAAGTTGATGGGATGAGCCAGTAAATAGATCAGGAGGACGCTCACAAATGTCGCCTTTGAAATCATTCAAAAGAGAGTGAACAGACAGGATCCGAATGGCCAAATGACTGGTGACGGATATCTATGAACTGCTGCATGCTGCCTGATGTAAAGCCGACCTTATCCGATTTCATTTAGTTAATTTTAAGATTTGTGATTGTGCGCAAAGCAGACCACAGACAAATTTCAATGTAATCTAATGGAGGTCATTCCTACGATCGATCTAGAGTTACACCCATAACAATCATTTTGCCATTTTCTTACCATGGCGGAGAGTGAAAATGATCTGCGTCAAGTGAGTTTAATGTGATGTAAGGCAGTGGGTAGATAGCGACACGGAGGAGTTGATTTAAAGTCAGCTAGGATTTTTTGCAGTCATCCATGAAGCGCTACAGTTCGATTGCCATGAAGATGCTCACGAGTGGCCACTAGCTTTGCTTATCTTCATCAAAAACCAATGTAGACACAGCAGAGCAGGAGCGTTCCCCTGAAGCCCAAACATAATACAATTTTGAAGATATCACACTGTTTTCTTACTTGCTTATTATGCGTACCACCCAAACAACATTTCTCTTTGCATTCACAAGACCTGTGATCACTAATATAACCTCTCCTCGGATGTATCGCAATTCAAGACTTTGCAAGTATGAAATCGCTGCCATTACTCAGATGACAAATCAACTTGTCACACCCCACTGGCCACACACTTTACTGAAGGAGAGTGTAGCATGATACACGGGAGGGGAGGAGCTTCGCGGTGGAAATGCATATACGTGCGGCGTCTACTGGAAGCCGCGGTGGGCCACCAGGCTTCTTATCTTCATTGCCTAATTAAACAGGTTAGTGGACGCACCATTACTTCAACCCAGTAATCAAAAACGTTTCAGTCACGCTGCACTTAGTGCAGCACAATGTCAAAAGCCTTCTCTGCTCTAATATCTGCTCATTTTAATGCACTAAGTCATGCGCATTACCCCACGGAGCATGGAGAAAGTTAGGCAACAGAAGGGATGAGAAGTAATGCGTTTCCTGAGGAATGCAGATCTAAAGATTGTGACGACAATTTGAAGGCGACAGATTGGATGCATTAACTATTCTGACTAGGTCATCAAGGCTCCTTTGGACAGGTAAATCTTCAGCATATTTGCCATGTCATTTGTCAAAGAAATGAGGTCCAGAATGTATTAACAGTTGCGACAAATATTCTCTTTCCCTTTATTTTTGCACAGGACATAGTAAATCAAGCACACCTGTCTGTCGCATTTCATCCACACTTTGCCGTGGATACCCCATGTGTGCATCTACTGACTATTCTTCAGTAACTGACTTGTAACGACGCATAGTCAAGTGGAATGAAGGCAGCACTTTGAATCATTACCTCGGCCTGTTTGTATTAGCAATCTACTGATCACTGATGGCTTATAAACGGCACAAAGTTTTCTATTTTATTAATTATACTCTGAATCACATCTTTACTTAGGCTCATTTTTCTGCAGGGCCAGTGTACACGCCCAGGCATGCAAATGCTTCCCTATGGTCATTGCACGACCCTGTCAACAAGGACTGCAATCAAGAAATGGAGAAAGTCGAATCTACACATGTAACAACTCATTGTTGAGACACCTGATCGTGGCGACATATGTAGGTGCAAAACAGGCAATTAATAAGCAATCACAAGTGTAATGGGAGACCTCGCGTGGATGTGCCTGTGACTGGACAGAGGCATGAACGCTGTGGGCAGTAGTGCTTGCATTCTCTATCCCACCTTTTTTGTTGTACAAATTAATGCCTGATCCCAAACATTCTGCACACTTCTCCTCACTGTTCTTATATGCGCCAAAATACACGGTTACATGAGTTGGATCGAGGTAATTACCTATGACAGTCCACCTCCCATTTGTTGACATCTTTAGCGCAATGAATAGCCCATTCAATTCTATTATGCATATAGTAACATATTTCGGTCATGGTGGAGGTGGTTTTGCTGGTAGAGCTGTCGTTCTTTAGGACTAAGCAACACTCCTCGTGAGAGGAATTCCGAATTTTACTGGGTAGGCACTGTAAAATACAAATCCTCTCACCAGACTCTGCGTAATCTTATCGTGAGGAACATTCTAAAACAACTGTTGATTTACTCAACTCAGATGTCACTGTGTGACTGGAGGGTACCTCGACCTGTGTGGTAAGATGAAGGGTGCAGAGTAGCATAAGCAACATCACCACCTCGCCATGCCAGCATGTCATCAAAGCTGGCCAAATAACAGGTCGTAGACAATGAAGTCAGCTTGTCTGAGCACATACGGCATTTGCTCATTTGCTTAAGTTATCCTCAAATTGGCAAAAACTATGATGCCTACGTAACACACTGACCGTCCCGAATGTCAGCACATTGACCTGCTGCTTTTGTCTCCGTTTCTGTCAAGTCAGTTAACCGATAAGCTTCCGCATTCGTACCACCCTTCCTCTCCACAGTTCACTTTCCTGTGCCATCTGCCCTTCCTTTGCATTCCCTTGGAGCTGCTACACTTGAGTGACTATCTTTACTGCCAGTTGTGTAATATTTTGCACCACCTAAAATGAATCACAAGTGGTTTTAAAAGACATATTTGTTGTCTGACAATTAACTTTCATTCATTTACACTTTATTACGCTGCAAAGAATGCAGTACTTGCTTGAAATACTTTGGTGATGGCAAATTTTGACATTAGTAAGTGTGAGGTGGAATATCTGCCTTTCATCCATTACTGTTGTGTTTGCGCATCTCCAAGGTTGGTTTCTAGGTTGTGAGATGTTGTTGTACTTTTCCTATGACTCTTTACAGTTCTTTTGTTAGCAAAGCCTAATGAATTATGAAAAGATGTGGTGATTGGACACAATTTCTTCTCCCAAACAGCAAAACTAGGGTTTCAGACGTCAAACAGTGGTCTGAGGTCCTCAAATTTTGCACAGTGGACAAAATTCCTACCGGTCACTGAGGCCTTCAAAGCTGACCACAACTCGTAACACACTAGCAATAAATTAAATACCTTTTTGATTTCCCGAACTCATTTTTGGGTGAAGTACAGCACTCTGTTGTTTATGTATCGCTGTGCAAGTGCGTAGTCATTTTAACAGGTTTGCCTGCTTCCCAAACAATAAGCACACCTACCCGCTTACCTACACACACATACAGTGTGCACATACACCGTCTGCATGCACACTTATATTCGCATAAATGTACGTCGATAAATTCAGTTTTTCTACCATCCCTTTGCACCCCTTGAGCATGTAGTCCCAAATGACCACACAAGCACATTTACCTATGGCTTATTATTTTATTTTTTGTGAAAGAAAACCACTTGTATTCGTCATAAATCAAAAATTAATTTTAATGACTAAAAAGTCCTAGTCACTAAGCTGATTTCAGTGCATTTCACTGCTAAACCAGTCTTGTAAATGCAACGCATTGATTTCATTGCATAATGCGCTACATAAAATGGAAGTCGTTTTATTGAAATGAAAATAATATATCGCTCATACAAACATACTAAAAACTCCGGTGTGACCTTCTGGCTTGCACAGCGCGCTTTATGAATACCATATCAGCGCATGGTGTGCTCGTGGTGGCATGTTTTGCTGTTTTTGTTGTGCTTCATTGTTTATTTCATCGAAAACAAGTTGTCCTGCTTTTTTGGCATATGATAATGTTGTTTAATTCATCACTTCCAGGTGGCTGATTTAGATGAAAGCAGCCTTTATTTACCGTCACTTTGTTTCCCTGGTCTTCATTTGTTATACTTTTATGGTCGCCTTCTGTCAGTAGGCCATTTTTGGATGGTAATTTATACATGGATGTCTTGGGATGATTGTGAAGTAAGTGTCTTGTCCACATAGTTTGTGAATTCTTGCTTTGCTGATGTCAGCCTTTTTAAGGCTCAATTCATCCTTTTCATGATGCACCGTTAGCACCGTCCTAAACCTTTCACTTTTGCTGCTTGTCATGGTACTCTAAGTCTATGTGTTCCATCTTAGTTTCTTTGATGAATCTTACGAGGTCTTGTCAATGTACCGTTCCATATTTTGTGCCGATCTTCTGTTTTCTGTATTTCTATGTACATCTCCATCATACGAAAATGCCACCACAGTTCAGAATTTATTGCTTTGCAAAACGACAAGTCATTCGTCTGTGTAAATACTTCGTTACCCTTCTCATTCGTATTTGCCTTAAAATCTGTCTACGTGTAATGTGAAGGGCTAGCACCGGCGCCAAATAATTAATAGAAGCATTGCAGAATTGATGATGCGATGTGAAAATACGAGATTCGTTGGGATAGTGGCGTGTATTTCCAAGCGGAACAAAGCATTGGACCATTTCATGTTAAATGCAACTCATACACGAGCACGTCTAAAGGGTTGAAGTCTTGTTTGCCTACTTTTATCTAGATTTGTCCGCCCTTATCAGCAGCAACCTATTTACTGCTCGTGTTTTCTTGGAGGTGATATGAACGTGTCTTTGTGACGTCGTCACTCACGAAACACCACGAATGTATTGCTGCCAAGTTCTTATTGTGCTGTTGTTGTCACACCTTGATTGCATCACCACTTACTTTAATGCGGTACACGGTTGACATGGTGTTTGTCGTTGGAATTGTGGCTTTTCTTGCATTATTTGCGACCCACTTGCCATTTTTCACTCTCTTGGTTTTTTTCATTAGTAGGTTCATGTTGTTTCGCTGCGGTATTCCGTACCATCTTATTATTCAAAAACGAAAAATCATCATTTTAACCAAATTCTCTGTATTTCATAAATCTATGCACACATCAAGCATTTCTTATCGATTCTTGTACACACAAATTTCGAACCCGTTTCCTTTTGTTAGTTTTAGCGTTGCACCATGAATTCCACATTGAGAGGGTGGTTTTCTGAAATGTTCTCTGATTCTCCCGGTCAGGCCTTCAGCCTTGAGGTCAATGAGGTTTTATTCAAAGGCAAATCCGAGTTTCAGGATGTTCTCATCTTCGAGAGGTTCATTTCCCATTCGACTTATTATTGTTCAGTTTCAATGAGTGGGACTAGTTATCACAACTTTATTTTCAGTACGACATACGGACGCGTCCTGGTACTTGATGGATATACCCAGCTGACCGAAAGGGATGAGGCTTTCTACCAGGAGATGATTGCCCACATTCCTCTGAGCGTGCATCCTAACCCGCGCCGCGTTCTGATCATCGGTGGCGGTGACGGTGGTGTCGCAAGGGAGGTCGTTCGGCATCAGTGTGTGCAACACGTTGACCTCGTAGAGATCGATAGTATGGTGCTCGACCTGTCTCGCAAGTATCTTCCCTTTACTGCGTCAGGACTAGACCACCCCAAGGTCTCCGTTCATGTTGCTGATGGCTTCGCTTTTCTAAGGGAGCATGCGACCAAGGGGGAGAAGTATGATGTCATTATCACAGACTCCACCGATCCCGGTGGTAGGCAGTTGTCTTCAGTTAATTGTAACCATGCGTTAACGGTGCTAGAGTTCCTTTTAACCTTTGTGTCCATCTACAAATTGAGTTGACTGCTTTTGATGAGGCTCCTACTAACCTTGAAGTCACATCTCTCACCAGTTTATAAAAATAGTAGTTTTTCGGCATTCATTAAATGGTACTACTTCAGGAGTACATTCGTATGACAGTTATCAATTTTTTTTTGCTTCATATTCAATAATTTAATATAAAACCCATATTTTGTTACTTTGACGCCTGTGTAATGTCTCCCAAACCGCTGCCGTGAGATTCACTGTAGTGTCAATGAGGCATCACTCACGTCAACTTGACTTTTTCGTGGATTTGGTAGACATAAGCATTGAAACCACTTGCTCCGCATAATGACGAGGTCATACCGGTATAATTCTGGCATCATAAAACTTTAAACTCCATATGGAATGGGAGGTCTGCAGTTTTGGAATTGCCGCATTTCAATCTGCCCCTGTATCGCATAGCGGATTTGTCATTTTTGCTGTATGTGAAAATGATGGTAAGCTTTAGTTCAAGCTTTGACACTCAATGCTCCGCACATATTGTGTTCTTAAAGCGCTAAGGGCGTTTGATTATAGATTCACATGCGCTTGCTCTGCAGTTTGGAGACCACTGACCAGGGCCATGACCCCATTGTCATGCGGCAACCAGCATTGACTCCTAAGTCGTTTCGATAAGCATTACTACGGCCCTCAGGCACTGGGAGTTATATCAATTCACGTTCACACTTTGAGCGATGGGACCACAAATGTGCCAAAACAGTGGTAGCAACGGGTCCTGGATTGTGCATGTCTCTTAAATGCAATTTTCCCATCTGTTTTTACTGGGTAGAGCGTTAGTGCGATGTGGTCTTGGCATTGTGACTCCCCTCCACTCTTCGCTTCATTTTTATTCATGGAGTCTAATGTAGAAGGTTTTCCGAAATCTCAACTATCTTTCCTTCCTTCTCAAATACAAGCTTTGTATCCTTCGAAGGTAAGTGGCTATCTTAGAATTCGTGTAGTGATCCAACTGCCACGGTGTTTAGAAACAAGGGGGAAGTTGTGTTTGTCAACCAGTGTTGTAAATTTATGCAACAGAAGTGTATAAGTAGCACTTATCCACAGTGACCTAGAAAGGCCGGAAGGCTGGGAATGTTTACGGTAAACTGGGCGAGGAGATAAAGCGAAGTAGGCTGGTTGTTGGTGTGACATGTTATCGCACAAAGTCTGTCAAGCGATCTCACACGTCACAGTCCCATGATTCACTTGATTACTGGTAAAGTGAAACATCTTGGACTGGAGAAAACACAACGAAAATAGGCGTTACCACAAAACGTTTAAGTTGATTAACTGGACTCAGAGATCCTGGTGCAGTCTGTGTTATCAGGCAAACTTACCGATCCCTCTTGTTTTCTAACAGGTCCTTCCACTCCGCTCTTTAACAAGGAATACTTCCAACTGCTGAGTCAAGCGCTTACAGATGATGGAATCATTTGTAATCAAGGTGAGTTTGTGACCGCCTCCACTTATCATGTTGGGAAATGGAAATACATAGATCTTTCTCCGTCGTCAGTTTAAAATTATTTTTGGTTTTGAACTGAACTAGTTTGGAATTGATTGCTGGTTTTTTACAATTCAAAACAGATTTTCTAATTTGACACGAAAAGAGTGGACAGGGGCGTCTTTTGTTTTCAGTGGATGACCAAAGGCATTCACTTTGATTGATCTACATCTGGAGCTTTCTATTCGACCATACGCGGTTGCTGGTCATTTAAATGGCATGAAATGAAGCATGCGTTCTGCTCTTTCATAGTCCCTCCTAAATTTGGAGAAATGCAGCTAAGATTTCTTTGAGTGCTTGAAAATGAGGCTAAAATTGCCTACATTCACGTATTTTGTCAACGATTTGAGGGAGTTAGGTGTGTTTTCCTCCCCGATAATCCATTTGCCTAAGATTCGCCTACGGACCTGTTTTCTTTTCGAGCAATGTGTTCACTGCAGCAGTCTAGACATCGCTAGTTAATATGACGAACGATAATGATGCGGGCCAAGTTTCCTGTCAAACCTAACGTAAAATCCAAACCCACGAATGTCTACCCGTATCTACGGAAGACCTTAGGTCCAGCATATTACGCCGATGGAACATTCAGCCACTTGGTGGTAAGATAGTTGGATAGTATTGCAGTTTTAAATCCAGTCGACTGAAAATCTGGGTTTGTTCACGTTGGCTTTCAGCATACAGCACAGCTATTCTTGTTAACTTTTGGACAATGCGTGCAACGTCTAAACTTAGAGGCCTGTCTTGATGTTGCACAATGGAGGAAATCTTCTGCAATGCCGCTGAACACGGCATAATTGTTCATGGAGGCGAGAATATGCAAATATGCGGTGGTAAATTGTTCTGTTTGGAGGATGGTCGTGAGGTATTTGTTAGATGGTAGGGCACTTTTGCGTAGGAATAAAGCAAGGGGCTGCATCTAGCAAAAAAAAGGAACTCGTACGTAAATTCAAATGTCAGCCTGCGCTGTTGCGTTATCTTTAAATAGATCCAAGCTAATTGCAATGCCAACTAAAGTTGCTGAGTCATTGGTTCGATGGCTTTGGGGATTCCGCATGTACGAATTTTATGTATCACTTCAAGGCTTATTTTAAGTCCCATTCGGTTTTGTTTTTCATCATTTCTTTGATCCTCTGAATCTCTGTACCGGAGAGTCTCTCTCACACAGACGTCCAGAAGGCGAACTGGGAGCTTTTGCATTTATGTCCGATCAATATTTTGGTGTCAGAAACGTTGAAATCCCTGTTGGTTGTTTCGAAATTGTAGCTAGACCTCTTAACTCCACATCATGACTTGCTACATGTGACTCGTACTTGCTTCACACAGGTGAATGTCTGTTTCTGGATCTGCCCATTATTCAAAAAAATGGTAGGCTTCTGCAGGGATGTATTCCCGAATGTGGCTTATGCCTACAGCATCGTTCCAGCCTTCACTTCTGGCCACTCTGGCAATGTTATCGCATGCAAAAATGAGGTAAGTGGCTAGCACGCTATTGCCTGTTGTCTGACTTGGGAGTGAACACGTTTGGGTGCAAATTTATCGCTGATTTGTGAATGCAGAACATCAATCTTAGCGAAGCATCTCGCGAGCCGCCGGCGGACTGCAAATTCTACACCAAGGCAGTGCATAAAGCTGCATTTGCATTGCCAAAGTGCTATGAGGATGTGAGTTTCTTCCTGCTATTACTAGATATCCATTCGAGGAAACAACTGTATTTCAATAAGCACTTGAATCTTGGTGCACTGATTACTTTGCTTTTTATCTGTTTACGAATTTCATTGAAAAGTCAATGGGGGGACCCGTTTTGTATCCATCTAGACACTCATCCACCAGCAGATGCAGGTCTGCTTCTTTTGAAGGTTATTTTCAAACTCATGTTTAATTCTTCCGATCTCAACACCATGTCACAGGAACCTAGTCGCGGTGTCTCTCTGTTGGTGAGATTGGAGTATGCACGACCACTAGATCATCAGCGGTTCACTCACCCATTTGTCTACCCCTTTGTTGTGCTGAATTTCCCCATCCGCTCAAGTTTTTGTCTTCCACGCTGAACATTTTATGAAATAGGTCTAACTTCCTCCCATTCATCTCAATCATTGTCGCTTTAGGGGTTTTTCAATTGTTGATGCTTTCGCGCCCTTTTAATTCTTTCTAGCCTTTTTTTGAAAATGACATGCTTCACTCTTGTTTCAGTTCAGCGGTCCTGACTGCGATGCTGAAGTTCGTTTGAATTACTTGTTTCTTTGCTTCCTAGCCTCTTTCTGCCTTCAAACCTTATCTTTGATGATTATGTTTAAGAGAGCAATCAGCTGGCAGCAGGTGGGCAAAGTGTCAATGAGATGTTATCCTAGCATCCCCTTTCTCCTTCTTCCAACACTTTCTTCATTTCCTATCTGTTGGATCTCATCAGGAGCAGTTTTAAACTAATCTTTTGAATGCAAGTCCAGTATGTCATGAGTATTCTTTCAGTTCTTCATTCACCAATCTTCCATTCTGTCCCACTTCCACTTCACCTTCTTCAGTCTACTGGCGTATTTTATTTGCCTTCAAGGATGGCAGTTTAAGAAGTGCGTCGAATTCATTTTGAGCATTCGATTTGACTTCAATGACTTACTTGATCCTTGAAACTTTAATTCTTCATCCCGTTATTTGCTAGGGCAACTTGCCACGGCAGCACGACTACTGTTATTGACACGTTGGCTGGTGGTATTTTAAAGTAGTGTTTCTTTGTTTAGTCCAAAATTCTTTGTGTTTTTGGATGTGCCTGTTTCAAAACCATCACCCTTTGGTAAATGAATGCTACTGATTGAGACAATTTTCTGGAATGCTGTCTATTGACTTTCCCAAATTATCACCTTTCTTTAGGCTCTCCGTCCCTTCCTAAGGAAGTGAGATGCTACAATCGAATTGCCTACCGAGTCCTCGGGAGAAAATAATGACATTTGTGTGATTATTATGCCACTATATCTGGAAAAGAGACTCTTTATCTAATGCCCACCCACTTTTCACCGAAATGGAACGTTAATTTCGTATTGGTGCTATGGGGTATGGGGTGGTTCTTCATTTGTTATGGTACTATTTTTCCTACTGACTTTTTCCGCAGAAAAAATGCGAGAACAAACTGGTGCTGAAATGGACATTTTCATTTTTCATCGGTCTCTGGGTGTTTAATGAGCCAGGATCCATCAACCTGCCTCTTTCCCCCCATGCAGTCTGAAGACGTGACCTTTAGTCGCAGTCCTGGCGAAGGGCGTTTTAATTGTTTGTCTTTCATCTGGGCTAAGGCAACCACCAACGCACTGAAACAAGCAGCATTTAAAATTCACTAGCTTACAGCTGCACCGCTCTCATTGGTGCTGGCAGTAGTGAGTCTTTGGGTAAATTTATCCATACGTGTGTGCATAATGCCCTACTAGATAACACTACGGCCATTTTATGTAAACTGAGGCTAACGTGGTTGACAAATATTGCAAGTGGAGTTGGAACAGATTAAGCTGGAGAAATAACGGAATCTTTTACAGAGTGCGGCATAAGAGCCACTACAATGTCAGCTAAAATGGCAGTTGTGTGCAAGTGTATTGAGTCTTCTTAATTTATTTGCATTGTTATTGGCGTTGAACGAGTGCTTTTGACTACGAAGGTCAGCATTTAACATCAGAGCGCAGCATTACCAGTCCTTTATTCAATATCGGCTCTCCACAATAGCGTTAAAGGGGCGGTATCAAGGATACTGTTATGCCTCATATAAATGGCAGCGTCTATACATCTCATCTCACAAAACACCCCAGATGAGTAAAATCATTTGATGTGCCCTCCAATTTTTTGTTTGGAGAAAGCGCAAAGAGGAGGAAAAAATGAAAACAAGATTTCTGCGCCTTCGATAATGCGACCATCATTGTGTGCACTGTGACCGCGCGGGAGAGCTTGGTAATTAGGGATGCTGCCTACGCACACGGAGTTCTTTCAACAACCTTCTTTGTGACACGATGCAAACTCACGCAGCTAGGTCTAGGTGATCCATTCAATCATGCAACATTAATAACTTCGTGGGAGGAGGTTAATTAATAAAAGCAATTGAATGAGGACTTAGGAAAATAAAAAAAACATTCGTTGTCTGCAGTTATGAATGGAATATCTCCTAAATGCCCTTGGAAATCAATTAACAAATAAACGAGCCAGTTGCTTTTGACCATCAACCAATGGTAATTGATATGAGATGGCGATTTTCCGCGCATTTAACCCAAAACTAACTCTTCGCTAAATATACAATTGCACATAGCAACTTTTGGTTGTTCCATTCACTCGCCTGCAGCCTGTAAAATGAGCCCAACTTGAAGACGAGGACTTCAAGTTATTAATAATGTGCAATGATAGGGAAGACAATGATTGAATATATTGCTGTACGCATTTGGGACTCGTGTCCTTCCTAGCCCAAACACTGCACAGCAAAAATTACATTCCCGCTCAAGCGGTTTCGTATTAATGTGGCATTGAAAGTCCTGTCCACCAGAGGTAGCGATCCCGCAACATGATGGCAGGTGGTTGGCATTATCGAAGCCTCCATCCCAATAAGTAAGTGGAATGGTTGGTAGGGTGGGTGGAAAATGGCTCTGGAACGACTGAGGCGTAAGCGGAAATTTCGCTGGCCCTACTTTTGGCAGCGACAGATGCAAGCGAACCCAAGTCGGCATCCCCTTCTGCTTTGAAAAGCTCAACTACAGCAAATCCTAAGTCGAGTGTCGTGTGGGCCGTGAAGCACCGCCTCAGATATTTGCACTTTGTGGAGAAATAGTGTTGAAAACGTTGAAGTAGTAAGATCATGCAGAAGCATATGTCCTTTCGGCTTCCAGTTTTCCTCTAAGTGGAAGACATTTAACTAAACGCAGTAGGTCGGCTAACCTGTCAGCATACTTCGCGTGCTAATGGAAGCGCTATCGTCATATATTCAGTAGGAAATAGGGCATCTTAATGCCAATACAATTTTCAAGGCAGAATAGTCCGGTTAGATTATCGGCTACAGCAGTTTGTTGCTTTCTCCATCCAGTTAAAAATCACACAATAAATCCCATTCCACCTTGCAAGCTGGAGACAATGCGTCACATTTTAGTTCAAAATATTTGCCTAAGATTGGTTATAAAAACCTGAATTAGGCCAATGGGTAACTTACCAAAGGTCACTCACATGAATACATTAATCATTTTCTACTTTGCAGACGCACTCGTGCGACGAGTCCACTGAGATCGTGCCATCTTAATCCAATCATTACATTACAAACACTAACAGCACTTGCTTTTGTAAAATGTCAAAGTGTTTGCTCTGCTCCCAATCAATGGATTCACAGAGAACGAGGGCACACGATGCCTTGAATACGTTCGCCTCTGTCTATCGTAAGAAATGCTGTCTACAAGTGCCGTTTACAAACATAACCCTAGACAATGTTTTCACCGGTGTAAGTAGTCGACTAGACACTGAACACTAATTAGGTTAGTAGGTCAAAGAAACACATGTCGAGTCGTGTAAGTGTATAGAGTGGCATTATAAATCGGATCTTTCCATCTTCGTAAATTGAGCGTGCCAGACATCTGGGATTTAGACAGCGCTAAGTGGACAAGGACACAATGGAATAAAGTAGAGTTGAGGCGGATAGCTTATACGTGGAAGGAAAAGAATGCATCGCAAATGATTCAGCACTTCCAGCTAAATAGTTTAGTTGCTTTTACGGCACCGCCTTACTCAAGTCAGTAGATCGGCATTTCATTTGGCATGACAAATGTGGCTTTGCCTATAGCTTTGAACGTCGCTCTCAACTGGACGGCCCTAACGTTGCTTCATTTGCAAGGACGTCGCATGCCGCAACCGCTTATTCCTAACAGTATGCACTGCGAAAGGGCAACTCAGCGCCTGTTAAAATGGAAAAGGAATAGGTGTGACTAATTTGAACCAGCCATGTAAACACTAACGCAGATCCAATTTAACAGGTGGGGACGAACTAACATATGTGCTCTTGTACCGAGGTGGGCATCCGCCTTCAGCACAGAAACTGACAATAATTATTAATAGGGCGAGTGAAGATGCAGAGAGTATTCAAAGACGATTGCAGAATATTGAGGCGAGAGTAATGGGCCAGTCCGTTGCAGTGTATGATGTATACATTGCTAGTGATGGAAGTGGATTTAAGCATACTGAGGGTCTGGTGCATAGTGGAGTGGTAGTTTACTTGGATTAAACAGGTTACAGCTATTTAGCTATCATTCATTGCATTTCTTCTAGCTCCAACCACATCAAATTTATTCCGTTGCGTTTTTTCGGGGTGATGCGAATTGGAAGATAACGGGTGACCAGGATTTTAGCGAATGAGGTTGTTGCATACAGCATAGGAAAGGAGAAGCGCAAATACTGCAAGTTCAACAAGGAACATCAGTGCATGATTTGCGGTGTCGCACCACTTGTTCCTTATGAAGTGTGTGTTCAGAACTGCCGCAGAGAAACTGCGGTTGAAAAAGCTGTATCCTCCTCCATCGAAGGCGCTCAACTCGTGTCAAGTAATGTCCTCGAGATCGCTAATATCTTCAGGACAAACAAATGCACTTGCAGCAATGCCGCCTGCGGTAACACAACCATTCCGATGAGAGGTGAGAAATATTGACTCGTTGTCCTGCTTACGAAGCATATCTGTGATTTGGCAGCAATAATCCATCGTCCCTGTAGCATCGACTGAAGACTACTGCTCACTGCTGATGAATACAAGAGGTCTAACGCGCAGGATGCTGTAGTCGTCTGTGTGCACTGATGTCATTTTAAGTTCCTCGCAAGACTAGCTTACAACCCATCTGGACTAAAGGTGTACGTGAATTTTCCACTCGTGGACATAGGCTGGAGATATTTGTGGGTCGAGGCAGTCGATTGAAGCTAAACAGTGTTTGGAAGGAATTAAGGAAGGTGGCCATTGCCATTGCGTTACATTCTGCTGCAGTAAGCACTGATTGGTTTTTGGGTAGCGCTTCGTAAGAGTAAGAGGTAAGTGCACACTGCATGTACAGTGTTGCTGGTGGGAACATCTTACAAGGCACTTAGGGTCTGGTGCATACAACGGCACCGAGTGTTTCACTGTTAAACACTTCATTCTTTTGGCGCCAACCAGCATCAACGTGACTCCTACAGGTCATTCCGCAGTGACGGTGTCATAGAGGGGACCAAGTGACCTTGATTGGGGGGAGTTCATATTTGCATGCATCGCGGGATCGGAAGAGAAGAATTGCAATATGAAATTTGAGACATAGTGCACCATTCACGGTCTATTGCCAAACATTCCCTACAAAGTGTGTGGTTGAAACTGTCTCCTAGGTGTGGATGCCGCAATGGCTGTGTTGTCCTCCGGCAAAAGCGCTCCACTTGCGGCAAGCGACGAGGCACTTGGGTTTGGCCTTATTGATGGAACGGGTAAGGACTGTCCTTAAATGTTTGTGCTAGCAAACAGAGGTTCGGCTTTACAAAGCTGGCATTGTCGCTCTGGCTGGGCCGTGCGCTGATTAGAAATGCAGTGATGGAAACGAGTTCCTGAATTGTCACCTTCGGTGATTGAATGCTGCTCTACGGAACATGCACTTTATCTAATAATTGGCGTTTGTAGAAGAGCTTATTTTGAATAAGAACCGTTTAACTTACGCTCACATAGCGCTTTTATTTGCCCGATTCTTCGTGTCAATTCCTTTCGCTTCAATGTTGCTCCATCAACTCTGTGGGTTCTCTTACGTTTCGGTCTCACTCCATACACTCTGAAACAAATGCTTCAACAACATTATAATGCACGCCCATAAATAGCTTAAATGTTGTGTCTCTTTTGGCTCTTTATTGTTTTCATGAAAATGCAAATATTTTTTGAATGTGTGATGAATAGATTGTTATGGAAGCATATTGTGCGACCCATTCCTGTATTCTATTTTCAGCTTCACTCCTTCCGCCACCACCAAAGGAAAGTGAATAACTCTCTGTTCAGCTGAAATGTGAGTGAAATGTGAAATGAGCTAACAACTGTTCGTTTTATCTTGCCGATTAGTGCTAGCACAGGGGAAGCAAATTCAAGGCTGAATGCACTTAAAAAGGAGCACTCTGGAATGCGATTTCACCGTTCACTATGCACATAAACTGCTCATACTAAATTGCAAATTGTACAAAGTATTTAAATAGAAGAAGAAATTATCAGCAGCCAAAACATGTTACTCGTTTCTGCACATTGTACTAACGAAATCGATGCTTTCTCTTTTTCAGAAAAGAAAGCGTCTGCTTAAACTAACAGAAACATGAGCCAGCAAATTGTTCGCCATGCCTGATTTTCTCTGGTACTACCTTTCAATAAATAATATTGGCGTGATATTATGAAGCAACACAGTTTAGTGCTTCACAGCATTTTCTGGAGGTAAGAGATTACGAAATCCCCAGATTTGGACTGCTTCTTTCACCATTGCATGAATAATTAACTTGTCTCTGCCTCAAACGGTGTTGCCGAAAGTGTACCCAACTACTTTCACTAAAAAAACAGACGTTAATTATCGTATGCACTTTTTCTGTCACTTTATTCTTGTTTTTGCAAAAATCTACCAAACTGATGCAGCTCATCATGACCAAACTAACGCAGAACCCAGGGATAGACAAGGCTCTGAAGCGGTTGCTCAAAGTTTCGTCAATCAGTTAGAATGTTAGTATGAGGTACACGAATCCGTCCATAGCGATTAATGTCCTAATTTTAAAGCCTTCATGCTACTGAGCTATGTAGGACCAACTGCATTCCAAAGACACGCACAGCACCTAATCATTTACGAGATAGCCGACTGCTGAAAATGACGAATTGCATTCTGATCGGACTACTGACTCTCCACTAAGTAGGCGCAATCAGATGACTAGAATGTAAGCCTAGGAAGTCCTCAACCTATAAGGATAGTACCAGGGATGCTGCTCGAAGAGACACGGGTCTATGCTATACGAATGCTGATTTAAATGTACCTTACAGCCGACAAATAGTAGGAAGGTGTGAAGACTATGTTATGGCTTTTAAGATCAGTTATACATTGGATTACAACTAAAACTTGTAGCACAATGCTTGAATTAATATGACAGTTTACTGTATGCAACACGAATTAATGCCTATTTGTTTTCAATAAGTTCGTTAAAAAATTGATTAATTTTGCATTCTCGTACTGCCTTTGCAGAATGCCCTTTCTGAAAATAGCTAACCTTGCATTCATTTTGCGACCAATACCAGCGGTTTCCTTTAGCACATCTCATCGGTACCTGACATAGGCAGAATGTGCGCTAGAGTATCTGGATGCCCTCCATATGCGATACGCGGCTTTGCGCAAATCATTTTGCCTTCTTTTGTGGTTAAGCTGCTGCGAGAAGCCTCAAAGCTGACCACTGAAATGCCTTCTACATGTTTCTTCCACTTCTTTTCCTTAGGCTCCTTTCACATTTACTCACATTTCCAAAACATTCCGATTAGATTGTTATTGATAGGGCTGATGCATTTAAGGCCATGTTGTGTAGGTGATAGTGTTTCTCGACACGTGAAGCCTTCTGCGATCAACCCCAGTACGGCGCGGACGTCAAGGAATTTGCCAAATCAATCTTACAGTCACAATACTGGCTACACCATCCTCTGGAATCTTTATGGTAAGGCGCAGGCAACCATCCATTGCCTCTCAAGTTGCATTTACGGCTTTAGCCAAGTAAAGCCTGGGCAAAGTGTCTTCACTCTTATCCCACGACGGGCTGTGCTACACCATTTCTCACTTTGGGCGTGCGATAGTAATGACACCACAGTTAGAAGGATGCAAATCCATTACCTTACTTTTGAGCAAAATGCACGAAAATAAGCCTTGGTCAGGGCTTCTTTGGCATTCAAGCAAAAATTTCGCATGATTCAATTTCAATTAATGCAACAAGTAAGGTAATTAGAAAGCTCCTTATTGCAGAGTTTATAGTTAGGTATTTCTGCAAACATTAAGGCTGATAAAAATGCCTCATCTCATTATGGCCAGAAGGTGAAGGCGCAGATATCACAAATAGGGAATCTGCACCAACCTCTGCAATCAAAACGAACAGCAGATCAACTCAGATCAACTCCCACAGTCACCACTACTTGTGGATCTACTTCGACGGTTTTAAACCAACGCAGCCCAGTTTGATTCCAGTGGTAGTTATCTTTAGGTGTGTCGCCTCGTAAGTCCTGTAAATAGCCAAATACTTCACCTGCGCAGACTATCACAGATTAAAACTTATATTTTCTACAAATGCAATATTCCAGGTAAAAGATCTGTCGAGCTATTATTTATTCACCTTTGTTTAACTACGAGTTGACGTGGTTTTATGAGCACTTCCCATCAACACGAGCAGCTTTAAATATATAACTCTTCAAACTCCTTAGTCCCCAAATGGCTTTGCCCTTTTGGGGTGATTTTAAACAATTTAATCTAGGTCACAAGCAAGTTGGTCGATTAGTGTGCCCACTATCATCGTGCAATTTATTACTTTCGTAGTGACCTTTTCAAACATACTGTAGGTTGCCTCATCCCTGCAAGCTTTACTTAAAGTTCGCTAATGGCCACTCTAGGCCATACTAGAAACGGTCAGTGGTGGCTGTGCGTGCCGGTGGACCAAGTGATAGAGACACATTTAGGCATACACAGGTTCAGAAGTACATGCTGACGTACAGACGCATGTTCTTAAGTCATAAGGGTTGAGATGTTGTAGGCCTCCTGGTGAGCTTGTTTGACTGCCTTAGAAATGTCTTCTCGAGGTAGGTTACCACAACCGAAATCTCTAACCTTTCTTCTTATGAGCATTTGCTAGCTTGGCGGATTGCTTAATATTTTAGGATGCGGCGACCTAGTTTAGTCCTGTGTTTAAGCACAACAGCCCAATCAGTTACTCATTAGTTTACTCCCACACATACGTGTACTGTAATTGAGATAAGCTCGTGTGTATCAAAATTCCTACCTTTTAATTACACATTACTCACAGGATTGAGAAGTCGATGCATGTGACCATTACTTCACGGTTTGAACAACCCACCTGATTTATTTGCACCGATGGAAAGCGATTTTCCTTCCGAGTAGATGTGATTGCTTCAAGAGAAGAGATAAGTTACAGAAATGAAGCATTTGCCAGTCATGTGTGTGCGCAGTGAAACCAAAGACAAGGTAACAGAGCAACAATTTTATGCATCTTTTCTTGGTCTAGTCTATTTCTCGTATAGGCTTGCAGATGGCACGCACACGTTGGAAATTACATGACAGCAAATGATTTGTAGGATATTCTCTGCTGTACCTCAGAGGTCTAGAAATGGATACACTCAACCTGTGCGCGTCTACGCAGCAATCACTTTGCGTCATCGTGCAAGATACTTCCTGTTAGTTATCATAGCCGATGAATGGAAGAATCGCACCTTTATTGAATGCTTTGAGACTACATTTGTCATGCAGGTTGTCTGTATTCAGCTAATGAACCTCCATAAGTAGTCATCTTTAGGGTCTTGTGACGAGGAATATCCCATTGCACACCAAATTGGTGGTGATAATCCCTCATTGGTTTCAGCGTTGTTGCTGGCTTCGCCCACAACTGATTATATGCACATCCGATCGCCAGATGCAAACAACCTGAGCTTCTGAACTTCCGCAAGACTGCTGACATTTATTCGATAATCGTAATATGTTTCTCTAACATTGCCAAGGATCCATTTTTGTGATGCGTGCGAGGATGTGCCAGCTTAAATAACTAAATACAAGTGTGCACACGAATTAGACATGCTGAAGTGATCACAAGTCTAACTACTAAAGTGGGTTTGCATTCCCGATACCAATGAACGACGGCTGAATTAATAGGTAAGGTGTCACGCAATAAGACTGTTAAATGACGAGATTGGAACCGATGCATTTCGCTGCAATCAAAAATGTAAAAATGGCATTCCAGTAAATAATTAATGAAAAAGAGGAAGGAAATAGCTGCAATGAAGAGGAATGCGAAGAGCAATGAACCAAACAACACACTCCATTTAATCTTCTGCTTGTATCGCACCAGCAAACTTAGCTTATTGTGACTGCACGGTCCTTTTTGTCTCATTGTCCATCCATTTAATTTACTCGCATAAATGGAGTGGCGCCACGTCAAATTTATGGGTAAAGATAAACTGGGCAAAATTATATCGCCAAGGTGTGTTTCTCCTTTTGTGTTTGCTCGATTTGCAGTGGCATATGGCATCTGCTTACTTGCCAACTGGGTGGAGAAATAGAGACTGTCAGAGCGTTATTTCGATCGCCTAACTTCTATTTCAGCCGGAGGTATTTTTTGAAGTGTTTAAGTGTCCCTATCTATTTAGGAATTGTCAGTATACTCAGACCACACAGAGGAAGACAGCATTCCTCCACCAGGGTAACGCTTTCGGAAATTCGCGCAGTGTCATATCCCGTGCATGCACTCAAGCACGCACACGAGTAATTCAAGTTGTGGAAATTTGTAGAACAAGTTACAATTGTTGATGCGTTTCATGACTTTGTGGCTTTAAGATCCTAAAATTGTACAAGACCTTCCATATAGATGACGAAACAGCCGAAGAGGGCCTGCAATCATGCGAAACTTAAAACAATTCCCCATCAAACTACTCATGCCTGTCACCTGCCTCAACGTGTACCTCCACTTAGACTACCTCTTGTCCTAATGCGTTTGGCAAAATGTAGCAATTATAAATGTGGTCGAATTGTATGCGATTGCAAGGTTTGTCGAGTCGCATGTCCACAGGAGGTGGGTCACGCTCAGTTACAACTCGTCATCAAAGTTTTACACAAGGCAATCGATGAGCTATGAAAATTGCAAAATACAAACTTTTGAGAGCATTGTATCAACAATTTCGACTACCGTATCATAAAGTGCACCCCATCTTCCTACACAAATTGTGCCTTCAGATTCTTGCGCATCTCAATGATGTCCGAAAGTATTGGCGGAGGAAATTGTAATCACCCTTGGGAATGCTGAATGTTTGCTAAGAATGCTAATGCCGCTGACTAAATTTGGAGCTTCGTATCATGCCATCAGGACGCCTGACCCGACGTCGTAACGCCTCTCAGCTGTGCGTAATTCGCGACGAGGGTCAGACGTGCTACACGCTGGAGGCATGACATTTAGAGGCAGAGGACGTCCATCTACTCTGCACGTAATCGTCCAGCCGCTGTTTCGACCCGCTTCTGGACGCGGTAGAGCATTCTTTGCATGTTCTGGCGATCAAAGCAAACAATAAATGGAACAGACAAAGTAGGTAACATCAAACCGTCTGGCAGTTAATGCTTACAGTGCTGATGGGTCTACGCAAATGGGTGAATGGGTCGGTGGAGGACTTCTACTACTCCTAGTGACATTATCAGCCACGTGAGATTGGAAGCAGTGTTGCTGCGCACGTGGAGAAGGGATGAGAAGTTAATCGTAGCACCGATATGTAAGGGATAATACGAGTCTGTCATTATGATCGGACTATCATCATAAAGAAAGGAACAAAGTCAATTTCTCAAAATGCATTTGCTTGGCGTCAAGTAACTGCAGTCAGGTTCACTCCAATGCCGAATTTATTTCCCTGTGAAATATCTTCTTTCACACCTTAAATGACTTGCTTTCCTTCTATATCAAAATACAAAACATTTCAATTAAGGCCTGTCAATGAGTTGAGGAAAGGTTTACCGAGAGGTTTGCAGGAACTTACGAAAACACAAAAACGTCAGTGATAAAGTGGTGGGTGGGCAAATTGTCTCGATTTTGAAGAATGTGATCAGCACAATGACCCAAGACCCTACCGGTTGCGACCGAGTGACCACTGCTAGATTGAAGACTTTTAGGTGTTCAATTTGGGTCTGCAGTGCGTAATATTTGACCTAAATGGCCACGCAGTCGTAGTCGTGTTTTCACCTCTCAATGGATGCACAACAACAACAACACACTTCTCCTTCATCCAAACAGCTAAAATCTAAAAATAAACTTGCGTCGTTGCCTCATTTTTGGTGTGCTTTCACTACCTTTAAACGTGAAACTGGTAGTATCAGCGCTAAAACATTGATTTTGTTCTACCTGAAAGTCAAATTCCTGCTTTTGTGAAACACATTTGCGCTTTTGGAATATGTGCCGCACTGTTTCGCGGAGGATGAGGTAGGAGGTAAAAGCTGTGGCAGCGCTCTGGTATTCAACACCGCAAACTCACTAGGTTCGCTTAAACTTATCGTTGTGTCCTAAATTGCAACAATCTCGAGGCAGGTTTACCACTTTCTTATTACCAAGTGCTAAGTCTCACAAGACAATCCATAGACTGGTGGATTTGCTAAAGAGCAGCACCTTTGAGGTGCTTGCATCATTGCCATCGATGATCGCTTACATCTGATATCATCTCTCTGCTCTGTTTACATAGGGGTTTTAGTGACCAGGGCTAGCTTATTTAACTGACAGATTCAAGGCATTAGTCACCGTTGTTTACGTGCTCAGTCCTACGCCATTGCAACGCCTAACACCTGGTCATAGCGTGGTAGGGTTATGGCAGCTAGGGATGGCGCGGTACCTCTAGTGGCTTAGTAATAGCCGGACCGATTTTTCAACTCCCCTCCAATCACATCATCATTCGACACTTTACACATTACAAATATGTGGGTTAAGTGTCAAAGATGTAAGACAACAATTGCCTTCTATTAGAAGGCCTCATAATTGATTGCAGATAGTAAATAGAGCGTCGGACCACATGTGGCAGTCTAAAAGCACATTGTTGAAGTTGGTCTCAACAAATAACACAATACAACTGTCGAAAGAATTTGGCGCGTTTGGCATCTGAGCGGTGGCTTCAGAAGAATGGTGTGAGGGAGTGCTTTCAATGGATCAATATCAGTTAATCGCCTGCTGCAGAAACCGTGATTAAACGTCGTGGATGGACCCCCTTAGACTGTTTTCCTTTGCCACTTATTTCATTAGACACAGTTGGCACTAAAGCTAAGTGTGAATTAATGGAAGGAAGCAAACCAGTCAAATGAACATTTTCTGCCCTAGAGGATGTTGTGATGCCTTAAAAGATGGGTCAAGTCAGGAGATGATGTATTCGGTGAAAACTGGACGCTCTGATAACTGTGAGTTTGTTTATATTGACACAATTTAATCCAGCAAAAATGCAGGAAAAATCCTGACTAGTTTCCTTCCATGTTTGATGAAGGAGCTTAATCATGCGAGAGGACCTAACGATTCCTCGGCATCACAACACAAACTAGAGTTCTATCCATTACCACAAGCAGTGGTGCATGTCTTGGTGTCAGTTAGTGTGGTGTCACAGTGCCTACTCAGCAGAAGCGCATTCGCAAACACCTTGTCTAATCACAGGGATCAGCGGAAGATTGTAGGACCTGATTGGAAAAAAGGAGAACAAGGTAAAGTGAGAAGACATGGCTATCGGCAATTACCGGTCACCAGAGATGCAAACACTGACGTCGTGGTATACAGAGAGCGTAATGTTGGTGCCGACCAACTACAAAGAGACAAAGTCTATCACCACAATACTTGCGTTAAAGGAATTCGGGCAGGAAGGTGTGGGAACAAAAGATAACAGTTACTGCAAAAACCTGCAAGAATAGAAACGAAAATGTATAGTAACCAAAAAGCTAATAAAAACAGGCACTAATAGCAATGTGGAATTCGATATTTGATAAGACAAGGGGTGAAATGTAAGGACAAACATTGATGTCAACCAGTAAAAAGACAGACTTAAGGGGAAAGGATTGAGAGGGTCCAATAGAATTGGTAGAACATGGTATATAAAGAATGACAGGTCGAAAAATCTCACTTTGGATGAGAAAGGGAACGATGTGGGAATGCGGTTCCATAACATAGACAAGGGAAAGCGGCAAACAGGCAGGAGAGTAAAGTAAAAGGTAAGTAAAAGTACATATATGTTGCTAAAAATAATTGGCGAATATGCATAAAAATATAAATACCATGAGGAAATTGGGTGATTGAGTGTAAACCTGACATCAACACTGACAGAAATTGCTCAGTGCTGTTGCCAAGCGCCGTGCTCCCTCTCGCCTCACTCCTCTCTCTTTTCCTTCTGTCTTCTGTATGCCTCCACCCCCTGTCCACACCATTCATTCATTCAGCCCATCACTTTACAGTCTCCAACTACCTCTCCCACACATCCACATTCACCTACTCACCTACCTACCAAACCACTCCAGGTGTCTCACCCCATTTCCACTTTGCTACGTGTCTCCCAATCTCTCTGCCACTCCCTGCGCTGCCACGTTGTTTGCTGCAATTACGAGGCGCCAACATTCTCCTCAACCTACACCTCCTGTCCCTGATGCTGCTGCCAACGCTACTGTCATGCAGATGTGTCGCCATAATTTTCTAAATTCAATCGCCTCTCCCTGTACGCGACATTTCCAAAATATATTTGTGTTTATAAATGATGTTTTGATTGATGCGATTTCGTTTAACACCCTGATAACATTACAGTCCCTCTCGGCCAAGGTTTGCGCACGCTCAATGTCTCGTTTGCTGCTGTGCAAATCCCAAAATAGCCCTTAAGTCTGGCCTCTTGACTCCACTGTGCAAATGCCTTTGCCTTCAGGAGGTCGCATCGCTGCGTTGTTATCCCACCACACAGCCACCCAAACATTGACTCTCATCTAAATTAATCCCACCTAAGTTTATGATCCCAAATTATACCGCACATTTGTCATGCGGCTTTTATTCACTTTAGAGCCAACTGGGGTGATAGAACGGCAGTATTTTAGGCTACAGCCCACTGACGCACAGCAGCCATGCAGCATTTGAAATCCTCCAACTCTCCTTATGATTGTGCAAAATAGTAAGCCATGCTGCAGTGTATCATCAGCGGTCAAAGTTGGATGTGATGCTGTCAAACATAAAAACACTACTCGGTGACTTGTTGTAGGAATTACTAAGCCATCGGCATTGAGCACATTTTGCTTCGCACCTGCGTCCAATCAAATGGGTGTGCGAATAACCGCCAGAAGTTTTGCCGTTGGTGGCTGGTCCATCTGCGGCGCATGAGCTTAGCAGTTCTGGCCAAAAGAACTGACCTTGCAACTGGTTCGATGCCAGCATTTCTGTTGATTAAATCCGAACTCCATAATCAGAGCAAGCTGAGAGGTAGGCAGGCAGACGTTTTCATCACGTCCTGTATCTTAGCAATAATGGTGTGCTTTTGGGCACCCAGATGGCGTACATTCGTGGCAAAAAGGATGCTAATCTTCCTTTCTCTCATGCAAACAGTCATGTCACTGCGCATTTCTAAAATAGGTGCCATCAATGCAAGTATTCTGCGTTACCTCAGATGCTCCTTATTGCTATTTACCTCCTAGCAATGCTGCCGAACGGAGAGAGGTGGCAGTCGGTCAAAAGAGTATAGTGAGAAAGGCCAGAAATCCCACCTCTCTGTATGATCAACACGCATTTTCTTTAGCTGCACGAAAGGATTCGCAAGCCTTGATGTCACTGCAGTGCGCAGAGACATAACACACTATCAAGCTCCACATCCATTCACTAAAATGCAGCCACCCTTTTTGACAGCGCAGGCACCTCATTGCATAACTTCCACCATCGACGTCTTGCTTGCTCATCATCAAGCCAATGCCAATATATTTGGGTCCATGATACCTACTCGCAACCAAATCCATTCGCTATGGAATACAATCGTCGCCAGCATGAGTATGAACAATCGAATTATGCGCCATTTAAGCTGTTGCATCTTCGCACGCATCGCAGAAAACGGATCCCTGGCAATGTTACAGAAACACATTATGATTAGCGGATAAAAGACAACAATCATGTGGAAGTTCAGAAGTTCAAGTTGGTTACATCAAGCGATGGGATACGCATGTAGTCGGCTGTGGACGAAATCAGCAACAACACTAAAACCAATTGCGCATTATCACCATTAATTTGGTGTGCAATGAGATATTTCTCATCACGAGACCCTGCATGAGAGCCGTGGTCTCAAAGCATTCGGTAAAAGTGCGCTTCTTCCATTCATCAGCTATGATGACTAACAGGAAGTATCCTGCACGATGACGCGGAGCGATTACAGCGTGGACGTGCATGGGTTGGGTGCATCCATTTCTAGACCTCTGAGATGCGACAGAAAATATCTTACAACTTATTTGCCATCATGTAATTTCCAACGTGTGTATGCCATTTTTGAGCCTATAAGAGAAATAAACTGGACCAATAAAAGATGCATGAAATTGTTTGCACAGTTACCTTGCCTTTGGATTCACTGCGCACACACATGATTGGCAAATGCCTCATTTCTATGACCCATGTTTCCTCTTGAAGCAATCGCATCTATTTGAAGAGTTACTTCGCGTTTTAAGCAACCAGTCAAAATAGTTTTTTAACAGGCGATCTTACACAACACTTGTATACATGATTGTCGATCTGGTTAGGGTTATGTAGACATGGTATATCGAGTTACCCGCCTTGGTTTATATTCAAACGTTGCGATCGCGTTGGTTTATGCATGTTAGTCAATGTTTCGGCTACCTTATTATTCTTCCATCCATATCCCTATTACATCCTTACATAGAATTACAGCCGATCACGCGCATAGCCACATTTCATCCTAGTGCTAGGCGTTTGAGTCTAACATCAGGCAGCCAACTTTGATTGTACATTCCTACACATCAGCGGCAAGCAAACAAGCGATGGATGTCAGATCAGTACACATGGACTCGAAGTGCGAAAAATGATCCCATCACTGGCTGTTGCGGGATCTCCCCATAAGAAGCACACATACTGAAGGCGAGGCTTTGGTGACGACAGGAGCATCAGAATGACGAGAAGCGACGCGAAACGACAGGGAGTTGGGCAAGAATGGTTAGGTAGGTTGTCGTGCCTTTTCAGTGAAGGAGCTTTCATCACACAAACACTTGACTTTAAAAGCAACAATACAGTCCAACGACTTTAACAATGCTACTCACAAATCCTTGTTAGGCTGTCCTTTCACAAGTCGTATTAAAAATTCGCCTTTGTTTACTTTAATGGTTCTCTCTTAGACTTTGCCCCCCTACTTCTCAGTTCTTGGCAGCCACACGAGTAGTCGATGCGAGGTTCGTCGTCAATTTCGGCACAAACGTCTACCAATTGAGTGGATGCTACAGTTTGATTCGGCATAAGCAATGCGTTAGTTTTGCAAACGACATGGGACATTCATAGTAATAAGGCCACATTTAAAGCAACACCAGCTGCTCCTTTGCGCTTTTTCTATAATTTTACCTTCACCCGTACCTGCCTGAGTGTGCTAACTGCATGCGAGTACCCTACCCAATCCCGAATTCACCCTAGTGATTCGCTTTAATTTTATAAGCGGCATTTTTACACTGCCAAACTTTAACACACCATCAATCTCCTTAACTCTACAAAGAACAAATACTTGGAGAAACCGGTTCCCACCCCATTCCTGCCTCGGCAGTCCACGGCAATTGATGCAAGTATGAATTTAGTAACAGATCAACTTTTGATACGTTCTCAAGTTTCGGTGTAGAGCGTTATTCTCGGGAACCCTAGTCTTTAGTCAAATTACCCCATCAAGCTTGATGACACACTTACTATCGTCGATACGGACAATAGCATGATGCTAGGTTTGATGGTAGAGAATGTGTGCACAATTGCTCATTCGGACACAAGTTATTCGCACAGGCGTCTGCTTCATATTCCTAGCAGGCTGAGGGCGAGTCATGAGGAAATGAATAACGAAGTGAGCAAAGATGGATAATGGTAAATAATAAACAATAATATTGATGGCATTGATGAATAATAGCTGAGTTACTGTTACTCTAAGTTTTCGACTGTTTAATGTGCAAAGTTGTGCATCCCAGTTGTCAAATCTCCATGCTTATGAACCGAGGTTCTTCGTCAACATAATAGGGTTGTACAGAGCCCTCAAATAATTGTACATGAGCTCGTAGTTCTCCTTTGCGGCTTGTTGGTCGAAATCCATCCACCTAAGAGTCGTCTCACACGTCGTAAGCATACTTTGCCAAAACACTCTCCTTCACTTCATCGTCATCCATTTTCGATCTTATGCTACAAACGTAGTTTTCCGGAATGGTTCTCGCTGCTATCCTACTCCTCTCTTTCTCATCCTCCAACTTCAATTTTCCTGGGTCATTCATCATTTGTTGTATCTTCTTCCCCGACAGAAGGCCCATGTCATTCGTGATGGTGATGCGGTTTCGCTGCCCTGACGACTTGTCCACCGCCGTCACATTGAGAATGCCATTTTCGTCAATATCGAAGGGCACCTTGATCTGAGGTACTCTGCGCGGTGCCAGTAGGATACCTGACATCTCGAATTCGCCCAACAAGTTGTTGTCTCTCGTCATCGCATGCTCACCCTCGTACACCTGCACCAACACACTCAATTGATTGTCCGAACACGTGGAGAAGATCCTGGTCTTCTTTATAGGGATTTTTGCATTTCGCTCTATCAACGTCGTCATCACACCACCTGCCATCTCCACACCCAGTGGGATTGGGGTCACCTCCAATAACACCGAATTCTGTACCTTCTCCGACTTGTCATCAGCCAGATTGGACGCCAGCAACGCCGCACCGTATGTCACTGCCTTGTTCGGATTTATGGAATTGTTCAAATGCTTGCCATTGGGAAACTTCTACAACAACTGTTCCACCTTCGGAATACGCGTCGATCCACCTACCATCAATGTCTCGCGGACATCAACCTTTTTTAACTTTGCATCATTAAATGCCTGTTTAACTAGATGCAGAGTCTTCAAGAAGAGATCTGAGCGCAACTGCCCAAAACGGTCCGTGTAAGAATCGTACTAAAATCAATGCCTTCAAATAAGGCGTCTACATCTACGTATGCGTGCTTGGAAGAGCTCAACGTCTTCTTTGCCACCTCACACGCCCTTCTCAGACGGCTGGTGGCATTCTCGTTGGTCGCCAAATCCTTGCCCTCGTGCTTTTGCTTGAACACCTCCAAACAATGATAAGATTAACAATGAATTGACAATGTCATGCCTATCAGTGATTTTACAGAGCGTGGTGAGTCTCAACTTTTGACTAAGGCGTAAAAGGCCTCGCCTCAAATATCTGATCAGTGCACAAAATGTTGTCACGGAATCGCTTAGAAGATTAATCAACTCCTGGAACAATGAGCACAGCTCGAAACACTTACAAATAAAAAAATTTTACTACCGCACATTTTGAGAAAGATTTTGCTTGAGGAAACGTATCAGCCACCACTTGACTCCATAGTATATTCTTGAGACAAACGCCGGTCTATGTTGGGCAGCTCAAATATCTCAACACCCGTCCAAATTCTCTGTCACCACAAAATGGTGAGCTTTAGACTGCGTCCCAAAAGACTCGCATGAAAATAAGCCTTAACACTTATGTGGCAAGCCAATGTCTAAGCAGTAAATTCGATATCTTATCATAGAGCAATCAATAGTTAGGCTATTCTTTCCGCCTCTTCCACTACCACTAAAAAACTTCGGATTGGTAATGACATTCTGCCTTAGAATTATTAAGACGAACCAAAATTTAACCAAAGCTATTGGTTCATTTGCGTCTGCTTTTATATGAGACTTGAAATAGTAGCTGTCTCTAAAGAAGGAAAAGATACGATGATTGTATCAAAATTATGGTACTGTACGACTGGGATGAAATGTAACTGCTACGATGCCTCAGTAGCGCGTTTGCTTACAAAGCCACCTTCAATGTTAAAGCAGCAATATCTGAGGTCACACATGGCATTGTATTTGGGAGATTGCTTGGCCAGAAAAGTTGTTTCAAAGCGTTTGTGACTTGCGCATCAATGATCCCAATGGGTGGTTTAGTTTTTAAAAGAATTGTTAGCCGCTAAAATTATTGTGCATTGCAGTCTTATAGTCATCACCTACTCATTTCCAGCAAGTAAAGGTGTAAATGCTGCAGTCAGTCGTTGATGCACAAATGGGTGAAAATTAAGGTAACTATCAGCAAATCATACAATAAGTACAAAAATCATCACGATAAAGCAATAATTACTCGGAAATCGGAATAAAAACGCACTGCGAATCAAAGTGTGTGGAGGTATAATACTTTAGATGTCTTCAACCCAACCATCCCAATATGAGTTCAGATTGGGAGGAATCATGTGTCCGGTAAGACAGAAGAACAAGTTACGTTTTCGCCTCCCCTGCAGTTGCATTGTTCTGAATTATTGCATGAGTAGTTACACTTCCCTCTGTGTCCTTTGCCTTTAGCATTCACGTAGGTGGCATACAAGCTTTCCCACTTTACCTATTCCATTACTTACCCCCATCCTTAAGGACACGGATTAAAACACTAATACCAGGCTGATGGGTGTCATAGCACAGCTAGGGCTGACTTGGACTTAAAAATTAGATGAGATGTTCACCTTGCGACAGCGAGAAACTAGGGACAGAAGTAAGAGGGTAATAAATGTGCTTAGGATTCCAAACTGAAAGCCACATCGACATCATCAATGAGGTAGTTAAGCGTGGTGAGAGGCCCGTACACCCTGCTCCCATCTACAGCAATCAAAAGTGTCAGGCAGTCGAACATCTTAATCATCTTTGATTCCCGTGGCGCGTTCGGAAAATTGGAAACCTTGGATGTACAAGGGTAGCAACACTTTTTGATTTTTCGTTCGCGCCTCTGATTTCAAGGATGAAAACTATGACAAAAAATTATTTACTTAGGAATGATTTTCACAAGAAAACTGCATACACGATCAAATACATGGAGTCGCATTATAAGGCCTTCTGTAATTGGTGATCGATGAGTTGTCTGTGTCCAAACTGCAGGAAACTGAATGGATTTATGTCGACGATGAAAGCAGAAGTGGTAACCGTTACTGAGACAAGTCGAGTGAGTAATTTAATACTGATGAGGAGAAGCGTTGACGAATGAAACACTCGAACTACTCTTTTCCACACACTGATGACGTACCGGTCTTCGTCATTTGCACGATCCATGTGCATTTTGGCAGCTTTTCCTTAAATCTCGATGGCGCAGCGTTCTTTAACAATTTTTACCATTTACGCTTTTGAATCCATCCAATTCCTTTTATGTGGCAGATTGGCAAAATTATTAATTTGCTGATTTTGACATTTATCTAACCCTTTTTAATTAGAAATGCAAAATTATGCATGGGAATTGCTAGCATGGACAAGAGAATGCGAATTAGTCCACATGTGGCTTTGACCGGTTCGTCCCTGGTGTACAGTGTAGCTAATGTCAAAATAACTGTGTCTGCTTTTAAGACAACTTCCATTGAGCAGAATGTGCAACACATAGACAAGAAGTATGCTCGGGTCAAATCACGATTCCAATCATTCCTGCTAAACTGCAAATTACACTCCCACTATGGACTGATTTGGCTATTTGAATTCAAGACATCTCCCCCCTTACACCGGAGACGGTCAGTAAAGTGTGGCAGGGCAGCTTTGACTCGTGATTTTCCGCCCATTTTGAGGTGACTCGTGTTTAGCAGCATTGCAGACACAGCCACATTAGACTGCAGTTCCAGAATGAAATGTCGTTCTGTCCTAAGGCAAAGACATACGACTTTGCAGAATTGCGGGTCTAACCAACGACGCACGGCGTTACAATTTGTGCTGATCTGACGTATGAATGAAATGACAAATAGACAAACATGACAGATTTACACATTTGACACATCTTTATTGCAGTGATTAATTAGTTAACAATTCCGACCAGATCGACAACTGCGCACACATATTATCTGTCAAAAACTGCTTTGTTGTTATTGTTGTTGTAGTTGTTCACCAGTAGAAGAAGGCAGAATCTCGGCAGTTCCGCATTCGTTAGTCATTGTAGAAGATTACAACGATTTTCTTCACTTTCCTTCCTCCGCCGTATTCTACCTCACATGACGACTTTTTGCTACTGTTTCGAAAAAAGTAATTTTGAAAAAGAAAGTTACGTTACTCGCATAGTTATATGCAGCTTACTGCCTCATCTGTCATCAGCGCTGCCTTAAATCCCATAGGAAGGTATCTCATCCTCTTACTCCGTCACTGTAAAGAGTTCATTAAAGCGCGCTAACCAAAATCCTTAATACTCTGGTCCCTGACATAATGGTTATCTCGAAGATTTGTCAATTCGGCTTGGGTCTATTCATCCCTACATTAAATGGCTATTGAGGATGTTGCAAATATTTATATGATGCCTACAAGCATCTGGACCATGGGATTGTGAGACACATGGTAGAGTTTCGCGCAGCTGCTGGTCATGTGGACGAATGTGAGGTACATGCGGAATGGTGAACCACTCGCGGTCAGCTTGAAGGTTCCCTAGACCGCCAGCATTGGAAACAACCTCAATAATTACTACCACACATAACTTCTAAACAATCGGGAACAGTAGAGTGCTAACCTCATAGTTTGAGTTGATTTCGGTATTCAATTGGCATTTGCACGGCTTTTGCATTTTTTGACGTACAGAGATTTGTTGAGGGCATGGGGGCTGTTGATAGGTCGGAGAGTTGGACTGCCTCCTGGTCGTGTTCCACGACTTGGCTTCGTGTGGTTGGTAATCTCAAAACACCATCTGAGCGCACTCATTGAGGCCATTTTGAGTGCCTCATTGACGCTACCACGTGACATCCCTTCTCAGTTGTGCAATCAAAACTATTACTTGGAATAAGAAGTAAATCACTGTTTTAAACAGGTGATGCTTAAGGGGAAAGCAGTGATGTTGGAGACAGTAGTAGACACTGGGATCAAGACGGGCTCGACAGTGTCAAACAGAGACTAATAAATGCAACCCAGTTGATGTAGTGTACAATGCAGCCTCGTAGATTGCATTCGCATGTACATGGACAACTGCAACAAGGAATGCAAAGTAAGGCATGGAGCGAAAAAGAAAGAGAGCCTAAAAGCTAGGAAGAAAATGGAATCAGAGGAAGATAGAAAATATTAATTAAAATATTATATGGTTGGATTTGTAGGCATGCACACATACTAGGATGAATGAGCGCATGCGAAAGTGACTGAAGGGAGGAATGAAGCTATGGATAAATGGAAGGGAGGTCGGAAGGGGGGCAGCTACGGTAGCATAGAAAAGGAGACACAAAATGGGATGTGATGGCGAAGTGACTGAGCAAATTCTAATCGTCAATCGGGTTTGGTCTTGCAATCAATGCAACGACGGACGGATTTCCTAGTAGCTGTAAGCAAAATAACCAATTGTCTGGCCGCTTTGCGATGTTGTGTCTGCCGAAAGCACTATAATCGCTCAATTAGTGCCACTTGCGAATGTGCAAAGACAAATACCGCTGAGATGGGAAAGTTTGTCTGCAGTAAGGCTTCAAATCGCCAAGCACACATTGCAGGATTTTAATAATTAAAAAATTGCAGCCATAAATGTGCAAACACAGACTGGCCTAAAGGAACTTGATTACGCTTTGAAGATCCAAATCTAAGTACTTGAATTGCAAAGTGGAGGGATGACATAAATTACGAATCTATGCATGCAGAAACAGGATCATAAAATGCACATTTATGCTAAAGTGACGTATATATGCAACGTTTTCCATTTGCGTACATTGATGTGTACCAATTTTGCGGCTCACCTTGCAAGGCTTCGTGCAATTGACGATGCATTTGCGAATGCAAACTAAACAGCCGCCTTCCACAAACACGTTTCAACGTGCTTGCACTCATTTATTTCCTGATACGGCCGCCAACAGCTCCATGAACACAGCATCCATCTCCACCACCAACGTCATTGCCTCATCCTTTAACATTACCTTATTCAATGCAGTAATATGTCCGCGCAATGATCTGCAATGAAGTCCAGTGCGAAGAGATGTAATATGATGGGATAGGCTTGACTGTACAAATTGGCAAAAATATGCGGAGAGGAGCGTTGAAGAATATAGAGCAGCAGGGCAGACTAAAGTAAGGTGCAGCTGAGTGGAACGTAACAAAGTGAGTCAGCGATCCCGAGCGTTACACTTCTGTCACTTATGTGTGTGTGTACTAACCCAGACCCAGGCAGCACAACCCCAGTGGGGCACCAAACCCACGGGCATGTGTGCAAACCTATCGCTGACGTTCACTTTCCTCTACTAATCACCATTCAACCCACAACTTTCCTTGCGAACTGCACACTCTGTTGCTTCTCTTTTCTTTTTCACTCTCTTAGCCACTGCCCAAAATCACGAAGCACTTCAGCTTTTTGACATTTGTCTGGTGTTACCCTAAAATCCTACGCCTAAATCATTTCTTTTTTGCTTATCCTGCCAAATTCACAAGTCTCCTCAGTTTTATCTAAAAATACCCTTTTACTTTTGTGTCAAAGCGCTTGAAGAGTTTTAGCACTACATGCAACATCCAGTTCAAAATCAGGTGTTGTTTGATCACGAGCAGTGAGTCCTTATTCTCAAAATAGTAAAGCTGTGCCAATAACGGCCAGTTAGCGTTCTGAGTTACACACAGTTCTCTCGCTGATAACATTTATTACAGTACTGCACTTTGTTGGGAAATTGGTCAGACGTGCACCGTCTGAATCACCTTTGATGCTACTATGAGCACTTTCCTTATTTTCAAATGCGTCATAAAGAAAGTAAGGGGTTCCTTAATACGCCCGTATCCTATGAGTAGTTTCTGGTCTCATTTGTTGCTGCGGTGTCTGAAATGTCAATTTGAAATTGGCGGTTTTTACGCTTTTCTGCTTTAACGTTCGCTGCCTCCATGCTCTGCTGAATTGTATAGCAACCTATCTGTAGAAGAATAGTGCAGATTTAACAATGTTAGATTTGCGTCAAAGTAAGCGACCCACTTGCAAACAAAAAGTAGTCAAACTAATCACTGTTATGCTAGGTCTACATGGCCTATACGGAGGATGGAAACACACCATTGCCGCGTCAAGGCAAACTTTTTTGAAGACAAAGATAAAACCAGATGTCACCTATCAAATGTTGGTACCACTGAGTTAGGAAAGTATTTGGCTGTGAGAGAGGCAACCAGCAATTCTGTTAACAAAAGTTGTGAGATTTTGTTCGGTCAACTGTAATATTGTGATGAGGCGAGTCCAATTACCCTTTTGCTGTGGATCCGAAAACAGACTTGTTAATTGGTCTTCACTTTTCAATGTGTCATTCAGATAAATCCCCAGAGTTTAAAATGGAAACAAAATGTTGCAATAATTTGTGGAGTTAACTTTCCACTTAATGGCTGTTGCTACGATACTTGAGGCAGGAGAGAAAGAGATAGCTGCTTCTCCCTAAAATGCACGCAAATGCTCCCAATTTCACGACGGAAGGACAAATGCTCCATTTCCAAAGCTCTGCTTGAACAAGTGCATAATAGCAAATCACAATTATGTACCTACTTACTGCATCAAAATACGTCAGAAATACTTCCATATTCAGGGGCAACTAAACCAGTCGCAGTGCATGGCATCTACATGCACGTACTTGCATGATTCGCTTCAAAGTGGCACTATAGTCAATGACGTTATCTAAAGTGAAGGAAGAAGACGAAGCAATCAGAGATTGCAAGTAACGATTTAACTACGAGTAGTTTGTCTCCTGTTTGCATCGAAGTGGGCTGTATCTACTTATCAACATTCGCTTCGTTGAGGAGCCGCACACACGAGGGATGATTTGGCTTCAAATTCATTGGCGCATAAGAGGAAGTGGTGAATGCCACTCTTTTAAAGTAGACTCGGCTAATTTGGTCAAATTACTTGCGCCATGAACCCAAGACCAATTAACAGTTCCACTTTGAAAGAAGCTGGCTGAGATAATCAGAGAACGCAGTGTCAGGAACCTTAAAAACGGGCGTTGTGACACGAGTGATGCAGTCACTGGTTTGCAGCTGCATCAGACGGTGAGTGGTAATAGTTGCAGGAGTTAGACAGATGAATTCCGTATACTGGCCATGAATTAACGAACGACGAATGAAAGGCTGCGCAATTCATTAGTTTGTTCTGCGACTCTTTTACGTTCTTTGCTAGCAGAAGTGCTTGCAGTATAAGTTGGCTTTCACAATCTTATCGCTCATTACGTCACCAACACCGATATACTCGTTGCTTGTGCGATATGCACCTGAAAGATACATTACACTAAAAGCGCCGCTAACAAGACTAACACTTAAGGATTCTCTGTCGAACGCGACACAAACTCACACGAGACCGATCTGCACGATGCAACTGATGAGTACAGGTACGAAGCTCCTCTGCTTCGGCGAAAACCCGCTGTATTTGGCTAGTCAAAATGAGGCGAGTTCCAACAAATCAATGGCAGTCTAAGCTATCTATTTCTTTGGTTTGCAGATGTTCATAAGGAAAATGCGCGACCAGTAGGGAAATCGCAACAATTATTTGACAAAGAGTTATTCACATAACATGACGTGATTTTAGAGCGCAAATAGTGGTCGTTTAATAAGATTCCTCCCATGAGTGTTAGTTTAACACAGTCCAATATTTTTATGACTGCCACGACATTTTAGTATTATTGATCATTTGGGCGAAAATTCCATTTATTCACCACCATATTTGGGTGTGTGACACTCGGATGATGAAATTATGGAAAGGAAGTAAATACTGACGCTCAATCGGTTTTCGAATATTTCGGTTTCTGTCTTGGGCTCTTCCTCCTCCTCTTGCTGTGCCTCCATAACATGCACCAACCAGCATCGTGTTGACAGTTGTTTGTCCAAATAATCGCTGCAACTTTGAAAGCCATTCAATCTGAATTCCATGCAACATCCACGTAGGCTAGCAATTCGGCTATGGATGAAGTGTGAGGGGGAACGAAAAGTTGTGCGAATGGTTGGTAATTATAAGTTGTCAACTATGGCATTAATTGCCCAAAGGACTGCTTGAGTTGCCATGTCTCACTAGCTGCCACTGATACCTGATGCGACCTCTCGAGGCCGTCGTATCAGCGTCAGAGTAATGGTCACTTCTCTTGTAGACATGGGCTATCATTAACCTTGTACCAGGCCTCTTTGATCACTCCAGCTGACACTTTTTGAAATGTAGGCAAGCATAAGATACTTTACGTTGGTTTAGTAGGGAAAATTACTTTTGTAGTTGAAATGAACTCCCCAGCTTCCCACTAAGCAGCATTGTTTTGATGTGAGAGTGATGCGATTGTGGCAGTACAGTCTCATAGAAATGCAGTGGTCTTAGGCAAAGGAATGGGCTTGTAATAGTCTGGTAAAGGTGGGTCTTACTGACACAGGCTGGATTACTCTTGAGCTCCTAAGTAGAGTAACTGAAGAGAGACCGTAAAATTGGGAATCCAAGTGCTCTGACGTAGGCGCGTGGACAATTTACGAACTTCCACACCTATGAGGTGTTTGTCAGCAAATTGACTCTAGACGTTTCTGCAAATTATCCGTGACAGTGGGCTATTTTGTTTTATTTTTTCGCTTTTTTTTTGCTTTTTTCGCTCCTTCTATAGGCAATTTCATTGTAGTGATCTACACGGGACTGCGAATTTCACTCATTTAGCAGTCAATTTTGTTGCATTATTCTAAAAAAGGTTGCAACTTTCACTCCTTCTGTAGTCAATTCTATTGTATTGATATGCACGAGACTGCAATTTTCGCTCCTTCTGTAGGCGATTTCGTTGTAGTGATCTACACGTGACTGCGGTTCTCCTTCCTTCTGCAGTCAATTTTGTAGTGCCCATCTACACGAGACTGTGGTTTTTGCACCTTCTCTAAGCAATTTTGTCATATTGTTTTGCAAGAGCCTGTGATTTTCGTTTTCCTTTGGGCTGTTTCGTTGCATTGGTCTATCCGAGACTGTGATTTCCGCTCCTTCGCTGAATGAACGCTAGCGATGGCGCTAATCTAGGCAGTGCACGCACTTGTGACCTATGTATGTATGTATGTGCACTGATTAGATATTCGAGTCGGGGTCTTTTACGTTCCAGTCAAAAGTTTACGCGAATGACTACTCAACACCGTAGGTTGAGACTCACCACGGCCTGTGAAATCACTGATAGGCATGGCATTGTCAATTCAACGTTAATCCCATCATTGTGTGGAGATATTTAAGCAAAAGCACGAGGGCAAGGATTTGACGACCAACAAGGATGCCATCAGCCATCTGAGGAAGTCGTGTGATGTGGCAAAAAAGATGTCGAGCTCATCCGAGCACGCATACATAGATGCGAATCAACTGCGTTTAATTAGCTTGAAGACGCATCTGAGTCAAAGTCAACAGCATTCACGACGAGAAACGAGTATCTGAACATTTCTTGAGCATTTCTCATGTATCCACTATTTAAAGAGGACCTTCGAGCACTTCCGACTCAGAAGCACTTTAAAAATTTGATGAAAGCAGCTACTCAACTGCTCTAGAGAAGTATGAATTCGTTCACAGCCATCGTATTTGAATGCCGAGACAGCTTGTGGTCGCGGGGAATACTATAACTGACTTATTTGGTCATAGTGTCACTTCAACTCTCAAAGCCTGCTATGCTGGGATGGGAGCAAAATATTCCCCATACAATTGTAATATGGATGCGGACAACATCTTGAATTTCCGGCAATGCAAGCAAATATGGAAGCATGTCTCTGAGTGGCGAGGATAACAATTGTAGTCGGGACTCGAGAAGGTGGGGTCATATTTATTAATGCTCTCGAAACAGCTTTCATTGTACACGTAATTCAGCAACTCTATCAAGTGTGGAAAAAATGGACCAACATTTCTTTCACTCAGATATCCCTTCTGACATCATTTTGCAGAAGGTGTGGGCGAAGAATTTCGTAACAATCCATCAGTAATGCAGGAAATTTCTTCTGTGTGGTAGCAGTTCGCACTTAATTCCAGTGACGGGCCTGCTGTTAAAATATCATCTAAAATGACAATACGCACTGACACTTGGAAATTACAGAACAAATTATGTAGGGATTCCGCAACTGGAGATATTGGCTGATGGCGAAGTCGATGCCTCCAGGGCAATTCGACAATTTTCTTAGTAGTCACTTGCGTCATGTGTGCGCACTGCGTACTGCTGAAATCTGAAACCAACGCGTAACTTTGTAAACCGCCTTAACTACCTCTCACAAACTTTTACTGAATTGGTGCTTGCGGATGTATTAGTATCTCCGTGAATTGACTGCAAGTGCCAAACTTAAACATCTTGCAATCATTCCTCGAGATGGCTTTAAACTACCTCAGTAGGTAAGGAATTGCCTTTTGTGATAATTGGATTTTAGAATTCAGCAGTATATAAGCCAACACTCATGACGAAAGTGACCACCGAGGAATTATCAAATTGTCCTGAAGGCGCCGTCCTCGCCATCTGCCAATATCTTTCGTTTGGAATCTCCACATTATTTTTCTGTGGCGCCCGAGTGGTAGTGGATATTCTTCTGTTAGACGATAATTCAACAGCAGGCTCGCCATTGAAATTAAGTGGATAAGCGTATGTGCGAACTACTACTGCGTGAGAACCCTCCAATCATCTCCCATAACAGACGGGATTCCCTGCATTACCGTTGGAATGTTGCGAAATTCTTCACCAAAATCCTATTCAAAATGATGTCGAAAAAGACAGAAATATTGGTTCATTTTTTACGCTTGATGCAGAGTTGTTGAAAATGCTGTCTCGATAGCATCAATAGATAAGAACCCATCTTCTCGGTTCCTGACTTCAGTTGCTTAGCACAGGGGGGTTAAGTAAACGAGTTCTACAAATCACACGATAGTAATAGCGGACGGGTAAGGTGTAGACTAGTGCAGTCGCGGGACTCTTAGATTAGGTACGGGAGGGTGGCTACTGTCTTTCTTTAAGACCTCGCGAGGCACCACCTTGCCAGATGGGATAAGCATTGCAAGACGCTACCGATTAAGTCTGTGTATCTTCTTTCCATCATCTCTATCCCCTTCCGCCTTGTCCATTGTATACAACTTCTTGATGACCGTCAACTCTGCCCTGCCCTGCTCTGCATAGTGCTTCTCTGCGTGTATAATGTAATTTCTACATGAAAATTCGTATACATCGATGAATGATGCTCAAAGTATCTTACGATAGATGCAAAGGTAAATAAACTAAGTCTCCATCAAATGTTGAAGGAAAAGATCATGCCGAAATTATTGAAGAACAGCTTTTTTTAAGCAGGTTAAACCTCACCCTAGAATTCTCTTTGGACAAAAGGAGACATCGAAATCAGTCTTTAAACAACCAACAAGCGCATTGTATAGCCCCTCTCTGCAGACGGTTTTGTAGGCTGAAAGTATGATCACATAGAAGAATGTGGGGACCACCTTCATTATTTTCGACGCAACCGAAAAGACCAAACAAGTTCACTGCTGTCTTTCACAAGATATTGCCGCTACTTACCGCTCCTGGTTTGGTCACTTTCTTGTCCTCTAACGAATTCTGGTATAGCTCTACAGTTTAGCACAGCATTGTACAATGCATTACGCAGTAGTGCCATACATGCATCTCTCCCTTCTTCTCTTAATCCCTCATCAACAGCAACAGCCCCTACGATGTCAGGTGCTTTCCACTATCCTTTTTTAATTGCCTTTTCCAACTGCGGTATGTGCTTTTCTTGTGCACACTGTTACGTGCAGTGTTTGTCGAATCATCTACAAGTTACTTTAAAGCATGGAATGGATCTCTTTCTCCATTGTCATGGCTTGCTGTCAATTCATTTGAATTACCTAAAAATACATCTACCCAGATTTTGGTTAATCTTGACAGAGTTATTCATGAAAATCTATGAATTGCGGAATTCACAGAAACAACTTTGACGACTACTTGCTAGGTGGCTGAGGTGGGTTTCTCTAAAATGCCCTTTGGACGCATTCAAACCATGTAAAATAAATGTCTTTACAATTCCGGGGCTTGAAATCCCTCTAGTCCTGTAGATGGGCAAAAAATTATTAATGAAATAGAAGGGATGCAGATACTGCGTTGACCCTTCATGTTAGACGCCACAAAAATCTACTGACCATTTGCCGTAGGAAAGGAACCAACGATTTCTCACAGATTCCCTGTAATTTTGAGATTTTGATTACAACGCTATTTTAAGCACGTGCGTCAATACAAAAGCCAGGCATATGCTGCAAAACTTATTTAATAAGGGCAACTGCACTTTTAGCTTTTTGCGAGCAACATTAGAATTTAGTCTGTGCTAAACTGCCTTACCAATATTGACTGATACACTAAGATGGAACTAATGTCAATCAACTTATAGTCGCAGTTATCCCTTAGATGCTTCCCATTAAATATGCATTGCTGCGGGGTGTATTTCGTTCCAGGTTAAAATGCTCTGTTTCTTGTTCTTCACGTTATTGCAATCATCTTGGCTGTTCGTTTGCATCTCGGGCTTGACTATAAAGACTAATTAGGATATTTTGCCTTTGTCGGGTAGTTGAACTCTGAGCCGTGCCAGTAGTACCAATCGCAATTGTTCGCCGAGTACATGCACATTGCATTCGAGTATTAAGTCCTCTTTGTCTTCAGAGAAGTCTCATGGCTCTGCATTACACCGGTGAGAGGGTTGCATAATTTGCACTTTGAACATTTCTTATTCCTGGGTCAATTTTTGTTTCGTTTTTGAATCTATTTGTCAATTGGTCAAACTCGAATTCAGGGAGGTCTGATACGATAGGCATTTTCAAACACCAGTTATTAAAAAATAGACCAATAAAAAAAAACATCAGAACATTTCTTATAATTCAAAGCCATGTCTGCTCTTTATTTTGGCATGATTAAGTCATAACTACATAATCTGCTCCACTACTCCTCATGGAAGGTAAAGGCACCTGGTGTACCCCGTCTCCCTTACCTCCTTGAGTTGACGTGTTCGTGTTTTTTTTCCTCCCAATTGACATTAATCATTAGTTGAATCGTTACTTCACAGGACAATGTGCTGCCTATCTTTCAAGTTGCGTCCAGTGCACCTTTAATTGGAAGAGGCTAATAGCATTGCTGCATTTAGCCCATTAACAACATATGGGCGACCAGTAGAATTTTTACTTTTTCCAAACGAAACGCAAACTGGGTTAAAACTGTAGCCCTACATATTTCCACTTCTCTTTTACATCCGCGTTCAGTTTTCTTTGAAGCTTCCAAATGACTGCCTAATGATAAAGCCAGGAGCAAGATTTGTAGCGTTTCGTTTAAATCAAAGCGTGCAACCTCAATTTCTTCTTGATCGCGTCCAACTGGTTTTTGCTGAGTTGATTTTGGTTTACTTTTGTTAATTTATTTATGACGGGTTGACTTATTCCTTTGAAGCAGTTGGCCACTAATTAGGAATGCGCACAAACTTGTTTGGGCATAGGAATTCGAATTATTTTACACAGGCAACTCAGTGCTAACACATTTTGCGACCCGTCGTCATGGGCCGCTGTGACTGCCTGTCTCGTTACACCTTCAGCTTGCTCAAGTCAATAGGAGCAATAATATCAAATGAAAGATTGCATCGACCCATGTTCTGCTCCAACAGAACATAAGCAGAACCCATGTTCTGCTCCCAAATTCGTCTTACATTTTAAGATTGCACTTGTAAGAGTGGCTCAGCGCCCTTTTCATTCTGTAGTCATAACACCCTCAATCACGATGAAGGGTTGATTTGTCACCTTGGCTTAAGCATTGCCTCATCATTGCAGTGCAAGACGAGTGTTTTTGAGACAGGCTTAAACTGATTAGGAGTTCGTTAGTACAAAATAATCATGGGTAACACAAAGGGCGAAGCAAACTGCAGTGACCTTTACCAAATTCTCACTGTAAGTCTTCAAACGTTAGTGAGAGTAGTGAAGATGTATGTAGCCATTATGACGCACCAATTATGTGGGTGATCATCTAGAAATACGACGTAGTAAAGTGTGCATTGTGTTGGGTTCCCAGTGATCCCGGTGAGTTTTTGTTATTACCAAAATAGAGGTAACGCCTGTAGAGAAAATGAGTCAAATACATTTGTGCAGACTTGTAAATTATTGCGGCTTAAAAGAGCATTATGAAAAAGAACTTTTTGCATTTTAATCCACAATCGTTGTACATGTGTACGTATATGTGCGTTGATATCAACGCACGGTGCGACTTTGTGCCTCCTCCTAATATTTTTGTGCATGCGTCGCATTGCAACCGTGCACAAGGCATGTTTTGGTGGAATTTAGAATTTATAATCTTTGTTGCCTCTACACATATGTGAAGTGTTAATGTTCAGCCATTAATTACTTGACTTATAGAATTCCTATCATGCACACATAAAACGATTTCGCCTCGACTTCAACGAAGGTGATTTCGAGGTGCCGTTCATAAGCCACAGAGCTATTCTAGCTGCCCCATCGGAGTGAGCATTTGTTGAGAAGGTGAGTGTGAATAAACACTCGATGGGATTATTCCATATTTGACGCGAATTCCCTTGTTTATGATATAATTCTCATCTTCATCGTTTAGAGGAATCAGAAGTTCATTAATTTTGCTGAAACCAGGTGCTAATGAATCTTTCATCATTGCGGTCATGTCAACAGCAAATAAGACTAATTTGACTGGAAAACATTAAAGCGAATAAATGCTTTTCTCACGTGGTGCATTCGACCATCACTTTGCTAGTATGATCATCCTGGTTGCATTTTTGAATGGAGCAGAAAAGATTAGACCTCGATTACTACATGCTGTATAAAGGTCTACAGTCAGAAAGGCAGCAACGGCAAAAATGAGGCACTATTGCATTCCTTTCCGTCTCCTTTGCTTGCTTTACACCATCAAGATGCCACAACTATTTAAGATATTAGGGCTAGTATGGGGTCATCACAACAGGTTAGATAGTAGAAACAGATTTAATATACAATGTTCAAGGCATCAAATTTAAAATATCTGAAAAGAAACATGGGGTTGAAATATTTTGGGTGGAATAAACGTGTTGAGACATTCGCCTATTTGTGTTTGGTGGAACCAAAGGTGCTTTCGTCACGAATAATGGGTAATTTACAGAGCGTTTGTCAAGCTCTCTTTATTTCTTTACTGAATGAATTGTAGATGTGATGACACTGACTACTTCTTTCATGGAGCCATGGTATTTGCATTAGAACTGCGTATTTTATCTTCACCACCTAAAATATTCGGTCTGCCACCTTTCCTAGCAACGTCGATTTCATCGAGCTAAAACTACGTTGGTGTGAAGCCACAACACTTAAAGAAACGTATGCGGAATTCTGGTGGTAGTAAATAAGATAAGGAGAGGTGCAGAGTTGGTTCTGTTTGTGTACCCTGATCTGCGTTCGATCACAAACTCATATAGGCGACTTGCAACTACTGCTAAACACTGGCAAAGAATACACGACAGTAGAGCAGGAACGTATTCGTCTGCAGTTACCAGTGGCTAGACACAAAGATACTTCCTCATCGTCTATCGCCACTGACTCTCACTGACCAGTTCTTAGGTCGACTGGACGAAATGCCATCGAATTTCATAAAGTAATGAGTAGGCGAGCTAACGTCACTGGCATTATTACGGAAAATCTTACTCACAAAGTGTGCGTGCATCCCAGCTACTAAACTCCACCATTCCTAAATTTAAATTGGTCTGTTAATAACTAGCCAATGATACTGAAGCTCACGTGTCTATATATGAAAGTGAATATTATGATTCGCAGCAATAGCCACGAGGCCGAAAGGAGGTAGGTTGTATTCATCATCACAAAACTCGACAGTTGTCTTATGAATATTCTGTGTAAGAATATGAGATTTTATCGTAGCATGGCTATATTTGGCACCCCACTTCGCATATTCTTTTGCAACTTTACAACTACATCACAACTTTTGCAGGGTTTTGATGTTATGCTTTTTCTAACGAAGGAACGAGGTCTTTTAATTTTTCACCCGTTTCTAAAGAATGAAAAATGCTGTGTTTCAATCGCGAGACCTGGCATTAATTCATATTTCTTTAATCACCTCTTGCTGGTAGGTGATTAAATGTAATCGCAACCGAACAGTGAACAAATGGACTTCACTGCAGGCGGCAACTTCGGTGCAAACTTACACTCCAGTGTACGTTGAGGCCGACTATCCTGAGCTGATGCAGCATGAACTGTGGACGCGCGTAGACTGCGATAATGAACTAAGAATGAACAACTCATCGTCTCACGCACTTGGATTATGTTAACTGTCGAGTGCTCAACTGTGTTAACACATTCCAATCGACCATATCCATAGCAGCTTTTGCTATTGCGAAATGCATTTTCACTTGTATCCCCTTTTCTTGGTTGCCTTTGGCATTTGTGGATCCACACCACCAATTATTTGCCGTGTTGATTTGCTGCACAGCTCTTATAATGCAGGTTGAGTAGGCACAGAATGCACATTATGGGACAAAACTTTACGTTCCCTGTCAATCTAAGTTTCATCGCTTGCATGTGCTCAAACTAAGTTTAGTGTGCCTCCCTTTCTTCTTGCCTAGCAAAGCAGGAGATAATGACTTCAGCAGACACCAGCACAGTTTCATAACTCACATTTTGCCATTAATTACGCAAGTCCCTCAACGCTTCAGGAATCATTTTTAACACTGCCTGCCAACTAAGCGAAATCGAATCACTCCAAGACCGTACGGCACTGCATCACTGCAAGTTAGTTCCATTAGCTGTTTCGATTTCTCGCAAAATTGACGTTATGAAGCATTGTGTTGCCCTCTAGGCGTAGCACTGCCCTACGACCGATTCAATGACCTTACTATTTTCAAAATTTTCTCCCAAGCATCCCCCACCTGTAGCGAATTCCTCCAAGCAGATAGATCGAGGACATCAGCAACGTTCGGCCATTGTAAGCGAGCGATTCATTGTGGACAACAGCGTCTGCAGCCCATCACAAGCACGAACAAAGCATAGTCTTTTAGGCATGGGTTTTTGCGCTCCCCAGATCTGCGAGTAGACGGTTTGAGAGAAAACAGTGATAAAATTTTTGACCCCTTAGCAACCGTGGTAACAAAAGCCATTCCCTGCCATAAGCCATTCTTTCAGTCAATCACTCGACCAGCCATCCACCCTACACGAGCGTGAAGGAGATGCACGACCAACAATTACATGGCCTATCAATCCTACTGTGTGGCGTGTAAATGGCAGTTGTATGCCCAGCCTCCACAACGACAGCCATTTCGATGCCGACGTAGGAGTGAACCAATTATCTCATCGCTGCTGACACATGAATCTCGAATGAGATCAGACAAAAGTCATATGTTATTCTTTTTCACTCAAAATATGGAGGCCTCCCAAATGCGATGTCCTTCGGGTGGCTTATCATCACAAAAACCGAATCACTTAAGCCAGTTAATTACAGGCGGTACATTTTGATGCTACCTGCTACACCTATTCAAATGCTATACAAAAATGTTCGAAGAAGATCAGACCTCTACCTCAGCCTTGGAACTGCATTACATTCCCATCGCTTTCAGCCCAAAGGTAACAGAAATCAAAGCATCGCATTGATACTGATGCACGTGATTCACAACGTGCTGTAACGGATTACACCAGAAACCGTACGAACTCTTCTAACCATCCGATGCATTACCAAGCACCCTAAGACTTGGTAACGGCAAAACTGAAGGCGGTAAGCGAAAAGACATTGTTTGACTTTGAATACACAAACGATAGATGATTTGCATAAGGTTGACGAATTTTTGGCAGCGGGTTATATCACAACCGCGGTGAAAAATCGGAACCAGTGCAACTCAAAGTGCTCAAATGGAACTGAGAGATCCGGGCAATTTGAGTCACCCAATTGAGTTGCCTAAACACAAGTAAGTTGTACAATACAGTCATCCATATTCGACAATCAGACACCAGTTTCGATAGTTCAGACTCTTGGTCAATAAGGCTAACTAATTTTGAAAGGGTAAATCACGCGTAGAGTGATCTTTCAGATGCCTCACAGATGCTAAGACACAACATCGGCAAAGGAAAACCTGAATCTGCATCGAAGTAATAGCCAGCTGGCAAGAACTCTTCAGCAGCTTTCAGCTGACTCGAAGGAGAAAAACAAATATTTGGATGTTAAATTAATACTGACTACCGATTAGCAAGAAAAGTCTAATTTAATTCTAGCAAAACATGTTATGGGAAAGAGACATACATTTCAGACAAAGCAAGTCTCAAGGTTCCTTTCTTTCCCTTCTCTAAAGCATTGATAAGCAACAAGAATCACATTTTTACCAGGTTCTGCCACCTCCAGAGCCTGTGCGACCGCATCCATAACCTCACGGACAGACCGTCAGTGATGTCCGAATTCGTGGTCGCAATGATAGTGCTGCAGCGAGAGGCTCAAGGTGGTAGAGAGTTGCAGGTTCAACAATGCGGTGTCGATCACTGCCTTTGCCCCATCGCATTTTTCGTCTTTATGAAAAGTAGGGTCACAGTGAAGTAATGGTGAATAGGTAACGGAGTATAGAGGCATTATGTGAAGGAAGCAACTGAGCAAATGATAACGTTTCACAATGGCAAAGGAGAGTCACAAAAATTAATCCAAAGATAAAAGCTAAAAGCCAACCGAAAATCAACATTCGCAAGTTAATCAACATGGAGGAACACACAATGGCTCAAAATTCGCACTTAACTTCCACGAGATTCTACAAAATCTGTTCTTAGTGTGAAAATGACAAACCTTGTTGCAGCCCTCACCTCGAAGCAAAAACCTTAGCCCAACTGCACTACAATCAGCAGTCAGAGGAAAGTATCAACTTGATGTTGATATTAATTGATGCTTCCAATCAATAATCCTCCTCCTGCCTTCGTCTATCTTGAAAAGATTAGGATTATAATAAATTAAGAAAAATTGAGTGGTAACGTCAAATGCGCGAAAATCCAACTAAGGAAATAATCATGATATCGAATAGAAGGAGAGAGAACACTGCGGCTCTACGTGTTGTGTCGTCTTGCTTTTGTTCGGCTCAAATACCCACTACCGAAAACACGCCTAAATAAATGATTCATATAGCACGCTTTCAACAGGTTTACCACAGCAAAGTGCTTGATTACTCCAATGCCATCGACAACCTTTTCATAAAAATAAGTGCATCTATTTACCAAAATAGTCCCACACCTGCCTCACCACCTTAAATTCGACCAAACTATTAGAAACCGATAGGGAACCAGCAATATGAAATTGACATCTAGCTCATTTGATAAGCCAGGCCACCAAATGTGTTGCGTTGGTAGGGGAGGTGAACACTTACTGTAGCTCCTACTGGGCGACAGTCATCAAAAAATCAGCCACACCCACGACTTAGTAGAGACGAGAAAGGTATCGATTGTTTGACTCCACGCGCTCACTAGTTGTTACGAGAATGTGGTTTGCCGCCTCGTCCAAGGAACGTCGAATGAAGTGCACGCTGTCAAAATCGAAGATGAAAGAGCGCAGGCCCTTTAGTCCATCCAATCACTGCATCGTACAGAGCAGATGTACTCTTTAACCTAGGCAACCGAGAAACGGAGCGAGAGCGCCTTTCGAGGAGACTAAGGAGGTATCTTTATGCAGAAATGCTTTTGACACCGTTTTAGCATTGACCAACTGCTGTTGGCGGGATGAAAGTTACCTACAACGAAATTGGATCTCCACATATAAAACCTACATAAAGTAACAGGGTAGCCAGTTAGAACTTACACTTTGGTATTGAGGATAATAAATTATAATACATCTCCTTCAACTCCAAAACCGCGCGATAATCACCAATATTTGTTTCCACAATCAATGAAAAGATACATGAGATTCATTTGAACATTTTGAAAGCCCTCGAAAGTCGCACTTCTCCAGTTATTCGTCGAAGTCAGCGCGCAGTTTAATTTTTCATTAAAGTCAGCAGCAGTTGCCTGAACTAAAGCAAAGGAAGAGAAACATCAGGAACCGTTTATTGTAAACAAACCTTTACGGTTAAATGGCAGAATAACTACAAATTCACATTTCTTAACTCACTGACGCACTGGAGACCAAAATGAGGCTCAGAAACCTACGGCCTACAATTTTTGCATTATTTACCAGTTTCACCCAACAGATTCGTCCGTACGTGTAAAATGAAGAATTAAGGCTCAAGTTTTCTCGTTTCCTCGCTTACATGTTCGGCGAACAGCGTTTTTGCTTTAGATTAGCAAATATTTTAGTGATTATTACATGGGAAAAGTCGGGTTGCCCACGCTGTTATAGTACTCATACCGGCAGATTAGATCGCATTCTAATTGCTCATAAGCCGCCACATCTCCGGTTGAAACGTTAGTCCTTAGGGTGTGTTGACCTCTCGTTAATGTAGTGCACATGCAAGTTTTTAGTCGACACTCAGTCGTAGATTCAGCTTCGAAATGAGTTGGTGTTCGATTCTGACTCAGAAACAAAGAAATGAGATGTAGGAGTAGTGAAACTGTTTGTTCTGAAGGCTGTAGTGGGTTTTCATGTAGTGGAACTAAGTAACCCGAAGTCTTGAGCGCGGCTAAATTGCGTTCGTTTTAACAAGACTTTAAAAGAGCAATTTGAAACGTGTTGCAGGCAATGCAATTGTGAAACTGAAACTTATTCGATTAATGGTTAAACCATGCGTGGCATGCTGGTAAGCATAAGGTGGATTTAACAGGTGTGTTTAGTTGTGGCGCCTTCATTTCCTTATCGTAGATCGTTTGAGGCTGCAAAGGGGACGGAACAACTACTGACCCACTATTCGTGGCTTCTAAAAGTTTGATGAAGTTAAACAGGCTTTGACGAAGTAGGGCGTGCTGATGAAGCGAGAGTATATGTTGGAGGAGGTGAGCAGACATGAGAACGGAAACAGGTGGAACGTGCAACGCAAAGAACAATTAAGAACCAGCTGATAAGGTGCTTTGTTATCAGACAAAACATTGAACGAATTTAAGCAAATTTTCTCCTGCTTACTACAAGCAGCTTATACCATGTTTAGTTCCATCTTTTTGGGATTCGCTTATCTGTTTGTTTGTTATGCAAGGGTCGGTGAGGAGCATAGTGACGAGATTGGACAAGAAGTTGAATTACCATACGCTCGTGGAGTGGTTGATGTGTGGGTGGGTGCGCCAGTAGATTTAAGACTATATGGTCGGAAGTGCAGTCCTAAAATGGTTACTTTAATGGAATTTTAGTTTTTCACAGGCTGATGACGATTCATTTGTGTGTTAAGACCGCTGATACTAGACAATGTAACTTTAATTTCCGGTGTCATTGGTTAACGGAGGTCACCGGTAGGTTGCACCTTATACGGTATCGGGCAGACGTGAGAAGCCTGTCATCGTAAAAAATTCTTCGTATTTGTCTTTTTGATAGGAAAAATAGATCGTCACCTCCACCGTCCAGATGCCTCGGTGGTTGTATGTGGATGGCATTGTGGTACACAAGACCTATGAGGAGGGAAGCAGGAGGGGAAGGTGTGTTGGATTTGTCGGTGGAGTTAAAGTTAACTACCTGGTCAAGAGTAGGCTTGAGACTGTTATTTAAATAAAGCTTGAATAATTCGCAGACAGCCAGCGTTGGAGTCCGAATTGCCTGGGGTGCTGCGTGGCTACTGCTGATGTGATCGCGTTTGAGATACAGTGGGATATCGGTACGTGGGGTGCCGATTTGTGCTGAAGTGAGTTGACAGCGTATTTATTCCTGCTCACCGATTATAGGGGATCCTCGAGTGCAGATCCTCTACCACTTTAATGGAACGTGTACACGCAACCTCACCTAATAGCAGATTGACTTGTTTCAACAGGGTCGCGTCGTGTAATACTCGACACTTTATGTGTTGCGATGGCTTTCTTTATTGTACTGCTGTTGAATTTTATGGATCGTAGGGATGGTGTGTGACGATGGTGAACGGCCTTGCCAACACTCACTCTACTGCTGCTTTTACCCTCAACGCAGGCTGTGCCGCTTTTTAACGACATCACAGACTCATGAGGCTGCCAACAACACCCATCTTTGTTGTCGATAGCACTGGGAATGAAGAATGTGGATGTAGAAGCCGACCCCTGAGGAGTCATTGAGACTGCACTAAGTGCCTCTGAACTCGCCGATAGCCGTGATACTGCAATCATTCGAAAAAATAGATTCTACCAAAAGGTTTTTTGCTCACCGTGGATTATTTATTTGTCCAGGACATAAGGTGGCGCAGCTTTGTGCTTGGAGATCTTATGAACGCTTGAGTATAGTGTGAATGCCAGGCAAGAGCAAAAAAAGAGCGAATCTGTAACTTGGTAAGCAGATTGAATAAGTCGAATCAAATGTTATTATCATCTTACAATGACTTTGCTCATTCTTCAAATCGAAGATGACTGGGTATTGTCGCCTTTATCACTGTGGTACGTGATCTCGATATAAATAAGGCGCAGAGTAATTGAAAGTTCGTTATGATGCTTTGACATGTAAGTATGATTCGCTGTTCGATTCGTTGTCATAATCGGAAGTCGCTTGCCTAGTGTTTGATGCGTAGGACGCAATTTGTCGACGCATATTTAAAGAGGCATTTTTAATGACGCTTACTTGTGGATGTTGCAGTGCATGGGTTGATCTATTGACTGAGTGAATAATTTGTAAGAAAAAAGGAAAATGGCCACCAACTTCGTGTCCCACTTATTTTAGCGGTTTCTAACCTATACGGCTTATGCCACATGAAATTGTGCGGCTTTGGGATTCTTGTGTGTATGTGTGTGTGTGTTGCTTAATGGTCATCTGCCAGTTGATGGTATCGAGTGTATTTCCGCTGTCTGAGACAAGTAGTTGGATTTGTCTTTGCACGCATGCGAAATGGCAGTAGATTGTGGACCGATAGCCTTACCAAAGCTGAGTTATTCTGTCACTATACTTGTCGTAATGTCGCACCATTGACAGGAGTTTGACTTTTCGTTTATAGGCCAATATTTCCTCTACTGGTCATAGGCACGCGTGATGATTAGTACTTTTCCTTATCCTCTACGAAATTAGCTTACATCGTGGGGGATGAGGAGACTGACGATGCAGCAGCCCTATCATGGAGAGCGTGGAGCACGGCGCTGAACAAGGTGAAGCAGACTATGTAATGAGTCGAATTTTGGTGATGGGCCACTTAATTACATCGCCGTTGTATCTTTTCTAAGCGATATGGTAAATACACCTTTGGGGCGGGGAAAAGCTGAGGGGATTGCAGTACATATGTATGAACTTGTAATGACGTCCTATTGTAGATTGAAGCCTTGCTAGCCCCAGTTCACTTGTATGACTGTGAGAGGTGCTGCATATTTTGCTTCAGGAAGTGTAGAAACGTTCCTATTTTGTTGGATTGGAGTTAATTGTTGGCAGCGTAGGTAATGAGTTCATTTCAAAGTGAAATCATTACTGCTGGAGGCATCATTAATCTGTAATAAAGTGGCGTACTGCCACTTAGCCTTGAGAATGGCTTTAAAGGTGCAGATTGTTTAACTAGTGGGTGGTTGGGTAGGTGGATGTGAGGAGGAAGGTGGAAGGGAAGGCTGCATACTGCTTGATTAACCTCATAGCACCATTTTCTCTGCAGAGCGACTCCAGACGTTGTTGCGTTGTTACTTCAGCATGCGGTACCGTTAAACAGACGTGGTAGCTAATACCACCATTGGAAGACTGTGTAGAGTGGAATGACATGCTAAAATGTGCATTGTAAAGTAAGTTACAACGTTCAAACAAGTTTTTTACCGCAAAGAAGAGTAAATGTAACGCTCGATGAGAGACTAATTGGCGCAGTCTGTCAGAGTCTAATGATAATGGTCTTCGTCTTTATGCCTTGCTCAAGTCATCGACGCGCTGTAAGCAAAGAGACGTGATACTGAGATCGTTCCATATGGTGGGATCATTACTGCTATAGCGTGTTCGAAATTCCTCTGATGTGTGAGCGTCAGTCAATCCGATTAAATATTGTCTTTTCTTTTTTTCAAAAATACCTCGCCGCTTTACCTCACATTGAGCCACAGTAGTGGTTGGCCTTCAGAAGAGGCAATTAAGACGAGGACTGTGGGATGCTACATTAAACGATACCGGTTTTTAAAAGAAGGAAATGTAAAATCACCTTCCAAACTATTCCGCGAAATGTTAAGGAACGCGTAACAAATAATAACTAGTAAACGTATTGTGAATTCTAGAAGTAAACTCCAAAAGATAACTGTCTTGTGAAAGCGACAATTATGAACGCATCCGTACCTACCCATTTGTCACCCCCGCCGTCTGAGGGTATCTCACTGCCAATTAGCCAGTCAAAAATCCGCATACCACACAAAGGACCTTAGCAACGTAGGTGGAGGGGTTCGTCAAATTGATCGATGCAGCCTCCATCTCAGGTGACCCACGCATCCCCCTTCTATCGTCCAAGATTGTTGACAATGAGGACATCTGCTCTCGGTTTCAATAGGTTTGGCTTAGCTGTTATATTTTCCACAGTGCCGAAGACAGAGGCTTTTTCTTGGCACGAAAGGCAGAGTAACAGACAAGGAGCTACTGCCCACTATGGTTGTCGTGATAGTCACTGGAGGGCCGTATCAGCTGCCACTGTTTAAGCTCAGAATAGAGAAAAACAGGCTTTCATGGTGCTAGGATAGTTTTTACAGCTTCGGTCAACTCCTTGAAGGTAAATTATCATCGACGCTGTTTCGACTCGTTTGGTTTTGTGCTGAAGACTGCGAAGGTGGCAGTGGTTGATGTAGAGGGCTGAGGCGAGAAGTTGTACGTATCCCGGGCACTTTTTGCTAAAAGGCAGACTACACAGACCACACCGGACCCTTGCATATTTTTATCAGTGCACAGAGCATCTAACAGCTAACTTGTAACCCTACAAAATTCAAACATAATAGCGAAAATCTTAGAGCCCTTTGTTAATTATCATTCGCATGATCTTATAATTAAACAGTCTACTAATCATTAGCCTATCAAATAATGCAATGCATGGTTTCGAAACGAAACCGTTTCATCATCCTGTACTTAGCTGTCAGTGACCCATTTGGTCTTGGAATAACTACTGAATGTGCCCAACATTGCCCACTTGTCAATTGGTCGTACACGCCTCACGCTTCCTAATGAATGGGAGAGGAATTTGACAATTACGCGGTAGGAGTGGTTACCTGTCAAAAGGATCACCATTTTCTTCGGACGTTGATCTTGAAACTGGCGGATGAAACGACGATATAGTCTCTAGAGTCCTGCAATTGGGGACGTGTATTCAGTCCGTGGCACACACAGTTGTTGGTGTCTAAGATGATGTGCAGAATGATGTAGCAGTTTCACCATATGCAAATAGTTAATTACCATGCATTTGAAAAGTACAATAGACCAGATGCAATCAGTTAACTTGAAAAGGGCTGATTTGGTTCTTAAGGAACTGACATTGTGACGGAAGAATGGTAGGCTTTCTTGCGCCATGATACGCCACCGGCCCCAAGGGCGCACCTCATGGCCTCTCGGCACACTGTGGAGCTGTAGCAGCAGCAGTGGCCAATGTGGTGCCAGTAGGACCATCTGTACCCACACTGGTGTTGCTCTTTAGATGAGCTAGCGTCGTAGCAGAGTGAGAGAACCGCTACGCTGTGAAAGATGTGTTTTATTCTTCAATGAAAGCAATAACGCCAAGCATAACTTAAATTTGTAATGGATTAAAACGAAGGGCAGTACAGTAGTAAGTGGACGGCAAACAGCGAATAAGCGCAGTTTCTGGAACACCCTGAGTGTGAAGTGACACGCTGGCAATGGCCGATCCCGGTACTCGTTACTTTAAGATATAATTTTACACCTTAAAACATTTGCTGCAGTGATATTAATTTCCATAGTTAAAATTCGCTACCGCAATGCTTTGCATATCCATATCCATATTTTAGTTGAGCCTTTTCAGGTGGTCTAAAATCCTGAGAGAGTGGCGTTGTTAGCGTTATTTGTAGGCCATCTTGTGACATTTCATCGCCTGCGACTGTCACTATTTCATCCATTATGCCACCCTGATGCGACAAACCATTTTGAGTGGTTAGAGTGATAGACATGGAGAGCCACCAAGCGGATCATGTGGGAGTCAATTTTCCTTTTAGGTTGTATAGGCAGCGCTGTAGCTTTTGTGCCATGGTGTTTAGCTCCAGAGCCGCCACCTTCATTCCCTTACCTATCGGGACGACATTAAGAGTCCCCTTAACACTGTCCAAGTCTACAAGTTACGGAATTTCCTCTTCCGAAATGACTGTGTCACTCTTCATAGTTGGGCAATGGAATGATCGGCGCAAACACCAATAGGGGTTGGGGACCACAAGAGTGGGACCAATTGATAAGGTAGCTCTAACTGCCACTCCCACATCGGAAGTCATTCTGACCAATACCAGCGCAGCAGTAACACCAGCGGATGCAAATGCTGCCGTTGCAACAGTCGAATAGGAGTGGCCCGTCAGTGGGAACGGTTACAGTTGCCGAATTAACAACATATTCAACACGTGTAGCCAGTTTGCATTCTGAACGCAGCACTCGATGTGCAGAACGATATCGATATTGTTGCTTTTGTGTAACTAGTCACTTACTTGGTGGATGACTTTACTATTCCAAAGTGTGATTCGGCATTGCGTTCCCTGTCCGCGTACCTCATCCTTGAAAGCGTGCCAAATGACTTTATTTCGATTATGTGTTCAGGGTATCTGAGCCTTGCCTTTTTTGTTAATCTGCAAAAATGCACAAAAATGCTTAGGTTCTTTCTAAGGAAATGAATAAACAGGCCAAATCATCACCCCAAGTCCCCACCTTTCCCACCTGGCATGGTAAAGTCGAAGGATGCTGATTGTCCCTGCTGAAGCGGTAAGTAAATCGCTAGTATTAACTACCGCAACGCCAATTTTATCTGTTTTTCCCATTCTCTCTTCCCATCTGTCTAATTGACTCTGTCTGCCCACAACTACTGCTCTCTTATTTCTTTGTAGCCTTTGAATGTAACACCTCTGACCTCTATGTGCGTACAGAGTGAGTGAGCTTGGTTAGCGTCTGTTGACCCGTTTTCAACTCTTCGCAATCCCCAGGTGTTATCGCCTCTGCACGTTTTGTGACTTCCTCTCCGTAATGTTAGCACTTTGTGGTACAGTGACAGAATCACTTTCCTCCTGTGAGCAACTTGGGTTTTGCCTAATCAAGTCGTTGACTACAAAGTAAGTAAGTTAGTGCTAAATAAATGTGTGACATCGCATAGTTTATTTTTCATTTTGCGGACAGGTAGTAATTGAACATTGGGCCCCATATACCTTCGAAGACCTCACTGTCCTCAGTAGTTGTAGGGGCGTCTGTTTTCCAGTTCAGTGGATAACGCCGGGATCGGGGAAGGGAGGTAAGAGAGGCGGGGGACATTAGGTACCTTTCTCTTCTATTAAGAGTAGTAGGGCAGATTATGTAGTTTTGACTTAATTATGTCAAATTAAAGAACAGACCTGGCTTGGAGTTTTAGGGAGTGTTTAAGCGTTTTTTTGTCATCTGTCTGAATTTTAATAACAGCTGTTTGAGAATGCCTATCGCATTAATCTTCTGTGACCTCAAGTTTGACCAATTGACAAATAAACTCAAAAACAAAACAAACATTGACCTGGGGCTAAGAAATGCTAGAAGTGAAAACCATGTGACCTTCTCGCCGATGTAATTCAGAGACATGAGACTGAAGATGTAGAGGACTTAATACTCGAACGCAATGTGCATTTACTCGGTAATCAGTTGCGATTGATACTACTGGCACGGCTCAGAGTTCAGCTACCCGACAAAGGCAAAAATATTCTAATAAGTCTTTATAGTCAAGCCCGAGAGGCAAACGAGCACCCAAGGTTATCGCAATTGCGTGAAGAACAAGAAACATAGCATTTTAGCCTGGAACAAAATACACTCCGCAGCAATGCATATTTAATGGAAAGCATCTAAGGGATAACTGCAACCATATATTAATTAACATTTGTTCCATCATAGTGTAGCAGTCAACATTGGTAATGCAGTTTAACACAGACTAAATTCTAAAGTTGCTCGCAAAAGTTAAAAGTGCAGTTGCCCTTGTTAAATTAGTTCTGCATGTGCCTGACTTTTCCATTGACTCAACTGCTTAAAATGGCATTTTTAGTCAAAATTTCGAAATTATGAGGAATCTGTGAAAAATGGTTGGTTTCTTTTCCTAAGCAAACAACCTGTGGATTATTTTGGCGTCTAATATGAAGGGTCAACGTAGTATCTGCGTTCCTTCCTTCCACCATTAATTTTTGCCCATCCGCATGACCAGGAGGATTTCGAACCCCCAGAATTGTAAAGACATTTATTTTATATGGTTTGAATGCGTCCTAAGAGCATCACAAAGAGGCTCACCCCAGCCACCCAACAAGTGCTCTCCAAAGTGGTTTCTGTGGATTCCGCGATTCATAGATTTTCATGAATAACTCCGTCAAGATTAACCAAAAGCTGGATAGACGTATTTTCAGGTAATTCAAATGAATTGACAGCAAGTCATGACAATGGAGAAAGAAGTCCATTCCAAAGCTTCAAAGTAACTTGTAGATGATTCGGCAACCACTGCATGTAACAGTGTGCACAAGACAAGCACACATCGTAGTTAGAAAAGACTATTAGAAAAAAGGTAATGGAAAGCATTCGGCATCGTGTTGGCTGTTAATGTTGATGAGAGGTTAAGAGAAGGAGGAACGAAGGCATGTGTGAAACTACTGCGTAATGCATTGTACAATGTTGTGCTAAACTGTGGATCTATGCCAGAATTCGTTAGAAAAGAAAAAAATTGACCAAACCACAGGCGGCAAATAGCGACAATATCCTGTGAAAGACAGCAGTGAACCTCTTTGACCTTTTAAATGCGTCGAAAATGATGACGGTGGCCCCCACATTTTGCCATTTGATCACACTTTCAGCCCACGAAACTGTCTGCAGAGAAGAGCTATATAATGCCTTCGTTGGTTGTTTAAAGACTAGCGTCGGTGAGCTGACCAGTAGCCTCATGCCTTTTTCTGTACGGAGAATATGCACATTCTACTAAGGCAATATGTCTCCTTTCGTCTGAAGGGAATTCTAGGATGTGGTTCAAACTGCTTGAAAGAAGCTGTTTTTCAATAATTTTGGCGTGATCTTTTTCCTTCAACATTTGTTAGAGACAGCTTATTTATCTTTGTATCTATTGTTAGTTAGCAAGACACTTCGGGCACCATTTACCTACGTAAATAAGTATGCATGTAGAAATCACACCCCATCCATCAGGCCGGTCCTAATCTGCACAGAATTACACAAAGTAGCACTATCTAGGGCAGGGCAGGGCAGAGTAGCTCGTTTACGGTCATCAAGAAGTCGTATACAATGGACAAGGCGGAAGAGGATAGAAATGATGGAAAGAGACGCGCAGACTTGATCGGTAGCGTCTTGCCATGCTTACCCCATCTCGCAAGGTGATGCCTCGCGAGGTCTTAAAGAAGACAGTAGCCACCCCTCCCGTATCTAATCTGGGAGTCTCGTGACTGCACTAGTCTACACTTTACCTCCTCCGTCATTACTATCGTGTGATTAGTAGAACTCGTTTACTTAACCCCTCTGTGCTAAGCAATTGAAGTCAGAAATCAAGAAGATGGGGTCATATCAATTGATGCTGTTGGGACAGCATTTTCTGTATCAAGCTTCAGATGAACAAATATTTCTGTCTCCTCCGACATCATTTTGCAGAAGGTTTTGGCGAAGAAATTCATAACATTCTAATGGTAATGCAGGGAATCCCGTCTGTTATGAGGAATAATTGGAGGGTTCTCACGCAGTAGTAGTTCGCGCACACGCTTATTCATTTGATTCCAATGACGAGCCTGCTGTTGAAATATCGTCTGATAGGAGACTACCCACTAACACTTGGGCATCACAGAAGATATTGGCAGATGAGGAGGAAGATACCTTCAGGGCAATTTGATAATTTCTCAATAGTTACTTTCGTTACTAGTGCGCAATGCTTTTGCATACTACAAGGGAGCTGACTTACATACCGCTGAATTCTGAAAGCCAATTATCACCAGAGGCATTTTCTTACCTACTGAGGTGGTGTAGAGCCATCTTGAGGAATTATTGCAGGATGTTTGGGCTTGGCAATTTTCATCGATTCACGAGGATGCAAATACATCGATAAGCACCATGTTGCTGACATAAATTTATCCTGTCAGCGCATGAACGTACCTCGAAATTAGAAATACCTACACAAAGTTTTCGCGAAATTGTATAGACTTCTAAAGCACGAGTGCCCGCTGTGCCAAATCCACTTGTGCAGACATAGGTGACCTCAGCATTACTTTCGAGTGCACTATTTGGTATCTCTCATCGTGCATGCACGCTTACTAGCACAGAAAGGCTCACATGGCCAACGTCAGAAGGAAACCCAGTTGATTCGCATATTTTATGCTGATTAATTTCTTCAGCGAAGTATTTGCTGCCACTCTGCTGCATTGCAACTACCGCACTGAACAACATAGGCAGTTGTAGGTGGCTTTTGCTCATGGAGTTTGCAAGAAATTTACATGAAGACCAAGTCGAGATGCGCATTTGACCATAAATATTGATGTTCCAATCTCGTTTGAGGATGGACCTTCATTATTAAAAGATATCCAGGGATATATCAGCTTGTCGTTGAGTTTGCAAACATCCTCAATCTTTGCAATTTGAGAGGTCCTTTCTGCCAATTACTGCAGCATTTTGGATCCCAAACTAATTGCTCGGGAGTTCCAATTCAGTAAAAGTGTGAGAGGTAGTTAAGGCGCTTTACAAAGTTACGCGTTGCTTTCAGAATTCAGCAGTACATGAACCGGCAAGTGACTACTAAGAAATAGTCGAATTGCCCCGGAGGCATCGTCTTCATCATCTGCCAATATCTCCAGTTGCGGAATCTCTACATTATTTGTTCTGTGGTTCCCAAGTGTCATTGGGCACTATCATTTTAGACGATATTTCAACAGCAGGCCCGTCACTGGAATTAAGTGAATAAGCACATGTGCGAACTGCTAGTACACAAGAACTCTTTAATTACTTCTCATAATAGGCGGAAGTCTTTGCATTACCATTGGAATGTCACAAAATTCTTCGCCAGAAGGGATGGCTGTGTGACAGAAATGTTTGTTCATTTTTTCACACTTGATGCAGAGTTGCTGAATTACGTAAACGATAAATGCTGCCTTGAGAGCATTGATGGATATGACTCCATATTCTCGATTCTTGACTACAATTGTTATCCTAACCGCTAGATTGTGCAGTAAAGTTGTACACTAGCCCTCACCCAGGGACATGTTTCTACATTTGATTGCATCCACGGAAATTCAAGGCGTTGTCTGCATCCATACTGCAATTGTATGGGGGATACTTTGTTCCCATCCCAGCATAGCGAGCTTCGAGAGTTGAAGTGGCACCATGCCCAGATAAATCAGTTATAGTATTCCTAACGACCACAAGCTGCCGCTGCATTTAATCACGATGGCTGTGAACGAGTCCATACTTCTCTAGAACAGTTGAGTAGCTGCTTTCATCAAATTTTTAAAGTGTTGCTGAGTCGGAAATGCTCGAAGGTCCTCTTTAAATAGTGGATACATGAGAAATGCTCTAGAAATGTTCTGGGACTCGTTACTCGTCGTGAACGCTGTTGACTTTGACTCAGATGCGTCTTCAAGCTAATAAGCGCAGTTAATTCGCATCAAAAATTAGCATATGAACCCTGTTTGAATAAGAAAATAAGAGCGACCTGGCGGAAAATCGGACGGAGGATCAAANAGAATCTGGGAGAAATCGTTGGTTCCTTTCCTAAAACAAATAACCTGTAGATTATTTTGGCGTCTAAACATGGAGGGTCAACGCAGTACCTGCATCCCTTCCTTTCACCACTAGTTTTTTGCCCATCTACATGACTAGAGGGATTTCAAACCCCCCAGAATAATGAAGAGATTCATTTTTCAATGGTTTAAATGCGTTCTAAGATCACTTTAGAGAAGCCCACCTCAGGTACCTAGCAAGTGCTCTCCAGAGTGGTTTCCGTAAATTCCGCAAGTCACAGATTTTTATGGATAATTCTGTCAAGATTAACCAAAAGCTGGGTAGACGCCTTATCAGGTAATTCAAAAGAATTGACAGCAAGCCATGACAATGGAGAAAGAGGTCCATTCCAGTGCTTCGAAGTAACTTGCAGATGATTCAGCAACCACTGCATGTAACAGTGTGCACAAGACAAGTACATGCCGCAGTTAAGAAGGACTATTAGAAAAAAGGTAATGGAAAGCATTCGACATCGAGTTGATCGTTGGTGTTGATGAGAGATTAAAAGAAGGAGGGAGGGAGACATGCGTGCCACTACTGCGTAATGCGTTGTACAATGTTGTGCTAAACTGTGGAGCTATACCAGAATTCGTTAGAGGACAAGAAAGTGGCCAAACCAGGAGCGGTACGCAGCGACAATATCTTGTGAAAGACAGCAGTGAACTATTTTAGGCTTTTCAATTGCGTCGAAAATAATGTCATGTGATCACACTTCCAGCCTACGAAACCGTCTGCAGAGAGAAGCTATATAATGCGTTTGTTGGTTGTTCAAAGACTGATTTCGGTGGGCTGGCCAGTAGCCTCATGCCTCTTTCTGTACAGAGAACATGCGCATTCCACCAAAGAAATATGTCTCCTTTCGTCTGAAGGAAATTCTAGGGTGCGGTTCAACCTGCTTGAAAGAAGCTGCTTTTTAATAATTTTGGCATGGTCTTTTTCCTTCAACATTTGCTGGGGACTTAGTTTACTTACCTTTGCATCTATCATTATTTAGTAAGACACTTCGAGTATCATTCACCTATGTATATGAATATGCACACAGAGAAGCGCTATGCAGAGCAGGGCAGGGCAGGGTAGCTCGTTGACCGTCATCAAGAAGTTGTATACCATGGACAGGGCAGGTGGTGCCTCGCGGGGTCTTAAAGAAGACAGTAACCACCCTCCCGTATCTAATCCAAGAGTCTCGCGACTGCACTAGTCTACACCTTACCCCCTCCGCTATTACTATAGTGTAATTAGTAGAACTCGTTTACTTAACCCCTCTGTGCTAAGCAATTGAAGTCAGGAACCGAGAAGATGGGTTCTTATTTAATGATGTCATCGAAACAACATTTTCAACAACTCTGTATCAAGCGTAAAAAATGAACCAATGTTTCTGTCTTTTTCGGCATCATTTTGCAGAGGGTTTTGGCGAAAAATTTTGTAACATTCCAATGGTAATGCAGGGAATCCCGTCTGTTATGAGAGGTGATTGGAGGGTTCTCACGCAGTAGTAGTTCGCACACATGCTTATCCACTTAATTTCAATGACGAGCCTGCTGTTGAAATATCGTCTAACAGGAGAATATCCACTACCACTTGGGCGCCACAGAAAAAAATAATGTGAAGATATTGGCAGATGGCGAGGACGGCGCCTCCAGGACATCTTGATAATTTCTCGGTGGTCACTTTCGTCATGAGTGTTGGCTTATATACTGCTGCATTCTAAAATCCAATTATCACAAAAGGCAATTCCTTACCTACTGAGGTAGTTTAAAGCCATCTTGAGGAATGATTGCAAGATGTTTAAGTATGGCACTTGCCGTCAGTTCACGGAGATGCTAATACATCAGTAAGCACCATGTTTTTGACGTAAATTTATTCTGTCAGCATATGAACGTACCTCAAAAACTAAAATGCGTGTACAACTGCGTGTACGTGCGCTTGAATGCTCTCCAATTTGCTGTGCTGGCTTACGCACTTAGGCGATTCAGAATTGCAAAAGAAGAGTCATCCGCTGTTCGAAAATTGTTTCACCACGTTCGAAGGCAAAATCGCAATGCTCCCAAGGCAAATTGGCCACTTGAATGACCGTGTTCGAAAATGGCTGCATCACATAGCTCCTCACTTCACTTTAGCGGCATCTTCGGCGATCTCCTTAATAAACCTCTTGCCTCAGATGTCACAGAGTAATGGGTGCTGAGGAAAAACACCCCAGAATAGTCATACCAATCTTCAAAATTCGATGCAACTGAGCAGATACTTGACCGCAAAATCACCTATCCTTCCTGACGATTCTACTGGACCTTGTCCAGCTGCGCTTTAGAGCTGAATTCAAGAACGGAAGTTCTGCTGATAATCGTGTGTGCTCATGGGCAGAACTTGGAATACTGGTCCAAAAGCAGATTCACACAAGAGAGCACAGAATCCAACACAGTTCTGTAAGAGTGATGTTTCGAGATTGTTCACATCTCTGGCGTCCTAATGCAGGTGTGGCTGTAAAACTCTCACTACTGCTACATTCGTTGTTAATTACTTCTCTGCAGAACACAAATTTAGGATAGGTGCTGAAGGTAGACGTATTTCCCGGCCCATCTGTGATGGTTATTCGGCGATTTTACCCATACATGGCATATGCACTTTCCCCGCACTGCTAAATTTAGTCGCAAATGGTTTCAATCAGGATGGAACTCCTTTGAATTTGGATTTTCATTGCGCTGCCACCAATGTATCGTAGGAAGACTTCCTTAGAGGCAAAAGAAGACACAATGCCTGAGGAGCCACCGAAATGACGGCAGTCGGATCCGGCAGTCAAACAAACAAAGTACTGCAGTTACCGTTCTAAATCCATTCATTTAGCATTGCGATGTGTCAGGCGATCATGCAGATTGTCAGATGATTTGCTATTTTAGAAAGGACAATTTTGTCGAACAAGGTTCAATTTGTTAAAAGAAACGAGCACAGAAAGGCAATTACATGCACACGCAGTTAACGTCAGAGAGACATTCAGTTGATTCGCATATTCTATGCCGACTAATTTCTTCAGCGAAGTATTTGCTGCCACTCTGCTGCATTGCAACAACCGTACTCAACAACATAGGCAGTTGTAGGTGGAGTACAGCAAGAAATTCACATGAAGACCAAGTCGAGATGCGCATTTAACCACAAATATTGATGTTCCAACCTCGCTTGAGGATGGACCTTCATTATTAAAGGATATCCATGGACATATCAGCTTCTTGTTGAGTTTGCAAACATCCTCAATCTTTGCAATTTGAGAAGTCCTTTCTGCCAATTGCTGCAGCGTTTTGGATCCCGAACTAATTGCTCGGGGGTTCCAATTCAGTAAAAGTTTGTGAGGTAGTTAAGGCGGTTTACAAAGTTACGCGTTGGTTTCAGAATTCAGCAGTACGTGAGCCAGCTCCTCCTGTAGTGTGTATGAATATTGCGCACACATGACGCAAGTGACTACTAAGAAACTTGTCGAATTGCCAAAATAACTGTGTCTGCTTTTAAGACAACTTCCATAGAGCAGAATGTGTAACACATAGACAAGAAGTAGGCTCGGGTCAAGTCACGATTCTAATCATTCCTGCTAAACTGCAGCTTTGACTCGTGATTTTCCACCCATTTTGAAATGACTCGTTTTTAGCAGCAATGCGGACACAGCAACATTAGACCGCAGTTCCCGAATGAAATGTCGGTCTGCCCTAAGACAAGGGCACAAGACTTTGCAGAATTGCGGGTCTAACCAACGACGCACGGTGCTACAACTTGTGCTGATCTGACTTATGAATAAAATGGCAGATAGACAACTGTGACAGATTCACACACTTGGCTCATCGTTATTGCAGTGATTAATTAGGCAACGAGGTGGGCGGCCCGACGAACTGTGCCTATATAATTTCGACCAGATCAACGACTGCGCACACACATCATTGTCGAAAACTGTTTTGTTGATTGCATAGAACAAAGTTCTGACGTGTAGTGTAATTTATTTTTGCAAAGCTAAACAACCTTCATGTTCTGTGTCCACCATGATGCTCTAGTTGAAGGCGACGTTTTAGGTACTACGATAGATTTGAGACGGAAAACAAAGTAACAACTTACTGCCGTCACTCGAGCAGCATGTGAGAAGTGAAGGCTTAGCTCCGGTCCTTACTAATCAGCAGTTGATGTCTTGACCATGAGAATGCTCTGACACGTTTGAGACAAGTAGTAGAACGGTTTTCGCATGTAAACCACGATCTATGTAGAACAGCATTATTAAGCTCAATTTGCTCATTTGTCACAATTTAAGCCTGGAAGGTATTTCGCAGAGGGTTCATTTCTTAAAGTACCTCTTCGTGATGGGAACATTACATTTCATTTGCCCGATCTAAGATAGTTTATCTATTTTTCCGTTGATGAGTATGGTGAACTTGGATTTTGCCTAGCATGTACATGCTAGCAGAGCAATGCCACTTATCTACCTTTTAGAAGAATGATAGGGCAACTTGCGGTATTTGGTCATTTGTACTCAGTATAAACTGCGTCTAGAGGCTCCTAGTGGTATTATTCTTCTCTCCTTGCTGCACTTACTCGTGGGAGGCGTCCACCGCCCTTACTAATGTCGTGTCAAAGCGCTGACAGTTTTTCAAGCGACTTGGCGTCTGAAGAGGACCATCTCCATAGCAGCGAGTATCCACAATAAAGTTAGCAATGCCTCTGTAAAGGTAGGCTTTAAGCGATATCTCTTTTGGTTAGAACATTTTCAATAAACGTGACAGATGGTCGACTTAGAAACCAAAAAATACGAAGAAGTGGTTAAGATAACTTGGATTGAATAAGGAAGCAAATGTATAGAAGGGTGTTGGCTGCGAGTAGCAGAAAGGGTTGAGAGGAAAAAGGAAATTATGAAAAGGTTATGCTGCAATGGTCTGGGTTGGTAAATAAATTGCTGACGCTGGTACAATGCTTGGGGTCCCTGGCTCACTCCATTGCATTTCACCGATTCATATTCACTTTATTCCCATCCGCCTTCTTCATTTGTGCCATTTCGTCAATCAGCAACTCGCTACTGGTAATGTGAGTCGGCTGTGCGCTTAGGTTATCCCCCTTGTTCATGGCTATCACTGCGGCCCCAACGAGGGTACTGCAGATGTCATCTGCGTTCCCTGCTAATTGCGGAACGGTTGTATAGGCTTCATTGCCTTGATGAATAGAAACAAAAAATGCCTTCTACGCCAAGTATCAAGACGCGGTCCATATTTGGTCACAATAAATTCAATGGTCTAGGTTTCGTGGTCTCCACCGACCTTCGATGATGTCTCCTCTTTTCATGCCATCTTTTCTTTTGCTAACTATAAATCCTGTTTAGGGAGAAGCGTCCTCGATGCCATGGAAATGGACGAGGAAAGACATAGGATTTATTGTAGACTCAGTTGCATCAAAGACTTGCAAAATAAATGAATCATCTGGAAGCAAACAGCATGGATGAGACGATGGATCACTTAACCTAGAGGTGTAGCATGAAGATGCACAATGTGAGGATGTCATTGCTAATCAACAAGAAGCTTTTAATGCTGTGGGGTCACGCGGATCCCTTAGCGCTCCTCGGACTCGACCTTGACGAGGTGGTTTGAAGCAGGTGTTCACGTTGAAGAAGACAACTACATCGTTACTCTAGGTCCATATGGGATCGCTCACAAATGTCATTATTGGAAGTCGGGACAACTTGAAGGGCTCACTGCAATTCATCACTGATGGCGGTTAGAGTGTGTGGTATGATTGGGTTTGTATTCGTGTTCCGCTCGGTTGTGCGCGACATGTTGCGTTTTGCTCGAAATGAGGCAAATTTGCAGCACGTCTGTGTTGCCAGTTCCCTCTGCGTCTGCTATGCATTCGATCAGGCTCTATTTGCCATAAAATTGATAAAATTAGGACAAAGAGGCAATTCGAAACCTGCATTTCAATTTGAGTGGCGATAATTTTTTAAGTCCGTGCCAGATTTCCACCCTATTTTTCGAGCTGTCGATTTAACAATCTCAGTCCTCAGATTCGGCAGAATGAAATGCCAAAGAGGTAATATGTTTGGAAGTTGATTGCCGTGCCATCTGAGAAATTCGTATCTTTTGGCTCCTTGCCTCTCCTTTACTTTCTATGCAAAATTGATTCCTACACCAACGGTATCACCTCCTCAATACCAAGAATATTACACTGACTTAGGCTGAAGGGGACTGACGGACATGCCAAATTAAGGTTACTTGGAACTACGGAATTGGCATCAAAAGTGAGTTTCTCATTTAATCATCCCATCCTTTATCAAATTATCCGCCTGCTTGCTCATCCGTCTGTCCACGAACTGATTCAAAACTCAACCGAATGAAATAAACCCCAAAAGCAACAGGTCTTCATCGAGTTGTGAATTGCTGTGCCGCTTGAGGTTGATTGTACAGTCAAAATTGCAAATGGTTGCAATTCGACACCATGCGTCCACCATCAACGCAATGGTCAGCACTAACATTTGACTTACCGTATTGCAGTCAAAATGACTTAAATGGGATAGGGAGTAGTCTACACAAGTACGCATCTTCTAATGTGACAGAGGAAATTCCAAAAGCGTCAGGGCATGATCTTTACACACTTATCAATTGTTATGACGATTGAAGTATAGCTTCTCATAATGCCAATGCATGAACAATGCCTATTCTGACAAATAAGCTCTCAAATTCTTTAAAAAGGACTGAAATGCCAAATCCAGCTTGGCATTTGCAAGGCATAACGAGGGAAATAGTAAAATTTAATGCGCGTCAATTAAGTGCCTGCATAACTAATATTCCTATGCATTTGGTCAGCGGACGAATGCCATAATGCTTGGCTCATTTCCTCTTGCTGGAAAAACACAAGGAATCAGTTTCAGACGTCTTTTTATATCACTGATTTTTGCCAGTACCTCCATACGCCTTTACTATTATTGAAACGGAGTTCGTGCGCTGATTTCTGATGCGAAATAATTGCGCCTATGGCTTGAGCGTGGATCGGAGTCAAACTAGACGGCGTTGGTGGCAGATAACGAGACACTGACCATTCCTTGAGCATTTCTCATGCATCTATTATTTAAAGAGGGTTTGATAAAAGCAACTACCAAGCTCCCCAAGGCACATAGGGATTCATTCGCGGCTATCGTGATTTAATGCCGAGACAGCCCGTTGGTCGTGAAGAAGAGTGTGTCCAACATATTTGTTAGATTGTCACTTCAACTCTCAAAGCCGACTATGCTAGGATGGGAGAAGGATGTCGCCTCTACAGTTGCAATAATAATGCAGACAACACATTGGACGTAAGAGAATGCCACCATATGTGGGAAGATATGTTTCTGGGTGAGGGCTAGTGCACAACTTTCCTTGTCTTAAATTCGCATTTCACATTGCTGAATCAGATTGTGAGCATAGCGCAAAGAAAGACTCAAAATAAGCAAATCTCGGTACGGACTTAACAATTCAAACTGCCTATTTGTTCAGGTTTTCCATACTTGAGGAGCATATAGGCCAAATCAGGTGCAATGGAAACAACCAACACGGTGGTGCTGCAAACATGCCACCGAGAAAAGCATCAAACCCGAAATCAAACCATGGCATTGCCACTACATCCTCCCTTCAACCCATCCCACCAACACCCACGTACTGCCCACCTCCCACTAGTTCTCACTCCCAACTCCAACCGCCCTTCCATCGCGCCAGCTTCCAACGCCACGTCATTCCTCACTACCGACGCCAAACAAGCCCAACCAATTCACCTGCGCTTTGCTCGTGCCAAGGTACCTCTTAAACAACCAAACTCAACCACACAGTAGCTAACACATTCAACACTTGCTTTCACCAACTTTGCATCAATGACTCTCCTATCTCTTGGCTTACGCGAACACATCCACTGCGTCGATATTCCACACCCAATCCCTCCTCTCTCAATGACCCACCCCTCTCCAACGCTCCTCCAACCTGAAGAGTAAGATACACCATTTCCCAAAGACTCGTTCACACACACAAAAACACATTCAAAGGTGACTGCAAAAGCACCAATCGTTCGGTCATTCCCCAGTAGCCTAAGCGGAAAACATACAATCGTCTTTGCAGTGGCCCTCAAAAGAGTCGTTGTCACGTTTATGGTTGCAGCAGACTCATCAAGTCAGTCCAGTGGTCAGTAAGACACTTGGTCGACCTACTCCTTACTGCCCACCGGCTTCTCCGTCTTCTTCGGCAGCAGCACCGCCTGAATGTTAGGCAGCACACCAGCCTGCGCAATGGTCACACCACCCAACAACTTGTTCAACTCCTCATCGTTGCGGATGGCCAACTGTAGGTGACGAAAAATGATGCACGTCTTCTTGTTGCCGCGCGCTGCATTACTCGCCAACTCCAACACCTCGGCAACCAGGTGTTCTAGCACAGCTGCCTGGTAGACCGGTGCTCCAGCACCCACACGCTCCGCGTAGTTGCCACGACGCAACAGACGATGCGCTCGACCCACCGGGAACTGCAGACCTGCCCGCGCCGACCTCGTCTTCGCTTTGGCTCGTGACTTGCCACCTTTGCCTCTTCCACCCATTCTTCTCTTCTCGCCCCGTCGACACACTAAACAACAAACCGATTGAAGCGTGATTCCGTCACATACCGGACTGCTTCCGCCTTATAGGCACATTTATCGCATTGAGGCACACTTCTTATTGGCCACAGAGCAGTCTAACCAATTTGCACATCCCATTGGTTCGCCAACGTCAACGCCCTCTGCCATTGGTTGTTTACTAATTATCCTGCTGCAATGAATAGGTGACTGCGCTTTGCCTGACTAGATTGTGTGCGGGAGAAGCTATGTAATTTTATTCAAAACTCTCACCTCAGATGACCTGCATTTCATCGATTTCGCATGCACTGCAACACCATACACCCATACACCCTAAATCGCCCTAGTTAGCTGTGCCAGAAAAGGACAGTGGATAACGCAATGGGCAGATAGCTTTCGTATATACCTAATTTGCTTTTACGTTGTATTCCTGACATGTGCAGTTAGGTTTCCTTCAATTTCCCTCTTTATTCTTCTGCTAATTATTTACTTGATAGTGTTTCCTATTTAGTTTGACAAATGCTGTTATAGCATCTACATTTACGTGTACAGGCGTGGTGGCTAAAATGACGCCTATTCCGAAGGCAGCAACTGCAGTAAAGTTGGTGCACAAAACTGCTGAAAATGCCACAAGCTATCAATTGTTTAATATTGCGGACATTATAAATAGCATTAAGAATAGCCGTTCATTGTGGACAACTGCTTCTCAAGCGCTTTCTCATGTAATAGATGGAGGCAGTGGCAAACAATTCGAACCCATCCTAATTTAACAAAACGCTACCAACCACGAACAATCGCGCCACCATAATTCAGGTAAAACCACCTGACCACGCCCAAATTTAATACACTCAGTTTGCACGTCCCCAACTTACTGAAGTAGAAGACAGCCTTTTGACTCACCGACTAAGTATTATCCTTCTATGACAACACCGAGAAACACGAGCACTGAAAACACTCAATCCAGCACAAAGCTTGATTCCCTTTCTTCTTTTCATCGTTGACCTCCATAATGACCCCCACACGGGTTACTATATCCCACTCTCCTCCACCGACTTCCCCTGCCCTACAACTAGTGGTGACCACCGCCCACACTGACACCAGCACCCCGACAGCACCAAGACAGTGGGAACGAGGACCAGACAGAATACGAGGAAGTAGCAGCGAAATGCATATTTTTGTCAACAACGATCAAAAATAAATGCGGTGGTGGTGTTGGTGGCCCTCAACGGGGTCGAGGGATTCGTTCACTCACAGGGCGACGTCAAGTGGGCTGCAATGGAGTGAAGCAGAGCGTTGCTAGTCAGCAGCAGCACCAGCAACGCCCGCAACACTCCACATCCAACCCATCTACTTAGAGCCCGTGTACTTGGTCACGGCCTTCGTGCCCTCCGACACCGCATGCTTCGCCAACTCACCAGGCAGCAGAAGACGCACAGCAGTCTGAATCTCTCTGCTCGTGATTGTCGACTTCTTGTTGTAGTGCGCCAACCGACTCGACTCAGCAGCGATTCGCTCGAAGATGTCGTTCACAAAGGAATTCATGATGGACATCGCCTTCGACGAGATAGCCGTGTCCGGATGTACCTGGCGCAACACCTTGTAGATGTAGATGGCGTAGCTCTCCTTCCTCCGTCTCTTCTTTGCCTTGTCCGTCTTCCGCACCTTCACCTTCAACGCCTTCTTTGCAGCTTTGCCTGACACTACTTTAGGAGCCATGACGACCTTCTCTTGCCCTAATTGTCAGTGAAACGAAACAATTCACGTCGGAAATGCCGCCATCAAGGTTACTTATAGACAAATCTCCACCACTATCACTGGCAAAGTTCGAGTTATCAATGGCTCAGACAACAGCCAATGACAATAAAGAAAACAGCAAAAGCCATCTTCAAATTGGGCGTTGATAGAAGGCAAATGATGTGACGACGAACTGCACTACTTCTTTGGTGCATAGATGTCAGCCTTCCGCGAGCCAATCAAACCCTAGATTTCACCGCACTCAAACACAAAAATATAACTCTTATTTATTCAAATTTATGTAACAAAACTAACCTTATTTATAAGGCAACATATCAATTAATGCACGCACTTTAAAGAGGCATGAATACGTAGCTAGCACATTTGCAAGATTGCTAATCCTGGTTGATATTTTGAAAACAACCACTTTAGTGGCCGAAATTGGAGTTGACATCTCTCCTGAAGCCAGATCATTGCGAAGTCCACTCATCGAATTCACTTTAATTGGGAAAGGTGATTGGCTTTATGCACATTCAAGTAATTACATTTCGCCCCATTTTTCGTAAAGTGGTAGGTTAAGAACCCTTTTATGCAGCTAAACTTTCTTCGCGTTTTAGACGAGTCAATTCACGTAATGACAGTCTGATTTATCTTTTTCACTGTGTTGTTGATGCGCTATTGGCCCCAAACTTCCAAATCAGACCAGATCCCGTCTGATTTCCAGCAAATACGGTAAGGCTGCTTCTCCTAACCATGCTTCCTTATCTCTGAGGATGGAACCCTCAACAGTTAATTATGATCTAATAGGCATGGGTCCCACCTCAATTAGGAAAAGCACCTCAATTCACAATTCGCTGCAAAAAAGCAGTGGCCTTGACTAGGTGAACAGTTCTCTGCTTGCGGATACAAATTATGCGTAGGAACCACACTACATCACTTGGTGAAAAGCAGCGAAAGAAGCAAATGCTACTTGAAAGTAACTTCTTATCAGTCATTTCACATGTTAGCCTTTCATTCCAGCTTGATCGAATTGATTGGTATTGAGACGTTATGCAGCATTTTGAGCTACCATTCTGCAAAATTGGGCCTCAGGTTTGACGCATCAGACCTGTGCCTCTGCAAAAAATTACCGCATTGATTGACTTATTCAAAGGGTTCAAATAATGTACAATTCTCAAACCTTGCAAGCTTGTGCTTCGTTCGAAGTGCACGCAGTCTCGCAATCACACGATCTTGCTGCCGCCTTTTCAGCTCTAATGGCTAGCATGAAAAGCAGCCCCGCGTACAATGGGCTAAACATTTTACAAATAGTGGAGGGTTATCAAAACAAAGGAAAATCTATGCTAAGCTAGGAGGCAAATCGTATTTCAATTCTAGCCTCGTAAATCCGTGCGTTTAGTGTCAGAACTTAAATGCAATGGTTCCATGTTGACCGAATCTCTTCAAGCCGAAAGTCTTCCCAAACCTTAGCTGGACCCATTCTCAGTCAATGGAAAGGACTGTCCATAGCAAAAGGTTGGCATGTGTTTCAGAACCTCTACCGGATGATTAACGCTAAAGGACTACTTAGTGAAGTGAAGAGTCAGTAGTCCGATCACAATGCAATTCGTCATTTTCAGCAGTCGGTTATCTCGTAAATAACCAGATGCTGTGCGTGTCTTTGGAATGCAGTTGGTCCTGCATAGCTCAGCAGCATGAACGCTTTAAAATTAGGGCCTTAATCGCTGTGGACGGATTCGTGTACCCCATATTAACATTCTAACTGATTGACGAAACTTTGAGCAACCGCTTCAGAGCCTTGTGTATCCCTGGGTTCTGCGTTAGTATGGTCATGATGAGCTGCATCAGTTTGGTAGATTTTCACAAAAACAAAAATCAAGCGACAGAAAAAAGTGCATACGATAAGTAATATCTGTTCCGTTGTGAAAGTATTTGGATCCACTTTCGGCAACACCATTTGAGGCAGAGACAAGTTAATTAGTCATGCAACGGTGGAAGAAGCAGTCCAAATCTGTGTATGTCGTGAACTCCTACCTCCAGCGAATGCTGTGAAGCACCAAACTGTGTTGCCTCATAATATCACGCCAACATTATTTATTAAAGGGTAATACCAGAGAAAATCGGACATAGCAAACAATTTGTTGGCTTATGTTTCTGTTCGTTCAAGCAGACGCCTTCTTTTCTGAAAAGGAGAATGTATCGATTTCGTTAGCAGAATGTGCAGAAACGAGTAACATGTTTTGGTTGCTGATAAATCGCTCTTTTATTTGAATACTTTGTACAAACTGCATTTTGCATGAGCAGTTTATGTGCATAGAGAACGGTGAAATCGCATTCCAGAGCGCTCCTTTTTAAGTGCATTCAGCCTTGAATTTGCTTCCTCTGTGCTAGCACTAATCGGAAAGGTAAAACGAACGGTTGTTAGCTCATTTCACATTTCACTCACATTTCAGCTGAACAGAGAGTCATTCACTTTCCTTCGGTGGTGGCGGAAGGAGTGAAGCTGAAAATAGAATACAGGAATGGGTCGCACAATATGCTCCCATAACAATCTATTCATCACACATTCAAAAATATTCGCATTTTCATGAAAACAATTAAGAGCCAAAAGAGACACAACATTTGAGCTATTTATGGGCGTGCATTATAATGTTGTTGAAGCATTTGTTTCAGAGTGTATGGAGTGAGACCGAAACGTAAGAGAACCCACAGAGTTGATGGAGCAACATTGAAGCGAAAGGAATTGACACGAAGAATCGGACAAATAAAAGCGCTATGTGAGCGTAAGTTAAACGGTTCTTATTCAACATAAGCTCTTCTACAAACGCCAATTGCCAGAAGAAATGCATGTCCTGTAGAGAAGCATTCAATCACCAAAGGCGGCAATTCAGGAACTCGTTTCCATCACTGCATTTCCAATCAGTGGACGGCCCAGCCAGAGCGACAATGTCAGCTTTGTAAAACTGAACCTCTGTTTGCTAGCATAAACATTTGAGGACAATCTTTTCATACATGGGGACAGGAACAAGGGCAGGGTGACTCGTAAGCCAATTCCACAGTGCTGATTGATGGCTAAGGTGATGCAACACACTCTCTAACCTGGTGCGCTATCGATTACACCAGTGGAATGCATACGAATTTGGCATTGGGAATCCCCTGCAATGTGTCGCTGTGACCTGAGAACAGCTCGTTTTGGCCAAGTGGCAAACCTCTTCGACCAATGAATTAATTATGGGACATAAGGTTTGGTGGGCTCTTATGACCAGGAGCATTGCAGCATTCAATCGGGAAGAGGACGCTGCGTGAGGGTTAAAACAGCACGGTGAATGCAGTGGTAATTTGGGCATTAGGACAAGAACCACTTTCAGCAAAACTAGTTAAAATGACGACCTCACATGCATTGATCCTTGAGAGTTGGTATCGTTACCATGGGAACAAACACAACAACAAATAAACAAGGTAGGTCAGGAGGAATAAAAACTCACCGTTCATCATCGAACGCACGTGAATTCTTATAATACAAATGTTTAAAGGGTGGAATTTGCTTGTGGAAGACGAAAGGTAGGACTAGGAGGAGCATGACAATCAGAGGAATGAATGTTCTTAGCAGAATTTTTAGCAGTCGATTTTCTGTGACTGAAAAAGCAAGAAAGTCTGTGAGCGTGTGAACTAGAATTTGTAAGCAAAGGTCAAGATTAGGGAAGAAAAGCTGTACAAAGTGTGCACGTGGTTAGAGTTCATAAAACAAAGTAATGGAGACAGACGCCAATGGGTCGGTTCACTGTTGGATAGTCAAAAACTTGTGCCAAAGTTACAGTTAAGGAGGGTACCGCAAGAGTGTTATTTAGTACAGCAGTAAAGGTACACCAAGTCTGAATGCGACCAGGGAAATTTAAGAAAATGCAATTTGGATTGGATGCGTTTTGATAGACACTAAAGCTGTAAATATGTCTATTGTTGTAGAGTGCATTTAAAGGAAATATGTCTCCAAGTCCCTTCCCAACTTTATGCCTGTTCTCCCACACATTTCCACTGCGAAACCATTGCAATGCAATCAGATCAGAGGTCACATGGTGGATTCACACCGACTTCATGCTTAAGCTGCGGCGGCTAACATTGACACTAGGACTTGCATTTCACATCCAACGTGATGTCACGCAATTTTATTTCTATTACCACCATCCACCAAAGTGCAAGTGGACATTCACTAGACGTGCTTCATGCGAAGCACAAGTGAGCATTTCTCAACTACTATAAGATTGACATTTCTACAAGCATGATTCGAAGTCAGTGCTGAAAGCAAACAGATCTGCATTTGATACAACTCGGAGGTCTGGTCATTGCATTTGGTTGAGGCACTCAAACACACTCTTTGTGGGGAATACAAAGTAAAAGACCAGCGCTTGTGCATTCGTCCATATTTTTGTCTTGCACTGTTTCTCTTCAGATCCTGCGACATATGCAGCCAAAGCGTCCATTGCATCCCTGGCACTCGTTGCCTTCCCTATTACCGTGTGCGCCAAACTCCCTATATGTTGCTACTCATTCCCATCACAATTACTGTCTTTGTATTATGTTCTTGGCGTGTGCTACAACAAAACAGCACTGTTACTGGGACTGCATCTCATCTGACGAGCTTGTGATGGCAGGCGCATCAATACATTTTAGGTCATGTAAATTCCATGCTTCCACCACGAGTGCAACATCACCGAGTCAATCGCAGCCTCACATTTTCACGTGTATGTATTTGAACAGCCACCAATCTCGTTTAAATAACCTCCGCACCTACGCACAAACCTCACATGTATCCGTGTAACTGCTCGTAAAATGAGCAGGCTCAATTATTTACATCTTGTGAAGCGTTGCGTACGTAGGGATCGGCTCTCAACTGCTTGAACAATATTCCTTCACATTTTGCATGTTGGCTTTTAGGCACTACACATTCCCGTTCCATTTTCATCGAAAAACGCGTCGCTGTGTCGGGTCGAATGTAGCAGCGAATATGCAGTTCTTTCTTGCAATTTATTCATAAAACAGGAATGCCAGAGTCGCCCGGCTGTGAGCAAAGCAAGGCTGCATTCGTCAAGCCAAATGGACTGTCAGTTTTCTGACTAGAATGAAGCGGTGAAGAAATGCAAAAAGGGAATCCTACATAATCTCTTACCCTTCGTCCATCTCCACTGATTCCATTCTAATTTATCCTCCTCTACTTAAGTTATCCCAAGTCTCAGAAGTTTGACACCCACAACTCGTAGTGCTACGTAAATTCAGATCACTACTCGACAGTGGCTGCGGATCGTCACGTGTGGTTCATCATACAACCAATTTGATCAGTTCTTAGGCTTCAGCATTCCATCATCATGCACTCTTACTCATGAAATGCTCCGTCCTTATCTATGCACCGAAACAGTTCACTAATCCTCAATCTCGTGGAGGCAAGGCAACATGCGATGCTCCCGAGACATGCCGAACGCCACGACTGGAGAGGGGCAGAAATGTACAAAGCATCACAGGTATCTACACCCGATAGGCGCATTTCACTGACGGCTAAGAAGGTGTCATCAGCATCGTCACAGATAGGTCAAATAAGATGTTGTAAAATATATCCATGTGGTCGTGTGACGAAAATATCCCCCAGAAATTAGGAAAATTAAAAATGGAAGAAAGGACAGAAAGGAAGAACATTTGACAATAGTAAAGAGAACGCAAATAAAATCTGGCGAGTATCATGAGGAAAAGCATGAACATTTTGATGGTAATTGTGTGAAAGGTAGTGAGACGAGGCGAAATTAAAGAGCAATGATGGCAATCACAGCTACATCGCTAAACACGAGACAATGTTTGGCCACTTCAACATTGCGAATTAATTTAAGTAGAAGAAAATCTGTAGACATCCACACAGTTGGCAAGGCCGTTGAAAGTAACCAGACCGCCACCATCGCCATCGCCACCAACAACACCAACACCAGCACCATATCTGTCCATCCCAACGACTTCATATTTGTGCTCTAACACAAACACCGGCACCACTCCTTCCAATGCACCTGCTGCACAGTGCAGAAGGTGAGGTCACACAGACTTCCGTCAATTTCCAATTTCCAATTCTGCTGTACACTTGTGTGTCTTACATGGACTGAGATCGACGCCTTCTCTCAAAGTGTCGGTGCCAATGAAACGGTCAACTAACATTGCACATTCACCAGATATGCTTTTTGTACAAGATCAACGAGTCAACATTTCTTACCTTCTATAAGAATATTTGTGTTTCTGAAGTCAGCATCGCTGCAAGGAATTTTACCCGTTCCATCAATAAGGCCAAACCCAAGTGCCTCGTTGCTTGCCGCGAGTGGAGCGCTTTTGCCGGACGACACAGCCATTGCGGCATCCACACCTAGGAGACAGTTTCAACCACACACTTTGTAGGGAATGTTTGGCAATACACCGTGAATGGTGCACTATGTCTCAAATTTCATATTGCAATTCTTCTCCTCCGATCCCGCGATGTATGCAAATATGAACTCCCCCCAATCAAGGTCACTTGGTCCCCTCTATGACACCGTCACTGCGGAATGACCTGCAGGAGTCACGTTGATGCTGGTTGGCGCCAAAAGATATGAAGTGTTTAACAGTGAAACACTCGGTGCCGTTGTATGCACCAGACCCTAAGTGTCCTGTAAGATGTTCCCACCAGCAACACTGTACATGCAGTGTGCACTTACCTCTTACTCTTACGAAGCGCTGCCCAAAAATTAATCAGTGCTTATTGCAGCAGAATGTAACGCAATGACAATGGCCAAAGTTGCAGAACACTACCATTCACAAACCACGATGATAAATGTGCAGTGGTCGACATCACTTCATGTCGCCCCTCTTATGAATGTGCAACGCATACTGCATTCCTTCCTCAATCCCTTCCAAACAGTGTTTAGCTTCAATCGACTGCCTCGACCCACAAATATCTCCAGCCTATGTCCACGAGTGGAAAAGGCACGCACACCTTTAGTCCAGATGGGTTGTAAGCTAGCCTTGCGAGGAACTTAAAATGACATCGGTGCACACAGAAGACCACAGCATCCTGCGCGTTAGACCCTTTATATTCATCAGCAGTGAGCAGTAGTCTTCAGTCGATGCTACAGGGACTATAGATTATTACTGCCAAATCACAGATATGCTTCGTAAGCAGGACAACGAGTCAATATTTCTCACCTCTCATCGGAATGGTTGTGTTACCGCAGGCGGCATTGCTGCAAGTGTATTTGTTTGTCGTGAAGATATTAGCGATCTCGAGGACATTACTTGACACGAGTTGAGCGCCTTCGATGGAGGAGGATACAGCTTTTACGACCGCAGTTTCTCTGCGGCAGTTCTGAACACACACTTCATAAGGAACAAGTGGTGCGAGACCGCAAATCATGCACTGATGTTCCTTGTTGAACTTGCAGTATTTGCGCTTCTCCATTCCTATGCTGTATGCAACAACCTCATTCGCTAAAATCCCGGTCACCCGTTATCTTCCAATTCGCATCACCTCAAAAGAACGCACCGGAATAAATGTGATGTTGGTTGGAGCTAGAAGAAATGCAATGAATGATATCCAAATAGCTGTAACCTGTTTAATCCAAGTAAACTACCACTCCACTATGCACCAGACCCTCAGTATGCTTAAATCCACTTCCATCACTAGCAATGTATACACCATACACCGCAACGGACTGACGCATTACTCTCGCCTCAATATTCTGCAATCGTCTTTAAATACTCTCTGCATATTCACTCGCCCTATTAATAATTATTGTCAGTTTCTGTGCTGAAGGCGGATGCCCACCTCGGAATAAAAGCACATATGTTAGTTCGTCCCCACCTGTTAAATTGGATCTGCGTTAGTGTTTGCATGGCTGGTTCAAATTAGTCACACCTATTCCTTTTCCATTTTAACAGGCGCTGCGTTGCCCTTTCGCAGTGCATACTGTTAGGAATAAGCGTTTGCGGCATGTGACGTACTTGCAAAAGAAGCAACGTTAGGGCCGTCCAGTTGAGAGCGACGTTAAAAGCTATAGGCAAAACCACATTTGTCATGCAAAAAGAAATGCCGATCTACTGACTTGAGTAAGGCGGTGCCGTAAAAGCAACTAAACTATTTAGCTGGAAGTGCTGAATCATTTGCGATGCATTCTTTTCCTTCCACGTATAAGCTATCCGCCTCAACTCCACTTTATTCCATTATGTCCTTGTCCACTTAGCGCTGTCTAAATCCCAGATATCTGGCACGCTCAATTTACGAAGATGGAAAGATCCAATTTATAATGCCACTCTATACACTTACACGACTCGACACGTGTTTCTTTGACCTACTAACCTAATTAGTGTTCAGTGTCTAGTCGACTACTTACACCGATGAAAACATTGTCTAGGACAGTTGTAGACAGCATTTCTTACAATAGGCAGAGGCGAACGTATTCAAGGCATCGTGTGCCCTCGTTCTCTGTGAATCCATTGATTGGGAGCAGAGCAAACATTTTGACATTTTACAAAAGCAAGTGCTGTTAGTGTTTGTAATGTAATGATTGGATTAAGGTGGCACGATCTCAGTGGACTTGTCGCACGAATGCGTCTGCAAAGTAGAAAATGATTAATGTATTCATGTGAGTGACCTTTGGTAAGTTACCCATTGGCCTAATTCAGGTGTTTATAACCAATCTTAGGCAAATATTTTGAACTAAAATGTGACGCATTGTCTCCAGCTTGCAAGGTGGAATGGGATTTATTGTGAGTGATTTTTAGCTGGATGGAGAAAGCAACAAAATGCTGTAGCCGATAATCTAACCGGATTATTCTGCCTTGAAAATTGTATTGGCATTAAGATGCCCTATTTCCTACTGAATATATGACGATAGCGCTTCTATTAGCACGCGAAGTATGCTGACAGGTTAGCCGACCTACTGCGTTTAGTTAAATGTCTTCCACTTGGAGGAAAACTGGAAGCCAAAAGGACATATGCTTCTGCATGATCTTACTACTTCAACGTTTTCAACACTATTTCTCCACAAAGTGCAAATATCTGAGGCGATGCTTCACGGCCCACACGACACTCGACTTAGGATTTGCTGTAGTTGAGCTTTTCAAAGCAGAAGGGGATGCCGACTTGGGTTTGCTTGCATCTATCGCTGCCAAAAGTAGAGCCAACGAAATTTCCGCTTACGCCTCAGTCGTTCCAGAGCCATTTTCCACCCACCCTACCAATTCTTCCACTTACTTATTGGGATGGAGGCTTCGATTATGCTAACCATCTACTAACTACATGTTGCGAGATCGCCACCTCCGATGGACACGGCTTTCGATGCCACATCAATGCGAAACCTCTTGAGCGGGGACGTACTTTTTCTTGTGCAGTGTCCAACTGCGCACAACAATGTATTTTATCTTAGTCTTCCCCATCATTGCGCATTATTAATAACTTGAAGTCCTCGTCTTAAAGTTGGGCTCATTTTACAGGCTGCAGGCGAGTGAATGGAACAACCAAAGGCTGCTATGTGCAATTGTATATTTAGCGAAGAGTTAGTCTTGGGTTAAATGCGCGGAAAATCGCCATCTCATATCAATTACCATTGGTTGATGGTCAAAAGCATCTGGCTCGTTTATTTGTTAATTGATTTCCAAGGGCATTTAGGAGATATTCCATTCATAACTGCAGACAACAAATGTTTTTTATTTTCCTAAGTCCTCATTCAATTGCTTTTATTAATTAACATCCTCCCACGAAGTTATTAATGTAACATGATTGAATGGATCACCTAGACCAGGCTGTGTGAGTTTGCATCGTGTCACAAAGAAGGTTGTTGAAGGACTCCGTGTGCGTAGGCAGCATCCCTAATTACCAAGCTCTCCCGCGCGGTCACAGTGCACACAATGATGGTCGCATTATCTAAGGCACAGAAATCTTGCATACATTTTATTCCCCCTCTTCGTTGTGCTTCCTCCAAACAACAAATTGGAGGGCACATCAAATGATTTTATTCATCTGGGGTGTTTTGTGAGATGAGATGTATAGACGCTATTATTTGCATGAGGCATAACAGTATCCTTGATACCGCCCCTTTAACGCTATTGTGGAGAGCCGATATTGAATAAAGGACTGGTAATGCTGCGTTCTGATGTTAAACGCTCACCTTCGTAGTCAAAAGCACTCGTTCAGCGTCAATAACAATGCAAAGAAATTAAGAAGACTCAATACACTTGCACACAACTGCCATTTTAGCTGACATTGTAGTGGCTCTTATGCTGCACTCTGTAAAAGATTCCGTCATTTCTCCAGCTTAATCTGTTCCAACTCCACTTGCAATATTTGTCAACCACGTTAGCCTCAGTTTACACAAAATGGCCGTAGTGTTAACTAGTAGGACATTATGCACACAGGCATGTATAAATTTACCCAAAGACTCACTACTGCCAGCACCAACGAGAGCGGTGCAACTGTAAGCTAGTGAATTTTAAATGCCGCTTGTTTCAGTGCGTTGGTGGTTGCCTTAGCCCAGATGAAAGACAAACAATTAAAACGCCCTTCGCCAGGATTGCGACTAAAGGTCACGTCTTCAGACTGCGTGGGGAGGGGGGAAAGAGGCAGGTTGATGGATCCTGGCTCATTAAACACCCAGAGACCGATGAAAAATGAAAATGTCCATTTCAACACCAGTTTGCTCCCGCATTTTTCTGCGGAAAAAGTCAGTAGGAAAAATATTACCATAACAAATGAAGAACTACCCCATACCCCATAACACCTATACGAAATTAACGTTCCATTTCGGTGAAAAGTGGGTGTGCAGTAGGTAAAGAGTCTCTTTTCCAGATATAGTGGCATAATAATCACACAAATGTCATTAATTTCTCCCGAGGACTGGGTAGGCAATTCGATTGCAGCATCTCACTTCCTTAGGAAGGGACGGAGAGCCTAAAGAAAGGTATTAATTTGGGAAAGTCAATAGACAGCATTCCAGAAAATTGTCTCAATCAGTAGCATTCATTTACCAAAGGCTGGTGGTTTTGAAACAGGCACATCCAAAAACACAAAGAAATTTGGACTAAACAAAGAAACACTACTTTAAAATACCACCAGCCAACGTGTCAATAAAAGTAGTCGTGCTGCCGTGGCAAGTTGCCCTAGCAAATAACGGGATGAAGAATTAAAGTTTCAAGGATCAAGTAAGTCATTGAAGTCAAATCGAACGCTCAAAATGAATTCGACGCACTTCTTGAACTGCCATCCTTGAAGGCAAATAAAATGCGGCAGTAGACTGAAGAAGGTAAAGTGGAAGTGGGAAAGAATGGAAGATTGGTGAATGAAGAACCGAAAGAATACTCATGACATACTGGACTTGTATTCAAAAGATTAGTTTAAAACTGCTCCTGATGAGATCCAACAGATAGGAAATAAAGAAAGTGTTGGAAGAATGAGAAAGGGGATGATAGGACAACATCTCATTGACACTTTGCCCACCTGCTGCCAGCTGATTGCTCTCTTAAACATAATCATCAAAGATAAGGTTTGAAGGCAGAAAGAGGCTAGGAAGCAAAGAAACAAGTAATTCAAACGAACTCCAGCATCGCAGTCAGGACCGCTGAACTGAAGGGGACTTAGAGAATCAAGAGTGAAGCAGGTCATTTTCAAAAAAGGCTAGAAAGAATTAAAAGAGCGCGAAAGTTTGGGAAAGCATCAACAATTGAAAAACCCCTAAAGCGACAATGATTGAGATGAATGGGAGGAAGTTAGACCTATTTCATAAAATGTTCAGCGTGGAAGACAAAAACTTGAGCGGATAGGGAAATTCAGCACAACAAAGGGGTAGACAAATGGGTGAGTGAACCGCTGATAATCTAGTGGTCGTGCATACCCCAATCTCACCAACAGAGAGACACCGCGACTAGGTTCCTGCGACATGGTGTTGAGATCGGAAGAATTAAACATGAGTTTGAAAATAACCTTCAAAAGAAGCAGACCTGCATCTGCTGGTGGATGACTGCCTAGATGGATACAAAACGAGTCCCCCCATTGACTTTTCAATGAAATTCGTAAACAGATAAAAAGCAAAGTAATCAGTGCACCAAGATTCAAGTGCTTATTGAACTACAGTTGTTCCCTCGAGTGGATATCTAGTAATAGCAGGAAGAAACTCACATCCTCATAGCACTTTGGCAATGCAAATGCAGCTTTATGCACTGCCTTGGTGTAGAATTTGCAGTCTGCCGGCGGCTCGCGAGACGCTTCGCTAAGATTGATGTTCTGCATCCACAAATCACCGATAAATTTGCACCCAAACGTGTTCACTCTCAAGTCAGACAACAGGCAATAGCGTGCTAGCCACTTACCTCATTTTTGCATGCGATAACATTGCCAGAGTGGCCAGAAGTGAAGGCTGGAACGATGTTGTAGGCATAAGCCACATTCGGGAATACATCCCTGCAGAAGCCTACCATTGTCTGAATAATGGGCAGATCCAGAAACAGACATTCACCTGTGTGAAGCAAGTACGAGTCACATGTAGCAAGTCATGATGTGGAATTAAGAGGTCTAGCTACAATTTCGAAACAACCAACAGGGATTTCAACGTTTTTGACACCAAAGTATTGATCGGACATGAATGCAAAAGCCCCAGTTCGCCTTCTGGATGTCTGTGTGAGAGAGACTCTCCGGTAGAGAGATTCAGAGGATCAAAGAAATGATGAAAAACAAAACCGAATGGGACTTAAAATAAGCCTTGAAGTGATACATAAAATTCGTACATGCGGAATCCCCAAAGCCATCGAACCAATGCCTCAGCAACTTGAGTTGGCATTGCAATTAGCTTGGATCTATTTAAAGATAACACAACAGCGCAGGCTGACCTTTGAATTTACGTACGAGTTCCTTTGTTTGCCAGATGCAGCCCCTTGCTTTATTCGTACGCAAAAGTGCCCTACCATCTAACAAATACCCCACGACCATCCTTCAAACAGAACAATTTACCACTGCCTATCCTGGTACCAAGCATGAGCTAAAGCCGCATATTTGCATATTCTCGCCTCCATGAACAATTATGCCGTGTTCAGCGGCATTGCAGAAGAATTCCTCCATTGTGCAACATCAAGACAGGCCTCTATGTTTAGATGTTCCATCAGCGTAATATGTTGGGCCTAAAATCTTCCGTAGATACGGGTAGACATTCGTGGGTTTGGATTTTACGTTAGGTTTGAGAGGAAACTTGACCCCGCATCATTATCGCTCGTTATATTAACTAGCGATGTCTAGACTGCTGCAGTGAACACATTGCTCGAAAAGAAAACAGGTCCGTAGGCGAATCTTAGGCAAATGGATTATCGGGGAGGAAAATACACCTAACTCCCTCAAATCGTTGACAAAATACGTGAATATAAGCAATTTTAGCCTCATTTTCAAGCACTCAAAGAAATCTTAGCTGCATTTCTCCAAATTTAGGAGGGACTATGAAGAAGCGGGATGCATGCTTCATTTCATGCCATTTAAATGACCAGCAACCGCGTATGGTCGAATAGAAAGCTCCAGCTGTAGATCAATCAAAGTGAATGCCTTTGGTCACCCACTGAAAACAAAAGACGCCCCTGTCTACTCTTTTCGTGTCAAATCAGAAAATCTGTTTTGAATTGTAAAAAACCAGCAATCGATTCCAAACTAGTCCAGTTCAAAACCAAAAACAATTTTAAACTGACGACGGAGAAAGATCTATGTATTTCCATTTCCCAACATGATAAGTGGAGGCGGTCACAAACTCACCCTGATTACAAATGATTCCGTCATCCGTAAGCGCTTGACTCAGCAGTTGGAAGTATTCCTTGTTAAAGAGTGGAGTGGAAGGACCTGTTAGAAAACAAGAGGGGGTGGTAATTTTGCCTGATAACACAGTCTGCACCAGGATCTCTGAGTCCAGTTGATCAACTTAAACGTTTTGTGGTAACGCCTATTTTCGTTGTGTTTTCTCCAGTCCAAGGTGTTTCACTTCACCAGTAATCAAGTGAATCATGGGACTGTGACGTGTGAGATCGCTTGACAGACTTTGTGCGATAACATGTCACACCAACAACCAGCCTACTTCGCTTTATCTCCTCGCCCAGTTTACCGCCAACATTTCCAATCTCCCGGCCTTTCTAGGTCATTGTGGAGAAGTGCTATTTATACACTTCTGTTGCATAAATTCACAACACTGGTTGACAAATACAACTTCCTCCTAGTTTCTAAACACCGTGGCAGTTGGATCACTACACGAATTCTAAGGTAAACACTTACCTTCGAAGGATACAAAGCTTGTATTTGAGAAGGAAGAAAAGATAGTTGAGATTTCGAAAAACCTTCTACATTAGACTCCATGAATAAAAATGAAGCGAAGAGTGGAGGGGAGTCACAGTACCAAGACCACATCGCACTAACGCTCTACTCGGTAAAAACAGATGGGAAAATTGTATTTAAGAGACATGCACAATCCAGGACCCGTTGCTACCACTGTTTTGGCACATTTGTGGTCCCATCGCCCAAAGTGTGAACGTGAATTGATATAACTCCCAGTGCCTGAGGGCCGTGGTAATGCCTAGTGAAACGACTCAGGAGTCAATGCTGGTTGCCGCACGGCGACCACGCAACCTTGACAATGGGGTCATGTCCAGGGCTAGTGGTCTTCAGACTGCAGAGCAAGCGCATATCAAGCTATAATCAGACACCCTTAGCGTTTTAAGAACACAAACTGTGCGGAGCATTGAGTGTCAAAGCTTGAACTAAAGCTTACCATCATTTTCACATACAGCAAAAAATGACAAATCCGCTATGCGATACAGGGGCAGATTGAAATGCGGCAATTCCGAAACTGCAGACCTCCCATTCCATATCGAGTTTAAAGTTTTATGATGCCAGAATTATACCGGTATTACCTCTTCATTATGCGGAGCAAGTGGTTTCAATGCTTATGTCTACCAAATCCACGAAAAAAATCAGGTTGGCGTGAGTAATGCCTCATTGACACTGCAGTGAATCGTACGGCAGCGGTTTAGGAGACATTACACAGGCGTCAAAGTAACAAAATATGGGTTCTATATTAAATTGTTGAATGTGAAGCGAAAAGCATTGATAACTGTCATGCGAATGTACTCCTGAAGTAGTACCATCGAATGAATGCCGAAAAACTACTATCTTTATAATCTGGTGAGAGATATGACTTTGAGGTTAGTAGAAGCCTCATCAAAAGCAGTCAAATCAATTAGTAGGTGGGCACAAAGGTTAAAAGAAGCTCTAGCACCGTTAACGCATGGTTACAATTAACTGAAGACAACTGCCTACCACCGAGATCGGTGGAGTCTGTGATTATGACATCATACTTCTCCCCCTTGGTCGCGTGCTCCTTCAGAAAGGCGAAGCCATCAGCGACATGAATGGAGACCTTGGGGTGGTCTAGGCCCGACGCAGTAAAGGGAAGATACTTGCGAGACAGGTCGAGCACCATGCTATCGATCTCTACGAGGTCGACGTGTTGCACACACTGATGCCGAACGACCTCCCTTGCGACACCACCGTCACCGCCACCGATGATCAGAACGCGGCGCGGGTTAGGATGCACGCTCAGAGGAATGTGGGCAATCATCTCCTGATAGGAAGCCTCATCCCTTTCGGTCAGCTGGGTGCATCCATCAAGTACCAGGACGCGTCCGTATGTCGTACTGAAAATAAAGTTGTGATAACTAGTCCCACTTATTGAAACTGAACAACAATAAGTCGAATGGGAAATGAACCTGTCGAAGATGAGAACATCCTGAAACTCGGATTTGCCCTTGAATAAGACCTCATTGACCTCAAGGCTGAAGGCCTGACCGGGAGAATCAGAGAACATTTCAGAAAACCACCCTCTCAATGTGGAATTCATGGTGCAAAGCTAAAACTAACAAAAGGAAACGGGTTCGAAATTTGTGTGTACAAGATTCGATAAGAAATGCCTGATGTGTGCATAGATTTATGAAATACAGAGAATTTGGTTAAAATGAGGATTTTTCGTTTTTGAATAATAAGATGGTACGGAATACCGCAGCGAAACAACATAAACCTACTAATGAAAATAACCAAGATAATGAAAAATGGCAAGTGGGTCGCAAATAATGCAAGAAAAGCCACAATTCCAACGACAAACACCATGTCAACCGTGTACCGCATTAAAGGAAGTGGTGATGCAATCAAGATGTGACAACAACAGCACAATAAGAACTTGGCAGCAATACAGTCGTGATGTTTCGTGAGTGACGACGTCACAAAGACACGTTCATATCACCTCTAAGAAAACACGAGCAGAAAATAGGTTGCTGTTGATAAGGGCGGACAAATCTGGATAAAAGTAGGCAAACACAACTTCAACCCTTTAGACGTGCTCGAGTATGAGTTGCATTTAACGTAAAAGGGCCCAATGCTTTATTGCGCTTGGACACACACGCCACTAGCCCAACGAATCTCGTGTTTTCACATCGCATCATCAATTCTGCAGTGCTTCTATTAATTATTTGGCGCCGGTGCTAGCCCTTCACATTACACGTAGACAGATTTTAAGGCACATACGAATGAGAAGGGTAACGAAGTATTTACACAGATGAATGACTTGTCGTTTTGCAAAGCAATAAATTCTGAACTGTGGTGGCATTTTCGTATGATGGAGATGCACATAGAAATACAGAAAACAGAAGATCGGCACAAAATATGGAACGATACATTGACAAGACCTCGTAAGATTCATCAAAGAAACTAATATGGAACACATAGACTTAGAGTACCATGAAAAGCAGCAAAAGTGAAGGGTTTAGGACGGTGCTAACGGTGCGTCATGAAAAGGATGAATTGAGCCTTAAAAAGGCTGACATCAGCAAAGCAAGAATTCACAAACTATGTGGACAAGACACTTACTTCACAATAATCCCAAGACATCCATGCATAAATTGCCATCCAAAAATGGCCTACTGACAGAAGGCGACCATAAAAGTATAACAAATGAAGACCAGGGAAAAAGTGACGGTAAATAAAGGCTGCTTTCATCTAAATCAGCCACCTGGAAGTGATGAATTAAACACCATTATCATATGCCAAAAAGGCAGGATGATGTTTTCGATGAAATAAACAATGAAGCACAACAAAAACAGAGCAAAACATGCCACCACGAGCACACCACGCGCTGATATGGTATTCATAAAGCGCGCTGTGCAAGCCAGAAGGTCAAACCCGAGTTTTTAGTATGTTTGTATGAGCGATACATTATTTCCATTTATGCAGCGCATTATGCAATGAAATCAATGCGTTGCATTTACAAAACTGATTTAGCAGTGGAATGCACTGAAATCGACTTAGTGACTAGGACTTTTTAGTTATTAAAATTAATATTTGATTTATGACGAATACAAGTGGTTTCCTTTTACAAAAAAATAAAATAATAAGCCATAGATAAATGTGCTTGTATGGTCATTTGGGACTACATGCTTGAGGGATGCAAAGGGATAGTAGACAAATTGAATTTATCGACGTACATTTATGCGAATATCAGTGTGTATGCAGGCAGTGTATGTGCGCACTGTATGTGTGTGTAGGTAAGTGGGTAGGTGCATTTATTGTTTGGAAAGCGGGCAAACCTGTTAAAATGACTACGCACTTGCACAACGATACATAAACAACAGAGTGCTGTACTTCACCCAAAAAATGAGTTCGGGAGGTCAAATAGGCATTTAATTTATTGCTAGTGTGTTACGAGTTGTGGTCAGCTTTGAAAGCCTCAGTGACCGGTAGGAATTTTGTCCACTGTGCAAAAGTTGAGGATCTCACACCACTGTTGGACGTCTAAAACCCTAGTTTTGCTGTTTGGGAGGAGAAATTGTGTCCAATCACCACATCTTCATAATTCATTAAGCTTTGCTAACAAAAGAAAGGTAAAGAGTCATAGGAAAAGTACAACAACATTTCACAACCTAGAAACTAACCTTGGAAATGCGCAAACACAACAGTAACGGATGAAAGGCAGATATTCCACCTCACACTGACTAATGTCAAAATTTGCCATCACCAAAGTATTTCAAGCAAGAACTGCATTCTTTGCAGCGTAATAAAATATAAATGAATGAAAGTTAATTGTCAGACAACAAATATGGCTTTTAAAACCACTCATGATTCATTTTAGGTGGTGCAAAATATTGCACAACTGGCAGTAAAGAAAGTCACTCAAGTGTAGCAGCTCCAAGGGAATGCAAAGGAAGGACAGATGGCACAGGAAAGTGAATTGTGGATAAGAAGGGTAGTACGAATGCGAAAGCTTATCGGTTAACTGACTTGGCAGAAACGGAGACGAAAGCAGCAGGTTAACGTGCTGGCATTCGGAGCGGTCAGTGTGTTACGTAGGCATCATAGCTATGCCAATTTGAGGATAACTTAAACAAATGGAGCAAATGCCGTATGTGCTCAGACAAGCTGACTTCATTGTTTACGACCTGTTATTTGGCTAGCTTTGATGACTTACTGGCTTGGCGAGGTGGTGGTGTGACCTATGCTACTCTGCACCCTTCATCTTACCACACAGGTCGAGGTACCCTCCAGTCACACAATGACATCTGAGTTGAGTATATCAACAGTTGTTTTAGAATGTTCCTCACGATAAGATTACGCAGAGTCTGGTGAGAGGATTTGTCTTTTACAGTGCCTACCCAGTAAAATTCGGAATTCCTCTCACGAGGAGTGTTGCTTAGTCCTAAAGAACGACAGCTCTACCAGCAGCACCACCTCCACCATGACCAAAATATGTTACTATATGCATAATAGAATTGAATGGGCTATTCATTGCGCTAAAGATGTCGACAAATGGGAGGTGGACTGTCATAGGTAATTACCTCGATCCAACTCATGTAACCGTGTATTTTGGCGCATTTAAGAACAGCGAGGAGAAGTGTGCAGAAAGTTTGGGGTCAGGCATTAATTTGTACAACAAAAAATGGTGGGATAGAGAATGCAAGCGCTACTGCCCACAGCCTTCATGCCTCTGTCCAGTCACAGGCACATCCACGCGAGGTCTCCCATTGCACTTGTGATTGCTTATTAATTGCCTGTTTTGCACCTACATATGTCGCCACGATCAGGTGTCTCAACAATGAGTTGTTACATGTGCAGATTCGACTTTCCCCATTTCTCGCTTGCAGTCCTTGTTGACAGGGTCGTGCAATGACCATAGGGAAGCATTTGCATGCCTGGGCGTGTACACTGATCTTGCAGAAAAATGAGCCTAAGCAAAGATGTGATTCAGAGTATAATTAATAAAATAGAAAACTTTGTGCCGTTTATAAACCATCAGTGGTCAGTAGGTTGCTAATACAAACAGGCCGAGGTAATGATTCAAAGTGCTGCCTTCATTCCACTTGAGTGAGTCGTTGCCAGTCAGTTACTGAAGAATAGTCAGTAGATGCACACATGGGATATCCACGGCAAAGTGTGGATGAAATGCGACAGACAGGTGTGCTTGATTTACTATGTCCTGTGCAAAAATAACCGGAAAGAGAATATTTGTTGCGGCTGTTAATACATTCTGGACCTCATTTCTTTGGCAAATGACATGGCAAATATGCTGAAGATTTACCTGTCCAAAGGAGCCTTGATGACCTAGTCAGAGTAGTTAATGTATCCAATCTGTCACCTTCAAATTGTCCTCACAATCTTTAGATCTGCATTCCCCAGTAGACGCATCCTGTTACCTAACTTTCTCCATGCTCTGTGGGGTAATGCGCATGACTTAGTGCATTAAAATGAGCAGATATTAGAGCAGAGAAGGCTTTTGACATTGTGCTACACTAAGTGCAGCGTGACTGAACGTTTTTCATTACAGGATTGAAGTAATGGCGCGTCCACTAACCTGTTTAATTAGGCAATGAGGATAAGAAGCCTGGTGGCCCACCGCGGCTTCTAGCAGACGCCGTACGTGTATACATTTCCACCGCGAAGCTCCTCCCCTCCCGTGTATCATGCTACACTCTCCTTCAGTAAAGTGTGTGGCCAGTGGGGCGTGACAAGTTGATTTGTCATCTGAGTAATGGCAGCGATTTCATACTTGCAAAGTCTTGAATTGCGATACATCCGAGGAGAGGTTAAATTAGTGATCATAGGTCTTGTGAATGCAAAGAGAAATGTTGTTTGGGTGGTACGCATAATAAGCAAGTAAGAAAACAGTATGATATCTTCAAAATTGTATTATGTTTGGGGCTTCAGGGGAACGCTCCTGCTCTGCTGTGTCTACATTGGTTTTTAATAAAGATAAGCAAAGCTAGTGGCCACTCGTGAGCATCTTCATGGCAATCGAACTGTAGCGCTTCATGGATGACTGCAAAAAATCCTAGCTGACTTTAAATCAACTCCTCCGTGCCGCTATCTACCCACTGCCTTCCATCACATTTAACTCGCTTGACGTAGATCATTTTCACTCTTCGCCATGGTAAGAAAATGGCAAAATGATTGTTATGGGTGTAACTCCAGATCGATCGTAGGAATGACCTCCATTAGATTACATTGAAATTTGTCTGTGGTCTGCTTTGCACACAATCACAAACATTAAAATTAACTAAATGAAATCGGATAAGGTCGGCTTTACATCAGGCAGCATGCAGCAGGTCATAGATATCCGTCACCAGTCATTTGGCCATTCAGATCCTGTCTGTTCACCCTCTTTTGAATGATTTCAAAGGCGACATTTGCGAGCGTCCTCCTGATCTATTTACTGGCTCATCCCATCAATGTAGGTGGTATTGTGCCTCACCATGACACTTTAATCCTTAATGTCCGTCCAGCCGTATAATATAATAGCCCACATCGCCATCCCACTAAGATGGTGGGCCATCTGTGGTATCCATCTATCATGCCACTGGTAGAACGCAACTTTGGGCTATTGACGTACGTAAGTTATAAGCTTTAAGAATTGTAACAGAACTAACTTAGTCATCCTCACAGTGGCAATAGCTTATAGATTTCTAACCACACATCGATCCTTGTCCATGCCAGCAAACAATCTCCCGCATTGACTTTTGCCTCCATCAAGTCAGTTACCTCGGAGTTTCCACAATCGAGGTGGATAATGGATGCCGCATTTTGCAATGGCTTCCTTTTTTGGAGGTCATTTAGTTGCGCAATAGACATTTCTACAACATTTCGAAGGTGTTCGAGAGAACACCTTCTCTTCGAAAACAGGCGCAGCTGGTCAAGCACTCGGAGGCACATTGTATTGTCGCAAGTGGTGGTTGTCTCGCCTTGACTCGAGACAATCCTAGCCAGATTAGGACATTCTAGCTCACGCCTCCCTAAGAGCATCCTTTCAATACATTGGACTTTGATCACTTATTTTGTTTCATAAAAATGCATATTTGGTCATATTAGCGTGGATAGATTCGTGTCAACTTGCTGCGCGATGGATAAGTCTGCTCTGATCAAGATGCACTTAGTGATTAGCTTGGCATAAGCGGGTGCTTGGTTTCGATGAGAGTCGTCGGATTAGCATAGATGCAAAAATGGGGTGGCAACTACTTTGTCAGCGCTATCAGAGTCAAGGCTACACGTGCTTATGCAAACAACTGCAAGGGCACGCCGCATTGTCGACTGTTTCAATACGGTTGTTGGAAAACAGGAAACAGAGGCATCTTATTGCTCTCCCTAGCTGACAAAACTGTTGCATCATATCCGATTCGTAAGTGAAAAAACCAACTCACACCGGACTGTCTGGATTGAAGTGACTTCCTCATGATGTCAAATAAATTGAGGCCAAGTCTGTTCGTGCTTTGGCAAAGTGTTGAGGTAAAAATAGCAACTGGAAGATTTCTCCAAGACGAACTAAAAGGAATGCTTTGTCGACATGCAAAGCAGCTGAGGGTGGGAGGGTCCACCGACGCGACTCAGATGTTGGGAGCCATTGCGCAGACAGAGACTAAAACAGGGGTCGGTAGAACCCACGAAAATAAAGGAAAGGTGTTAATGTGGCTAAAGACCGAATTTCAGCATTAAACGCAGCTACTGCTCCAGACTTTTCCTCTTTGTCTTAAATGACGTTTGTTGTGAGATAAACCAAGGTTTTTAAGTCTACATAAAGCTACTCAGCTCTTCCTATTCAAAAAAAGTAGCAGTTCCATTGGTCCAGTAAAATATCACCTTTGCCTACAAACGGACGTCATTATTTGGGAGACGTCGTTAAGCGATAGCGAGGAGATAAGTGAAAAGCAAATCATCGCAGTCAATGTGAGGCCGTTCAGTTACTGCAGCTGGTGCATGCTGCAGAAAGGAGGCATTCGTACAATAAATGGCTAGAAAACACTCGGCTGAAGAGCAGCTGCGACGAGAAGAGGAGGCTAGTAAAGTTAGAGTCGTTGGACCAAAAGAGGTTCACGGATTAGCAGACGTCCATTGTCGCACACGACATGCCGAAACTGCCATGCAAATCCTATTGCCAATTTAAGTGACAATTTCGCTTTGCAACGCCACTCTCTCTTGCGTTGACTCAACTCTTTCCAAGTAGATCGCTTATTTGACAAAAAGTGTGCAAACGAAAAAGTAGCCTGTAAGTTTCACTTAACGATGGATGGGGTGAGATACAACTTCCTTTGCAAACCTAGTGAACTGATGCATAGAGCAATTATTGAGACGATGGAGCTCTCTTTGGCCCCTTGTGGACACCATGGCCTTCCCCTTAATCTTTAGATGGCTCGTAATGTGGATCCCTTCAACGCACACCGCAGCCGTCCCCAGACGCCTGCACACTAGCTATGGCGGGCCACAAAGCATTTGCTATTGTGAGGACAGCATGTGTTAACGCATGACCTGAGTAGCTTCAATCGTCTCTCCACTGCCAAGTGCTGACGTATCTCCCATGCGATGGCTGCACGGATGTCGTGCCTTCCAAATCATTTGACGGTCACTGGGGAGGAAAGGGTAGGTCTTCGTCCAGATGAGCCATTAGATTTCATGTTGTGGTCACCGCCTAGGGTCAATCAGTGTTTTAAATAGAGGCGGTGAGTAATTAGTGTTTAGAGGGAAGTTCAACTGTAACTGGCTTTGCTGTTAAACGAGAGGTACCTTACTGTTATGTGAAAGGATCCTATTGGTCCCATTTATGAGGACATTACTTTCATCCTTCCAGCAAGACCACTATCCTTCCTCATTTCCAACCTACGTCTCCAAGCTTTTCGTTTTGTCTCCTGTTGCAAGTACATGATTTACTTGCGACAAACCTGAGTTGCATATGCTACTTATTTCCACATTAGGCTTTAACTAGCAAAGATGGTTCAGCGATTTTCTTTGTTGACTCATTAAATTGGGTTGCTTACCATCCCGATCACCCCTTCTCTAATGTACCTTGATGTTCCTTCAGTTGGTTTGAGCTAAGGACGTTTCATTTGTTGTCCGAATGTCATGTGGATCACCATTGTTGTAGTAGAAGTAGTGCAAGCGTTGCTTCTGATCCTGCATCACCCAATGTGTGCGGCGTCGAATGCGGCTAAAAGTCAAGATGCTTTCTCTTTCCCCTCCATCTCTTACATTCAGTTTCGTTACTGCAATTTGTGGCTTCAATGCATTTGGCTAGTATTATCCCAACCCCACGGATTCGCAAAAATGACGACGAAATTGATAGAAATTTAATGCAAGAAAACGCATCATTGGTGTGGTGATAAGGTTAAATGTTACTGACATGGTTTCGAATCCTCGTCGGACGGCTGATGTACATAGACAGCCATTACAAGGTGGGTGGTGATGCATGGAAAACACTCACAAAGTAATTGCACCAGCCGTTAACATTTACGTGCTTCCAATGAGATATCGAAATGCCACTCCGCTGTTCCCCTTTTGTTTACTTTACCAGGACTTGAGTGTCATCCAGCTTGATAACAAAGATGGAGGTAGGAGATGGGAGTGGTCCAGACATTTGTTGTGCCCTTTGTTCCTCGCTAGTCCACTGGCCTCAAATGACGACCGTTAGAGCAGACTGTCGAATGCTTAATCAACGTAATCTTTGTTAACCCTCCAGAAGGGTCTATGAATAGCTGCACGATTGGAGGTTAGTTGTGGCCACTTCTGTACTCCAGTTACGAATCAATGTGACTTCAGATTCTGCACCCCAAAAATTGCTTAACGCTTAGGTGAATAAGGTCAACACTAGAGTTTAAACGATGTAGTTCTCGACGCTACCATGCTCACCTACTCAAATGAGAAGGAAATCAGGCTAGAACTTCTGCAGTCGAATGGTGGATTAGTTGAGAGAGGAAGTGGTTGTTGAGGGCATGCGGAACGTGTTCCATGCTCAGTATCTGGGTTCGTTCTACCCTACCTAGAGGATGAACATGACATGTTGGATGACTGTGGCGTTTGCTGTCTCGTGAGAAAATTTTTGTTTTATCTTAGTTTTTTTACTCCTTGCAACTCCGTTTAGTAGGACTTAGTTTGGTTGGCACCAATTCATATATGCTTCGGGTAGGAGTAAGACCAATCGAAGCGGCATTGAGTTACGTGCTGGCAATGAGATTTGTGTCTAAATGCGAGAAAGGCGAATTAGCACATTTGAGGTGTTGGATGTTTGGTACTGATTGCGCCATTTTGTCATGCGAAAGGGGTATTCAGGTAGCGAATTGACCTGTGGACCTTGAAGGTGGCGTGAAACGTGAGCTGAACTCTGCTAGGCATAACCTAGAGCTGCTTCGATGGGTTAAGCGTAGTCATCGCTTCTGTATGTGGTGCTGTGACCTACGTGGACTCTCACCTCCGAAACGGTGGAAGCAAGGGAGAGCATTGCACTTTTAAAAGAAGAAGAAGAAGAAGACGAAGAGAGGACATATGGTGATATCGAGTTGAGTGAGCTCCTATGTCTCTAATGGAAAGGCTCAACTTCCACCTGCCTTTATCCGTGCATGATCACATTTATTTTCCCTGGATGAATAGTTCAAAGCTGATAGCATAACGGCAATCGTTTTAACCATTAGACCTTTGATTGGCTACAAGGTGGCCATCGAAATCAAGATCTGCGTGTAATGTTGAACTGTGTCCTACACTTTAACTAACACATTCAAAGGATTAATCAGAGTCGTGAAACAGATACAAATGATTTGCAACCAAATTGTTTGACCGAATTTGCACCAAAAATCACTAAATCACCCTTCCTATTAACTGGATAGTAACATCTGCTGTAGGCGCCTTCCACCCTACCACAGGCCAATTTCAATGTGCTCTACAGTTTCCAAACGAGTTATTGTTAAATTGTTTCCGCTTAGAATACAAACCATGGACTTTGTATGCATCCGCCACACGACTTCATGCGCCACCAATCCTTGCCATTGAGCACGCTTGCTGCAGTCTTTGCATTCTGGTCACACCCATCTTGTTTTTAAATGAGCTACTTCATAATTAGTATTATGGAATCCACCTGCTCTCAATTATTCCTTAAAATCAAGGTGACCTTGTACAAAATATGTATATTACTGTGAAAAGTAAATGCAGATGGATGTTCAGAAGGAGCACTTATTCACCCAGCACTCTCAAACCTTCTAGCTGATAGCGGATCCATGTGTGAGCTGAGCAAATTCTTCCGACGAAAAAATCACTATAGTTTAAAGGAGACTAACAATGCTGCCCCCAAATTCCAACCATTCGCAAGCCACAAATGATCAGTTTTTCCCTTCTTCAATTGTTTGCTTGTCGTAGCAACTCTCTTACTGAAGCCTGGTCAGTAGCAGCCCACCTTACGCGTACGTCTACAGCGAGGGACGGATGAAATGCCACGGAAGGTGAATGCGTCTAGTTTATCATGCTCAGTGTAAAGGTGTGGGAGTAAGAATATTTGTCGCGGCTGTGAGTATATCCTGGAACCGGTTTTCTGATAAATGATACAGAAGTTGTGTCAAATTTTTACCCGCTTAGGAGAGAAGTGACACTGAGTCCATTAACGTGTTTAATTGGATAATGCGAATGGGAGGTGCCTCGCGGCCGGCTGTGGCTTCTAGCAGACGCTGCACATGTAGTCGTTTGCATTGCAAAGCTCCTCCTTGCCACATTTTCCTACAGTGACAGGCATGGTCAAAGGGTTTTATGTGTAAGTTCATCATCCCAGTACTTGCACCAAATTGCACAATATCAAAGTCTTGGATTGCTATAAACTTAAGGAGAGATTGAGCCAGTAGGCATATGACACAGATGCCATTTGGCGCACACTGTATTTTACCGCAATAAAACTTAGAGGAAAGTTGTTTGAGTGGTAGGTATGGTGGACAAGTTATAAAAGAGGATGTCAATGAAACCTACAGTTTGAATTATGTTATAGTTAAGATAGTCAGGTGAGAGCTCCTTCTCTGCCATGTCTGCATTCCTTCTCCTAAGATTAGGCAAAGCCAGGAGCCACGTGTGTTCTAGATGAATCCCTTCGGATTTTGCTATTAATTGCGTCAGTTGGGCATATTTGGGCTATTTGGTAAGACCACGCTCTGCCCTTGTTCCATTTTCCAAAACCATTTCTTCTGTTCGTACTTTCGTCTTCATGCTTGTGCGAGGGATGATGACCCCAGACAATGATTTTGGAGTGAAAAAGGGTGCTTAAGAATTATTTTAATCGTAACTGTTCCATTCTTACAAGTTTTGTGTTTATTGGCACTTTTCGCGTCCGATTCCCTGATCACATGCGACCTACAGCTCCAATTGTATCTTTGGGCTATCTCAAAGGCAATCTCTTTGTTCTGAGCGCCTACATGGTGTTCTAGCATTGTGAGGTCATTGGAACACCTGGACTGATGTGATAATTGTTGTCACAGTCCTTCTCTACCCGTTCTTAGTCTGTAATCTTCTTCCCCTCCTTCTCGTACTTTACAGGAATGTCACATTTATCTTAGATTGCTAAGTGAGCGACTGACTTTTGACGGGTGGTAATTAAAGGCATCACTGGCTGTTCTCAAAGGATGCAGCCACTATTTAGCTCCCGGCTACCGACTGCCAATCCTGGACTTTTGGAACAGGGACCACTTCAAATCCGTAGGAATATGCTTTGTGTGTGCACGAGTATGTGAGTGTGGTGTACTGTAGGGACTGGACTGAGGTCGACCCACTCAACGCAGCACAAATGGACGGTAGCGAAGGGTTTCTTTTTGTTAAAAAGGGTCCGAGCCTAGTAAAATCCATTGCCGTGTCCATTGGACAATGCAAGTGCCACACAAGGTGGTACCACAAAGCTAAACCTTTGGGTGGGTGGCAGTGGGAAGGGCGATAAAAGGGAGAAGGAGGGGGAAGTGGTGAGTCATGTTATCGTCCACAATGTTCAGATGACAAAGTGGCCCGAAAAGTAAGAGTTAGCATCAATATTACACCGTTTTGGAAATGAGTGATGAATTGTGACGGTATATCTACAAAAAAAGGATATTGGGAGTAGTTTTCGGCAATCACTGAGTTTCTCCCCTTGAAAGAATGCACTAATGGTGTCCAAATTTGGCCGATGGTGTCAATAGTAGTTGTCGATTTTTCCGGTTCGGCTGTGGGCTGAGTGATTAGATTATTTATTTTCGCCTAACTATTTTATCAATGAACTTGGAATACTGACCCTGCATTCGTGTGCGCGCGATGGATGAGTAGTGGCCTGGTTGTGCGAGCTTTCCATGTTACGTTCATGTTGGCTTTCAGGACTCCACGCAAAAGTGTGTGGAGTGCATTTTCCACTCCCACTTGTTTTATTTGAGTGCTTAGACAAATATAGTTTTAAGAAAGTGCAATCAGATTTTGAGACAGTGGTTGCTGTTTGCCAATTCGCTTCACCGAGGTGATCTCGAGCTGCGTTAGCACAGGTCTGATCAACTTGGGCAATAGGCTTCAGTAAATACGGGTTCTACAATGTCTTAACACTTACCGTCTCATCTTCGCACTGTTCAAAAGTCACGGTTGAATGATGCAATGCCTTTAATCACGAGACCTACATGGGAATCACTTTTCGTCGAATCTCAACATTGTCACTGTAGTCCTCTCAGTGAAGTGGTGAATACCATCACCATGAGCATCTTGGCCTCCTAAAGATAGCTGACTGAGATCGCTCTCTGAAACCTCTGGCTTGGCTATTAGCCGTGCACTTTAACCGCCTAGTCCATTCATCTCTCATGTATGACATGTCCGTTTCATATTGACTGAACATTGATACTGGCACAAGTGTGAGATTGTGTTGAAGAATGCGCTATTGTTTGACTCATTAAGTTCGCGGTGGTACGAAGAGCTTCTGTGTCGATTAATGCCCTCTGCCATGCTGGTGGAGAGTGATAGTTTAATTTGCAGATGTAGCTTAGGGGTAGAATGCCATCAGAAGTAGGATTAAAGAATGTGGTGCTATCCGATTACTAAACTGTTGTGGTTGCAGGAACACTGAAATGGCACGGGTTGATAAATGAAGCGGAGCACACTGCAGCTACGTGGTGATATCAGCTACGCATTGAAGCCGATGCTGGCGTGGAGGATAGGAACTCGTATCGTAGTTGTTTTAGGTGCGCGTAGGATCAGATGGATGATAAGGCATCTGCATGTGAGTGTCCTACTTATTCCGAGGGATGGTCGATTCGGCGTCAGTGTCACCGTAATATCGCTCGGTTGGGAAGAGGAAGATGAATGTGAGCCGTGTAGCGCAATGTGCTGCAGTGTAGTGTGTTGGTCATAATTGTGGAAACAGTGGGTGATAAGACGACTCTGATGATAGAGACGCAGAATTTAGCAATTGGAAAGGGTAATTAGGTGTGTTGTGGTAGAAAGGTATAGGCTGACGTATTCTGATGTGGATATACCGGCAAAGAGCAATAAATGATGTTTGAAATGGAAAGACTTGATGACCCTGAAAATGGCCACATTTGATGTCTGTTTAGAAGTAATTCGCCAACGAAGGACAAAAGAAGAGTGAAATGTGAAAGGATGCCTTTAAAAGAGCTGCGCATTTCAAGTCACTTTCTTCATTGTTCTTCCCTTTTAGATAAAAATGCCAGCAAAATGAGATTAGCAAGTGAAGCATTCGCTTTATAGGGTGGGGTATTATTCCTACTTAATCAGCTCGATGCTGCTTGGTTTGGTCTGTTTGAGAACATTCAATAGAGGTTTTTAACAGTGGTATTATCAGTAATGTGCTCTAGTGTTTGGTTCTCCACCCGTCCTTTAAAGCCATCCTTTCCAGATTGAGCATTACTTTTTCAATTTTATAACCGAGTGTTCCAGTGGCCGCTCTTAGTGGAACCGCATTAAAAAGTTGTGCTGCCGCGGTCTCATTTCAAATTCCCGAACCACAGGTGTAACATTTTGGTGGTAGCGAGAAAATGGCATTCGAATCCCTGCACGAAGGCACACATAGACGGAAATTTCAAGTCTTTTTTCTCAAATGAAGCCGAGGCAAAATATTTCTCCGTTTAGCTTTCTAGTGTTAGAAGGCTAAATAAAAAGGGAAATGAGGACGCGGTGGTGATAAACAGAACACAAGACTCGGAGGTGGTGGGGGAGCTTGCGAAACGTGTTATTCTAGTCCTCCACTTCCTGCATCACTTGCCTCCCTCAATTCCTTGCTACTGCTGAGTCCTCAAAAAGTGGGTATTTAGAATTGCCACTGGATTCCTCTTTGGCTATCTTTCTTCCAGCACTAGTGGTTGCATTTGACCGTTTACCACTAACGACGATGTGGAAGCCTTGAGTTGAAAGATGCCTCCAATTTCACATTTGTTCTTTACCTCCGAAAGATTTTCTGGTATTTCGGTGGGGTTCCCTAGTCGTGACTTTTGCTTGGATGCGTGAAAACATGCTGCATCTGTACCTTTTTTAAGTGGCACAACTTGACGAATCATTATTAAAGAGATAGTTGAAATTGTAGCTTCTAACGCCTCATTAGGATGCTGATTTATCACTAGCGTGGGATGTTTTACTAATTCTTTGTAATCAGCTGCCGATTCTTTAACAAACTCAACCGGTCATTTATTCGGTGTCATCTGGCTTCTTTCAAGGTTGTGTTATACTTAAAAATTTTCTTATAATTTGGGAGAAATTTTTGCCCATCGCTTGTGAACAAACGTGTGAAGCAAATGACATGCACCACAGTAGAAATGCTTTAGAAATACTTAGACAAATAATCAAAAAATTAAAAATTATTGTCATCAGTAAAATGAGAAACCTAGTCGTTTTCTGCATTTATCGCTCTTATTTACCATTATTTTGCATGGAAACAATTTTGGTTTACTAATTATCACCAAAGAAGAGGCTCCATATTGTAAAATTCAGAACACATTTTCTTAGGAATTCCAACACTATTTCACTCGGACCGCATAACACCGAATTTTCAAGTTGACTGAACAGGGCCCTGCAATTCTTAAGCCTAGGGCAATCAACTGTGAAAAATTTTTCAAGACCATTTTATGCAAAACGCAAATAGCTACTTATAGGTTCTTCTAACATTGCGCAAGACTGCAGGGAAACATACCGTGCCAAAAGGCATTGTTTACGGAAACCATTAAGAAACGTAGCCCAAACGCACTTCTGTTTCCCTTTTTCTTTTACAATTGCTATTTAATTGTTAACTGCAAGCGCCGGAAAAGGATGAAAATCATCATCTGGAGAAGTATCGCAAAAAAGATTCGGAGGTTGAAGGAATGTTCCAAACGATATGTTTTGGGGCTTTGCTTGAAGGAAGTGGCGATAAATACTTTTCCACTCATGCACTTGAAATAAAGAGCAAATAATGGGGCATAAATAAACCAAATTTAATTGTATCTATCAATCAGTTTACTGTAACGCAACGAGTCTTCCCAGATGTGGTAGGGGATAGTGCAAGAATTGTTATTAGAGCATGACAGGGATGAGAGGCAGTGGTGATGACCGCAGGGCCACTCGGATTAGCAGAGGTACAAACCGCAGATTTGGGAGAGCCCTCGAGGTCGGATATGTTTTCATACAAGCTAGGCAACCAATATAATGTGGAAGATAAAATGTGACATCGTTTAGTATGCACTTGCTAACTTATTCTACCCCATCGCAACATCTCATGCTGTGGAGGTTTGCGTGATAGATTTCCGCCTCTCGTTTCGCTGAACGCAAACAAGCATATCACTCGTTGCTTATAATCACGTTCAGTTATAATTCAATTTTTAAATGTCCAAACTTTACAACGATTTCTATAATCAAAATATGCTTATTCCCGCTTTTATTATGACATATTTTCTCTATTTGTCTGACGTACTATCTTTCGTTGATTTCACTCACCTCGCGTTTTTTCGCGCAAATGCCCTCTCTTCTTCTCTTTAACACTTTGCTCGTACAATCTTTGATTTATGGCGACTCTTTGTTTATACTCTGTGATAATGATGAAGTCTCTCATTTCCACAGTAACCTTTGAACTAGACATTTAACTTCAGCCACTTACATAGACTTGCCTTTAATTTTATTCGCAGAAGCTGCGCAATTTCTTCTTTGTCTTACCTATTTTATTTGCGCTTCAAAGTTAAACTACAAGGAAAGTTTGTCCATTCATCTTTTACAATAAGCTTTACCTTGCATCAGCCCAAATGCTAGGCGACGCCTTCACATTTCTATCCGAGTGACTTAGGTCTGGTACCCTAACGCATGGCATCTTATAAATTTTAGACCATTTGACTGATCAGTGTCTTATAAACTTAACTGGAATACACTGCGGTGACATCAAGTAAATTACAACTCAGAGGGGGGAGAAATTAACACATCATTGAACCGTGACTGAACCTTTTCATTTAGCATGTAAATTACACAGTGCCATAATGTGGCGTATCGACAGCACAATGACTATGTAGGGACGCAGATTAAACTGTTTATTGCAATGGCTTTTAAGAGTCAGAGTGGCAATCACGAGAGGAGAAATAAGAAGGCAGTGATGAGAATAAGCAGTGCAGACATCCAAAGAGTGCGTTATGATCCCCTTTTAAGAAGCAGCGTGAAGCCCATCAATGGAAAGAACCGAGCGTAGGCTGATGGATTGGTAAGACGCTCCTCTGATTGTTCACTGCTCAAGTGGCTTTAAGGAGGTGACCTCACTGCCTTGAGGGAGTTAAATCCGGCCGAAAATGTCGTCAAAAGGTCGCATTCGCACACCACAACTAAGATGGCTGTCTCACGCGTTACCTAAAGTTGAAAGCACAAACTGTCGCGTCAGTTTTACAAGTCATAGTTCTACACGAACTGCATAAAGCAGACCGAATCATTGAATTTAGGCGCAGACGACGAAGATCCTTAGCAATTCAGCTATTTTTGCGGACTTTACTCACAGTAGTTAAAGCTGAAATGTGACATCGTAACATCTATTACCAACATGTCCATATCTCTGGATGCAAGGAATTGAGAAAGAATGATGGTAGAGGCATGTCTTCTCTTACCTACAAAGAGACTTGCCCATTTGCTATGTGGCTACGAAGGTTCCTCCTCTTAAACGCAGTAAATGTTTGGTCCATTAAGTGCCACTCTTCGTCCGTAAGTCGGAATAGGATTCAGAAAATCTTTAAAACTCTATGTATACTTCCTATCCATAAATTTTGTTAGGTCAGTACATTTGAGTGGCTGCAGATTGTCTATCAAGGCACTACCAAGATCCGCTGTCTACCTCATCCTTGCTAAAAATGGGTTGCAGTGTATATTTTAAAATACTGTGCAAATGCATAATCATTCATGCCACCATTCTAGTCGCTCCATGGTAGCACTGGGTACGGTTTCCAACTCTAGTTGAGCACCCACATTTATGTAACTATTCACTTAAAATAGAAACGCTATTTTAAATGGCGTCACCTTGCATTCAGACATGGAACAGACTTTGCTGTCCGCCCTTAAGTGGTTGCACGATGGTTTTCATAAGGATACGGATAGAGGAGTGGATTTTCTTGAGAATATCTGTGCACTTCCTTCTCGTTTAGCTAGCGATGGACAGCGAAGAAGGTGTTTGTGTCGTTTTTTGCCATTGCACATCTCTAGCAAGTTGCAGCGCCGAGATCTTGGCTCTGTTGAAATCCACGTTGCTCGCAAAGAATGTGTGGTTCCGCTCTGCCTCTTCGAGCGACACCACATGCTCTTCCAAGCGAGCAGAAGAACATTAATCTAAAACTTTTCTTCCTTTATTCTTCTTTATAGCAAGAATGGCAGTAAATCGGTTGTGTACTCTTATGTCAATGTAGAGATGGAAATGCACAGTGCCCGTGCTTTCGATTTGAAAGTCGAAATCCCCGCATCAAAAGCGAAGGCTCATTTGGAGCAAAGAAGGTGTCATTAGGAGGAATGTCCGAGGCAAGTTTAAAAAATCGAACACTGGTGCTTGATAATGAGTGCAACAAGGGTGGTGGAGCTCGTATTGGCAAGTGGCAAACGCGCTCTGGTTTGCATCAGTACCCGCTGGACATATGAGGGATCAATCAATTGCGTTCTAGTTCAGTCAAGCAAAGGCAATCTAAGTTAAACCAGGTCCGTTAATGTGGACAACGGTAGTGAGAGTGAACTTATGGCACAGCATGTGGAGATGAGTTGTCGTTTACGAGAATGTTGGGGTCACAGATATCCATATCTATGATGAAAGACTTCGAGCATTATCAATGATACGGCGCTCATCTTGAGTAGAACTTATGCATGAGATTAACGTTAAAAGGGCAATGTTATGCCTATCAGTGATTTTATACGCCGTGGTGAGTTTCAGCCTACGGTCTCGAGTAGCCATTCGTATAAACTTTCGACCGCGCGTAAAAGGCCTCACCTCGAATACCTTATCACGGAACAGCTTAAAAGATAAATCAACTCCAGGAGCGATGAGCACTACTTACAACACGAGTCGAAAACTTTACTATCACACATTTAAGAAAGATTTCGCTTAAGGAAACGCATCAGCCACCGCTTAAATCCATAGTGAATTCTAAAGACAAACGCTGGTTTATGTTGGGCAGCTCAGATATCCTAATACCTTCTGTCTAAATTCTCAGGTATCATGAAGTGGTGAGCTTTAGATTGTGTTTAAAATACTCGCATGGAATAGGCCTTGACAGTTAAGTAGCAACCAACATGGACCAAAATTACGGTTTGTTTAACCCAATGTCTAAGCAGTGAATTCGATATCTTATCATAGAGCAATTAATAATTAGCTTATTCTTTCCTTCACTTCCACTATCATTAAAGTACTTCGGATTGGCAATAACCTTCTGTTCTAGAACCATTAAAGCGAACTAAAATTTGACTCAAAGCTGCTGCATTATTTGCATCCGTCTTTATTTGAGACTTGAAATCGTAACTGTCTCAAAAGAATGAAAAGATGTAATGATTGTATCAAAATTATGGTATTGCGCGACCGCAATGAAATGTGACTGCCGCAAAGTCCCAGTTGCACGCTTGTTTACAAAGCCACCTCTAATGGTAAAGCAACAATGTCTGCGGTCACACATGGCGTTGTATTTGAGAGAACGCTAAGCATGAAAAGTTTTTTAAAGCGTCTGCAACTTGCGCATCAATGAAGTTAATGAATGGTTTAATTTAAAAATTTTGCTGATAAAATTATTGTGCGTGGCAGCCTTGTAGTCACCACCTACCCACCCATCGACGCCATTTTCAGCAAGTCAAGGTGTAAATGCTGCGGTCGGTAATTGACTCACAAATGAGTGAAAATGAAGGCAGCCATCAGTATTCCTTAGAGTAAGTAAGAAAATCATCATGATGAGGCAATATTCACTCGAAAACTGATATGTGTGGAGGTATAATGCTCCAGAATTCTTCACATCAACCATCCGAACATGAGTTCGGATTGGGAGAAATTATGCGCCTAGTAAGGCAGAAGAACAAATTACTTTTCTGCCTCCCGTGCAGTTACACCGTCCTGAATTATTGCATGAGTAATTACACTACTTTGTGTTCTTTGCCTTCTAGCCCTCACACAGGTGGTATACAAGCCCTTCCACCTTACCTGCTCCCTTATTTACCCTATCTTTCGGGATTGAATTAAACACTACTACCAGGCTGGTGGATGCCATAACAAACCTAGGACAGACTTAGACTTACCGGTTGGTCGAGATATTTACCTTATAACAACGGGAAACTGGGAACAGGATTGGGAGGTTATAAGTGTGCTTTTAATTCCAAACTGAAGGCCACAACAATATCCTCAATGAAATAGCTGTACAAGATGAGAGGCTCGTACACTGCTCTCATCTACAGCAACCAAGAGTGTCAGGCAGTCGAACCTCTTGAGCACCTTCAATTCCTGTAGTACCTTCAGAATATTTGGAATCGTGGCTTTGCAAAGACAGTGACACTTTTTGATCTTACGTTCCTGCTTTTATGTGATAGGGATAAGAATTTTAATAACAATTATTTATTTGGGAGTAATTTCCACAGAAAAACTCCATGCACGACTAAAATACAGGAATTTTTGCATTATGCGGCCTTCTGCACTTAATAATCAGTGAGCCGTCTGCGTCGAAACTAAAGAGAATTGAATGGATTTATGCCGACAATAAAAGCAGAAGTGGTCGCTGTTACTGAAACAAGTCGAGTGAGTATTGTAATACTACTGAGGAGAAGCGTTAACAAATGCAATAATCGACGGTTCAGCGCTGATGCCGAAACAATCTGATTTGAGCGTATTGACAGATAGTTTCCAGATTGCCACGTTCTGCATTGTGTATTGGACACTTCTCTGCGGATTTGATCTGTAACTCCGACCTTCACTTTATATCAGGCCGATTATCTAACTATGAGCAAAATCCGCATGTTCAGGTTGCAGCCATTTTAACGAATCGCAACCTTCCGAATGAGCTGAAGTTTCACTTTGCTCTCATTTACACTAGCATGACACTTTCAACACGAGCTGATAAAAATAAATATAATGAATACACAGTTGAAGCCTTTACCAGAAGCGAATTCAAGTTACCGAATCAGGCTCTAAGCGGAACAAACAAATAGCAGCACACAGGAGTAGACACACGCTGATCACTTATCAAAAAGAATGGTGAGTAGGAATTCATATTTATTGATAGCAATTTTGTGGTAAAGCTCCCCAGGTCTCACCGACTGGCTTGACGGCAGGAAGAGTGGTTCTTCAAGTAAACTTCACTTAAATTTATGCTTAAGTAGACAGTTTTTGTCTAACTTATCATTTCCGAAAGAAGATATAACATACGATCAATCGCATCATTAGTAAACGAGATGCAGCACCTGCATTAAGTCGAACATGATGTGATGTAGGATGACGAAAGGCGGGAGTGTCACCTCTCCCGCTTGCACACCGAATGAAACTGACGACCCGCAAACATCTGTAACCCCATTTTGTCTGCTATATTTGCATTTGCATTCGCTTTAATGAATTCGCCTGCATAAGAATGCTGCTTCACTTGCAGAAATGCACAGGTACGAAATGCCTATCCTCTACGCACCAGAAATCTACGACAGCTAAGCGGTTTTTATCAAGAGGATTTTGCTGCATTAGAATTTTTCATTGTAATGACTTACACCGCACGCACAGCTGTTCAGTAATTTTCCTTGCATATTGTTCATCTTGCTAAGCGAACCTCTATGCTATTGAAAGAGCCTCAGCACATCAACAGCGTAGGGGAAGTTGGCAACTATTGCAGCATTTCTGTTTTGCTTTGGTCTGTTTGCTGACTAACACTAAAGTGGTATTTTGATTCCACAAATTGATGCTCAAAGCAGCAGGTGCTTCCTGTGTATCTTGTGCCTTAAAATATTCGAATCACTCCTCTTTTGCTTTTTTGGGGGACGCATGATTGAGCTTGCAGATGCTTTAGACAGAATGCGTCATGTGTACTTTGCCACAAATGCATTTACACTTCATTAATCTACCTTGCATCTCAACTGTCAGTGCATTCACTCAACACTGCTTTGGTGGCCTGCAATTCCGCTGGAAAATTTGCATCAGTTGCACGTTGGCCATGGTTAAGGGCATCGGTACTTCCACTTGACTTCGAAAATGCGACCGATGGAGAGCATTGTTTGATTATGATTACCACTGTGGATCACAAGTCGTAAAGATCACCGGACTTAAGCTGATATTCTCTCATTTGAGCGGCATTTGGAGGGCTTAAGGTTAATCAACATGAGGTGATATCGGTGTTGATTAACGTCAGAACTTACAGCAGGAGGAAACGAATCGACAACAAATCACGTGCACTCAACACTCGTGTATTTTATCTGATTCAAAATTGCATGCGATGCTGAAGCGCCAGCACAGCGTTCCCTAAGCCAGTTCAAGTTACGCGGTGGCTGCAGGGTGATGCACCACAGCACTACTGTGAATCACCAGCGTCTACTTCGATGTGGCTAGTAACGTTGTCACCACTTTGGCCTACGAAAACGCCTCTATGTACAGAACGACGCCAAGCTAATATATTGTAACCCGCCACGCATCATTCGCAAAACACCTTCCACTGCGTTCCGAATTAACCACCCTCCCCCATGAATAAAGGTGCAGGTCTTTTCAAGTATAATTAAATTGCATTCATTTTAAGCTTTTTTAACACTCTACAGCATGACGCCATAGACTGGCACATCGTAAGTATACTTAGGCGCGTTGAGTCCTTCTCCTACTCCACATGACTTTGAGACAGGCCCAGCGTAATATCTCTACAAAATCGATCGTCAAATTGTTCTGCCGCCTGTTACACCAAATGCGCCAGTTTTGAAATAGCCTCCAGAAGGGGGGAAACTGGAAACCGCCTAAGACCTCAAAAGTCGTCTCCATGCAGTCCAAATTCGGATAGGGATCCGACATTTTCCACATCGTGTTAGTCAACACAAATGTCTGCTTTTGCGTAAGGATATCACCTAGCGCGTTTAGGTGTTCATCCTCCCGACGTTCGAAATCCACATAATCAAGGCATAAAATGACACAGTCATAATCGCTCAGTGGCATCCTTTGCCCCACTGCTTTAACTCTTTCCCACCACTCACACGTGTCCAGTAGGGCAACATCTCCTGTCCTCAAAAATCGGCCCCACTGATCCAAAAAGTATAAGATATCCGATGATACATCCAAGCAGAGACGAATGGGGAGAGCAGAATTTAACAATGACAAATCACATTTGTATCGTGTGATTTTGAATGGCGGCAGTCTTGCGCAACGACACGGCGTGGTGATCACACAGCTTATGGGCCCTCGTACATAAGCAGGGAGCACTTGCGACGGAAGCCGACGAAAGAACCTTTCTTCTTGGTCGTAATACGCTGCTTCATTACCCGCACTATTGCGGAATGTTTGATTTCTCTTATCAAAAAGCATTAGGCAGATGTGCCCATCCACCCTATTCATGCAATTCAGGCTAAATTCGTTATGAGTCTCAAAAATCCAAGAAGCTAGGTGCGTTTGTGTATTGGCTGTTCCCTCCTAAAAATAATGCTTTTACTGATAAAGTCCAGTGGCGTTCGCAGAGAAAATAAACATCAAAAGGATATAGTAGAGCCTTGCAACGGACGCAGATTCAATAAGACCTACCTGAGGCATTATTACGTAAAATCTGAAAACAGCTGCTTAAATGAAGCCTCGTTTAGGTGACAAGGGATCACTAGCCAGGTATGATCACTTCTTTTATCCAGCCAATTGGCAAAGCCCATCGACCTACTGAGATTCTCAAGTGCTACTTCAAAGTGTTTGGAAGGACGTGTAGAGGTCCTGGCAGCACCGCATCAGAAAATAATTTTAACAGTCTTATTATTTTGCATAACTTTGTCTTGTTTACATGAAATCACAAATAATAAACCTGTTGGAATTTTGAATAGAGGAGCATTCTGTGACATGTGATTCAGCGAATTGGTGTGAATGAGGTGTTATTAATGCAGTATAAAATATGGAGGGTGGCTACAATCTTGAACAGATGTTCATTTTTTATAATAGTGGGTTAACTGATGCAGACTGCAAAGTGTGTGCCCTTACAGTGCTTTGGAAAAAAAGGGAAATCCAAACTATCCTTTTTATCACTAAAGCAGTTTAAACTAACCTGACAAGGGCTATTTTTTAATTAATCAACTCTACGGTAATTTGCGTCGATATCTGAAGTTGCAGGTGTTTCAACCAGCTGCACGCGTACTCAACAGAAACACAAGTGATAGGGACACTGCCACCTCCCTCGATGGAATATACAAGCCGTTAATGGATAGTCCTCAAGGCGGGACTGGGAAGTATTAGTGGCACCTTAGCAATTAAGACAACCTAAGCATGCCATACAAGGGGACAAGCGGGATGCCACCAACGCCCATCACTCAGTGCCTGACTATATCGTGGTTGTTGTGCAGCAATGGGGATAAGGAATGAACAGGGTTACAGCAAAAGCTAATCGACGCGTTTATTCTAATTTGTCGTCTCTTAGGATTTGCTTCACTACTGCCGTCATCATTTACTCTGACTCGTCGACCACAGATTCAAGTTGGATGAAAGTTACAACGAGGCGTGGGAGGGAGAAGATCTAACTGATAAGTTACTTCATTATCAGCCACGAAGTTGAACAAACAAAAACACTCCTTGTCATCTGTTTACAGCATTTTTGTTTTAATTTTACTTCTTATTGGGTCACGAGATTTTATAAAGTTTGCTTCGCAAAAACTTGTCAGCAGATGCACCGTTTTCCTCTTTCTCCTCGATCTTCAGAATATCAGACTCCTTTAACAAGTACAGGATGCGTCCAAGGCCTAGATCCCAGTCATGCCGTTTCGCGCATTCGGCGAACGATTTTGACAGGCCGACAAGAGTGTGGTTTTTGCGTTTTTATCCACCCGTTGCTCTTCAGGTTTATGTCTGTGTCTTTGCAGTGTGGAGGTCTTGCATGGTCAAATAAAAGAGCGAGCTTAAGAAATTACGTTTCTGATTGCTATCAACCAAATAGCGCGTTCTATACCAACGAATCCCGTGCCTTTTGATGGAAAAAGCTAAAGTGATCAAACTAATGATTTGTACATACATGGATTTAGTTTCAGTCGCTTTCGTAAGCAGTCTATCATATCGAGGTTGCCTCGATAGAGCAATGGCAGAGGACCTACGATATCATTGTGGATTTATTCCACTGGGACCCCTTCAACGTAGGTTGAAGCGATGTGTTCACTGCGGTATAAGGCACTCTAAAAGTGCCTTATGTGTCGCAAGGTTAGCACCACCCACTTGGTCCAGTTACTTGTGTAGCGCTCTTAAAGAACTGCTTGCACCAATGCCTACGATGCCGTTGGACACGGAGGAGGCCTGGCGCCTTTATAATATTGTAAAACTTCATCCCTCAGAGAATGTTTCACCCATTATTGGCACATCTATCTCACTTTCTAGACGAGTTTTTGTCTTTGACTGTGGGTTAGTAATAAGAAGGTGAACGGAAGCCATCGTGCATTAGAATCGTGAAGGGGTTGGTACTCCGCACCCTCTTCCGGCGATATTTAATGCATCCGCACTACAACGTTGTCTCCTTCTGTCGAGACTGGTCTACTAGACGGCGGAGTGTCAGCATTACTATGTGGGTGCTCTATACTGGCAAATAATAGTTGACACCATCATTGAGCAGTCTAATCTTCCTATTTATCCATTACGGCCATTGGTAAAAGAGGTTTGCCAAATGATGATCACGCGTTTGACAATCTTCCCCACACTTCTGCACAACAATAATATCCTTTCATTTAATAGAGGCAAATTTTACCATCCAGCGAGGATGCTGGCAGTAATTAATTAAATTCACTCTGACTGTCTTCATATTACACAATGATGCAACGTTTGCGGACTTCCCTTTGGCCACATTCACCGTTCTGCATTGGCGGAGTGGAAGTGAGTCCTGCCCCAATCTGCAAACACACACAAGAAGTGTATGCCGCAGATTGTGGTAAAATGGAGCCAACAGTACAATTTACCATCGTCCTCCGCATTCGTCGGCATCTAGTGCGACGAAGCATTCGTAAGGGCAAGATTTTGCGCTACAAGTAGGAACAATTACTTTTAGGAGCAGTTAAATGAACTGCCTTGAGTATTATTGGCAGTTCCGTTCTGCCAGAAGTTTAAAATAACTTGCGTGGCAAGCATAACAGCGCACAGTGATCAGGGTATCTCTGCCGCAATGACTTTTCTTTCGAGAGGGGACAGATGACACTTTTTTCCATAACAAAATCATTTTCTGCTGTTTGCTACTCTCCTAGAGAGCTTTTAGGAAGAGAGACAGAACTACACGACACCCATCTCTCCCTCATTCCTTCTGCTGACATCCTCCGTTTCTTCATGGCGGACCCATGATCGAATGAAACAACTCTATGTGGTAAAGCCGTTCCATCTGGACGAATAAGACTGCACATTGACTCGATAGAGTTAGAGGCATGTTGACACAAATCAGACCCCATTAATCAGACTCTATCGGTATCATCTTAGCAAACCATTTAACACACTGCCAAAGCAAACAAATGCCTTGACAACAGCATCAATTTTTACGCATTTACTTAGGAAATCGCGTAAATAATTAAGGCTTGATTACACGCAGAGAATATGACAACGCAATGAAATGTTCGTCATTCGCGCACCTATATTCTACCCAAACCACCACTACTTGTACTATCACCTTTGACCGGATTCTGTTCACAGAAAGAGGGAATAGAGACACCGAATGTGGTGAAAACACTACTTAAATTTGCACAATTGACGAAAGAAGAGGCGGGTAGAGGCTGAGGAAAGGTCATCAGGCGCCTCAGACATAGCAGATTCAAACGCAAAGAAAGTGGGGACATAACAAACTACTGATGATATGAAGAAGAGGAAGAGTAGGAAATATGGTAGAGTACAAGCAAATTAGAGTAGCTTTGAGCGCTTCAATCTTGCCGCCAGCGCTCGGATGAAGCAAGAAAGATAACCATGCTGATGTCGATGACGCCTGCGAATTGTAAGTAGGGCTCTTCATTACCACTACATGGTGTTTGCGTCTGCGAGTGGCTCAAATCCTATCCATTCCTTTGGAGGATGAGATTATGGATAATCCAAATGCTTGAGCGCTCTAATCTTCCCGATGCAGTCTATGACTTCGCTTACCTCCTTCTTGTAGATTTTCTTCCCAGAGCGGTAGCAGGTTCATCCGTATTCACCCTACAGCAATAAGGAAGGCCAATGAACCATTAAAGATAGAAGTAGCAGGGGTGCACAAATGGGCTCTTTCCTATTCACACCTCCCCACACGTCAACAATAACCGACCAGAAACTAAGATGGCTCAAAACGCACAATGCCATTCCAATATGCCCTACACGATGTGAAGAGACTGCGTCACGTTATGCAGTTCATGTCTGTCGAGGGTCCCATAATGCACCTTTTGTTTAGTTTTATCAATATCCCAACAAGTGCCTCACACAGTATGCAAACATGGATTTAAAAATAGATTGAAGGGATTGCTCTGAACAACAGTTTACACGCCTCCCAGACTGCTTTATGCTGGAGTGGTGGCAAGTAAGGGGAGGGTCAGGCAACGTTTTTTTTGACTAGGATGTGGACGTGTTAAATGGCAGGTCAGAAGTCAAAGTGGTTATTATGCATTCCATGATTAGCTGCCTATGTCTCCGACTGGATAACTGGGTAGTCTAGCTTGCTCGTTATTTATATTACCAGCCAGCCAGTGGTCCATGCGTTAGCAATTTAGCAGGCCAGCGAATTCCACAGTAGGTGAAGTGGCCAGCGTTGAAGGGTTTGGGGGATGTCACCTGCTTTTCCGTTGCAACACAAAGCGCATGAGTGCCTTTAATGCTAGACATTCGCATACTCCTCTTGTCATTACCTCTCTCACTTGGAGGATTGGTAACCAACCAAAGACCAAACAGGAGGCGTAGCTTATTCGGCGTGCCAACTGGCATTTGTGCCATCGAAAACTACGTGACATCTGGGATTCACTCATTCACGCCAGCTTCTGTGAGATCGCATTTAGTGTGAGGTTGTCACCTTTTTTCAGTTATTTACTTCGGTTTGTGTTCGCGATCGGTTGCTTTACCATCCTAGAGCCTCTCATTATCTAGTAGTGTAGCATTTCGAAAACAGACGAAACAAACAAAATTGATAGTGAGTATGTTGGCAAAAGTGTATTAATAGGTAGCGTTGAAAGTGCGGCATAATTCGCATCGATCCAATAGTAGCGCATCATGCATAGTTTTCTTGGAAGTTGCAGGCCATAACTTTGCAAAGCAATGTAGTAGATTAAGTATGTCAATTCAAGTCATGTTTGATTGTTATATCATAATTGTCGAAGGACCTAAGGTCATGCCTATGGCTTTTCAAAGGTCTAATATTTGTTCCCTTTCAAGGCATTGATATTTTAGCAGAACCCGGCATATTTTCCAAAACCACTCCAGTGTAGAAGTTTACAGGAGCCTGCCCATCTCACAAGCCTTAGTTCAGCCAACGACTTCTTCGGTTAGCCAATTTATACGTCTTTCCACTTTAGTAAAATGGTTCTAGCACCCCTGGTGGATGCTTGAAATCAAGTCCGCTCCCTGCCCTTGAGCCCACTTTACGCAGTTTTTTGGCATTAATTATATGCCAAAGATGTTCTCCTAGTAAGGGTAATCAATCGCCAGGCATCCATCCATGTAAAAGGACTTGACGATGTGCCACTATTTAAAATTATTTCTGGTGAGTGAAATATGCTAGTGCTTACAGCACGCATTTGGTGAGTAGTTCATGCAAGTTTTAACCTTGGTCGTAAATACTCAGTTTTATGCTACCATTTTCCCAAAGAGCAGTAACTGTGAGTTATCAGAGTTTATCAAACTATGCACCAACTAGAATGCGTTGACATGATGAAGAACCTGGAAGACACTGGCTGGGTCGCTGAGCGCTGGCAATTACATCCCCAAACCAAACTACCACTTCGTTGGCATCTAACTCGTACGGAGGCTACTATCCTCATTCATATACACTGATTTGAATATTCGGTAGTCATTAGTTTGTAAATTCACCCCAATCACGTTGTTTTATCAAAATATCTACAATAACCATGTAGAATCTTTCCATCAGCTTCAAAATCAATGCGTGATTCTCTTTTCACTTACGATTGGCCATTCATTTTTTTCAAATTTCCCTAACATGTCATGATGGGCATGGGATGTACTACGAAATTGGATTTCTGCAATTAGGCTATTTATTGTGATCAGTTTGGGAAGGTTGAATATATTTTGCTTGACTTTACAATTGGCTGCCACTCTTGGGTTTTGCCTACCTTTAGGGCTAAATTAGTTTGTACTGATATGTGACTCATTAGAGTGCCACAATAACCATACAGCGAGTGTGTTAGTGCATCAAAAGTGGCAGCAGGAGTAAAGGCTGCATGTAGCTGCAGAGAAGTCTTAAAGCACTTTCGTTCAGCCTGCTTTGCACGAATGATCCATCCAACCACTCGTCTTCAAATGTTAGCAATATCGTCATTGAGTGCTTAAGGCACTTTTTCTTTACTCCTATTGTGCTTTAACTTACTACTACTTTGTGTAGTTTTTTACTTAGACCCCTATAATGAAGTTAAAAACTGCCATTTTTGTTAATCTCAAGCAAAAAATGTCATCACGCGGAAACCGGGCTTTTCATCACTCATTAAGGGAGGAGTTGTAGGCATGATGTGCCAGCTTCAATGAGCCGAGCTTGTTCTATCGCACGATATTATCCTCAGAGGCGATAGCAGATTGGCACAAGACGAAACGCTAGTAAGCAAAAGGAGAAAAAGTTAAGCTGATTACAAACAGGCAGACTGGGGACTGCAGACGTCAGAATGCATTCTATAGAAGTATAAAAAAGCAGCGAAAAGTGAAGAGCATTGCAAAGGTCTGGTAGCGGTTATTACTTCCGTAACAAGCGTAATGCTAAATTAAACCAGCGTATTACTAGGGCAGAGGAGGCTCTGAATATCGGATTTGGAAGAAAGCAATTGCCTTTAAATTACGCTACTTTCTTCAAAAATTGACCTCAAAGCATAGTTTTGTCTAGTGGCTTTTCCCAACCACGTTCAAACACTAGACAGTTAGCTACTCAAACGGGTTTATTGGCATACGTGGCATGCGAAAACCATTTTGTGGCAGATCAGATGAACTCGCGTAGTTAAGAAATATGGCCAGCGTAAAGAATCTACGGAGATACATATTTAACTTCAAGTTCAGCATCAAGGTTAAAGCGGATACCGTGCCCTTATTTAAGAAATGTGTGTTCACAGCTTGGGCGCAAAGGTTGGAAGGAAATGGCTTAAAATTCGCAAACACATGGACGAAACACAGAGAATGGTGCAAGCATGATGAGAAACAACGGTAAAAGGCTAAATTCTTAGCAAAATAAGCTGCACAATGCAGCCACCTAGTTGAACGGAAGGACAAACGGTAACAAAGATTGGGCAGTAGAGGTAAAGAATCATGAAGCATGGCGTAAGGATTAAAACAAAGTCGATCACTGCACCTTGACAGTTTGAAAGTTATCATCATCTCAAAGACCGACTCTGAACTGTGGCACGTCATCCCATTCCATCTATACATCAGAGCTGAAGAGCAGACGCATTACTGAACTCTTCCGACGCTACCAACACTTGTAAGTGTTGGCGACAAGGAATTACCTCAGAATCATTGACTTTAGCATGATGCCTTCGTGGCTGATTACCAAAATCAGTGTCAAATTGTGGGATACGCTTGGTTGGGACACAGACTTATACCACATATAATGACCTAGAAGCCCTGTGACATCAAGGAAATGTCGGAAGTAAGTGACTATGCGTCGATTGTGGGAAATGGAATCGAGCAAGGAAGGAGCACGCATTTTTGTCACCCTTATTATTCCTTAGACATGTCGATTTGATCTACCCCTCTAGGCTAAGCGTACAGATATTGACAAATGTGTGTTGACTACCTATGCGATCGCATAAATACATTCAATTAACATTCAATTCAATTAAAAGGAAGGGACAATTCATTAACATGCAGCATGGCTGGAAATTTCGGCAGACCTCCTTCTAGGTGACTAGGTGAGTGATCATTTACCGTCGGCGTTTCATCCGGATAAATCCACGGTGCTGAAAAAGCAACATATTACTATTATTTAATGGAGTTGATTTCCCATTTAATGACCGCACAAACGATTTTGGAGTCAGCAGAAGAAACGAAAATGCTCCCAATTTCGTGATCGAAAAACAAATGTTTTATTTTTAACTTTCTGCTTATACAATTCCATAATGGCGAAACGCAACTAAAGTGCTTGCATACCGTAATAAGATACATCAAAAACACTCCCAATTGTGGGGTTAATTGAACTATTCGTAATTCGTGGTATCTAAGTGCAAGTACCTGTGTGCAGAGAGTAGAAGCAATGGTTTGACTAACAGTGGTTGGATTGCCGTTCGCGTCGAAGAGCTGCATTTACTCATGAGCGCCCACGCTGTTGATGAGACGCATGGATGCTGGATGATTTGGTTTTGAATTCACTTTCTTAAAGCTTACTCAGTTAGTTCGGTCAAATTACTTGCGTAATAGGCTCAACGCCATCAATAGTTCCACTTTCAAACAGTCTGACTAAAATAGTCAGAAATCGCTGCGTTAGGAGCTTTAGTGAAGGGCGTTTGCGATAAGAGTGACGAAAGGACTGGTTTGCATCTGCATCAGACGGTGGGTGACAAAAGTCGCGAAAAATGGACAAGTGGATTCCATTTCCTGATTGTAAGTTAACAGACGGCGGACGGAAGGCTGCACAATTTACTAACATGTTCTGCAACTCCTTTACCATTTTGCTGCACATAGTACTTGCAGTATGAATTGGCTTTCACAATCATATCGTTCCTTATGTCGCCAACAATGACCCACTTTTACCCATGCCATTCACACCTATAAGATACAATGCGCTCCGTCTTTGTGTTCCCATGCCTACCTGGAGTTTGGTACACTGCTGACGAAATTAACCATTGAAATTCCTTGTTTAATGCGACACAATTGCACACAGGACCGATCTGCACAATGCAACCGGCGACTACTCCTGTTTCAAATAAAAACCCACTCTAGTTGATTGGTCAAAATGAAGTGGATTTCAACAACTCGATAGCAGCCAAACTAAATAACTCTTTGTTACATTGAGGTTTATACTAAAAGAGGCAATTAGTGAGGGATCGCAGGAGTTATTTAAACAAATGGCAGTTAGCACAAGATAATTCGACCTTAATACACAACTATTGGTCGTTTAATAAGATTCATTCCATTAGTGTTAGTGCAACACAATTCACTGGCATTGTGGCTACCGCGACATTTTAGCATTGTTGGTCAGATTGGTAAAAATCACATTTATTCAAAGCCACATTTAAGTGTCTGATAATCAATTGATGAAATTATGAAAGGAAGTATAGACTGATGTTAAATCAGTATTCTGGTGCCTCGATTTCTGCCTTAGACTCTTCCTCTCCTCTTCCTCTGCCCTCAAGCCATGCAGCAATCAGCACTGTATTGACAGCCATTTGTCCAAACACTTGCTGCAATTCTGACACTCACTCAATCCACCTTTTGCGCAACCCTTATGTGGGTTAGACATGTCAAAAGATGCGGTTAGCGTTTTTACCAGGGGCCAGTTGTGGGGGAGAACGAGAAGTTATGCAAGTAATTGGTAGTGGTAGGTCACCAACTGTTGCGTCAAATGTCCAAATAACAGCTTGAGTTACTATGCGTTGATGGCTGTCACTGACACCTGATGTGAAGTCTTGAGGACGTCGAATCAACGTCAGAGTTATGACTACTTCTCTTGTAGACATGGGTAATCATTGACCCTATACCAAGTATTGATGATAAAACTGATCAATGTCCTCCAAGAAGCAGGGGAGAATAAGCTACTTTGTGTTTAGTTGGTGGGGCATTTTGCCTTTTTATTTAGATTGAAATTCCCTAAATTGTAAATAAGCAATGTGACTTTGATGCGGGTGTCACGTGATTGTGGCAACGGAGTCTTATAGAAGCGTAGTGGTTTTACGCAAAGGGATACGCTTGTAATCATCTGATGGAAAGGATTGACAAAAGATTGGAATAATCTTGAGCCCCCAAGTAGAATAACTCAAGAGAGTCTGTGGAAATGGGAACAAGAGTGTTCTGATGCAGGTCTTCTATCACTAACTTCACTGCCTATCCCTTTAGCATTTCCCCATTCAGCATGGTAATACGGAGCTGGGAACGGAGCTGACTGCATAAAACGTGAGAAGTGAGTAGAGAATCATAGTACAAGCGAATGGAGAGGAGCAGAGAGGGCTAAAGTGCAGACGCGCAAAATGCAATGAAATGAGTCAACTAGACCGGGAGTGACGCTACCGTCATCGATGCGTGTAATAACACAGACCGACTTTGCATAACCCAGGTGGTCAGTAAATCCACCAATATCTGCGCGCCGTCATCGCTGATCTTTATTCAATCTTAATCATTCATTATTTACTTCTCTACTTTTAACAATCTGTGCAATCTATTATCCCTCTCTTAGTCCACATGCCTTAAATTAGAAACAGGATTTCGCTAATCAGTAAATACCTCGTTTTGGTAAGTGATATTGTGAGACCAAAAGAAGCACCTTAACCGCAACTTGTTTTGTTTACGACATCATATCGTCCTTCCCACTTACTAGGCAATAACATCAAATTCAATACCCATTTGGTCTTGTTTCAAGCAATTTTGCCATTTTTTGACGCAGTCGGCAGCAAACGGATGCATGGTAAATCTACGTTGCACCTAAACACTTGGGCAACACTTCACAATTCAATCTTTTTCCGAGTGGCAGCAAAGAACCTGTCCTTGATGTTGATGTTGCCCCAAAGGAAAGGAAGCTGTTCCAACTAGCTAGCAAAGCTTTGGATCAGCGCGTGTCTGTGAACTGACTAGTCCTCTGCAATGAACTTGACGCATGTGCAGATCTGCTTAAAGGATAATTAAACATTTTGCATCCACAAATGTTTTCGTTCTGTATGCAGTCGTGTTCTCCATGCTTTTTGGTCTCTACCCACCGGAGCAGTAATATGAGTAACTGGTCGCAAACCAGTCACGTGTGTTAGCACAATGGACCTCATTGCAAGGTGCCTACCCAAATGGCGTTCTCCTACTTATCTACTCACAGCGCTAAATGCTTAGCTACTTCATAACAATTTGTGTCCCTGTTCGCGTAGTCATCCATCATTTGTCCTTCATCGTTTTATTTTCTTCGTTCACGTATTATTTTTGTATTACTGCACTAAACATGGCTTCATTTGTAAACTCAGCAAATTTGGTTTCGTCTGTTCGATGTGGCATTGATTCCTCTGATCAAGTCATTTAATGGATTATGCTTTAAATTGTTTGACAGTGCTCATGGATGAGTCGCGTGTTTAGAGATTGCCTGAAGATGATTGCAGATTGGAGGTCACGGTGCTTACGTGCACAGCGTGTCCATCGGTGAGGCTCGTAGTTGGATTGTGGATGTTGGAGGAGGTTGATTTGTTCCAGGTGTGCTAAGGTACTGCAAACCTAGTCGACCCCGATGCAGTTGTCTAGCCTCTTAGAAATATTGATGGGTTTGTTCCATTTGTAGACAACGCTAGCCGCAGACACTGAACGCGCGTCTAGCTGATCAGCAGATGAGGGCGAGTCAATAGGAAATCGTGCGTATTTGAAATATGCGCTCACCACTTTTGGGATTGTTTTGAGTGGCGAGGCTAAGATGAGTGCGTTTTATGTGGAAGGGGAAGGTCAAATGTCAGTGTATGTGGCTTGGGACTGGTCAAGTGCATACCTTTTTCACTTCTTTGGTCCTGTTTGTTTTTGCCCATCGTTTGCTTCAAATTTTGTCAAAGTGGTGGGATTGACCTCGGTAGGGAATGGGAATTGACTGTTGTCTTTTTTGCGTTGAAAGGTTGCGACTAGCGTGTGCTTACCACAATGTGCCTACAACTTGTCAATCATCGGCCAGTATTTGCCTACTTTGAAGGATTTGTGTATTGCATTCTGAGAAAGCAAAGTGTTCAATCAGCTGTATTTTAAATCTCCAAAGGGAAGCTTTTAATCTGGTCGTTGATCGTTTGAATGAACTACGTGGTGAAGGAGCGGATGGTATTCGCGTTTTTTTTGTGTTTAATGGGGCTCATGACACTTCAGGTGTAAGCGAGTTGCGGTTTCGTACTACTCTGACATAGCGATTCTCTTACCAAAGCAATAATCAAGTCGCAGTCAACCTCTGCGCCTCTTCCTTTAAACTTGAACTGTTTGGTGAAAGAGCTCTTGAGCGTAATGTGGAGACGAACTGGCCATTTGCGGATTATACGACCCTTGCCAGATGTAGACTAGGTGGGGCAGGAAAAGCTCGCCTTGCCAATGTTTGAATGCACATGTTGGACACAGTGAAGGAAATTGGGCAATTTTCTGCATATTAGCGCCGGATGGTTGAACTCCATCGATGGTGTGGCAGTGAGCAGCTCACACAGGTGCTACTTACAACAAGTCAGCAGCACCTTTACGTCACTGCACTCTTTCAGGGTGGTAGCTTTTCCTCCACATCGTGTAGCAAACCGGCACCAGTGATGATACTTCAAGTGTTGTTTTCAAATCTAAATCGTTTCTTCTTTTGGAAAATCAGTACATCAGTCTCGACAAAGGTTGTCTCCATGTTGGAACGCACTGAACAGAACATTATGGCCAAGCAAGGCTAACTGTGTTGTATTCAACCACAAAGGATTACCGCGTGACTGCGTAATCGACAAATCGCAAAGAGGACATCCTTCATTGCTATCAGTAGAACAGTGGAGTCACTGCGATGACCGGGGAGAAGTGACGAGAAATTAGGCTGCACGTCAAAAAACACAATTTCGAGAGCTGTTAGTGGCTCTCCAGTGAAGATTTTGTGACTGCCACTAATCACGTGCGGAGCTGTTGGTGTGACTCACCTCGATGCGAAGCTAACACACCTTAATGCCAGCACTCGGATAATCTCTGCTTTGTGGAAATCGTGGAGTAGAAAACCCACTACTGCTCTTTATTCGCAGATGTGGTTAACAATGTTAAAATGTGAATTTTTGTCGAAGCTAAGCACCCGCAACGAAACTGATGGTTGAACTCGTTGCTTAGGCCGCTCTGTATGATCGCGTGGATGACTTGCTCAGGATTTGAAATGTGCGGCTAGGTGGCTCCGAGCAAGTATATTGTTGAAGAGATTGCGCTTTGGTTTTATGTTGGTGCGAATAGCCGTGTGGGGTGTTGGATGTTTTGGCCATCGGCTAGTGGTCCAGTGGGGTTGCGCTTTGTATGGGTTGATTAAGTCCACTCAAAAGGGGTCACTCAGCAATGAGATTTCTAAATCCTTCTTCAAGACTTGTTTAAGTGTTGATGATAAAGATGTGACTTCGTGAATTCGCAACCGTCATTGTAGAAAGCTGATATCCTGAAGCACACAATGAGCGGCGGAAAGCTTGACCGCCCAGGAGGCACGCAGATCCTTGATGTTCCCTTTGTAGTAAGGGAAAGGAAAGCGTCCGGTCGAAGAAATGATGACAGCTAGAATCATGAATCCAACAACGTCAACGTTGGTCTCCTCGATTGCTTTGGTAGCAACAACAATTCTACAAATCACGGGAGTAGTTTTCGATTGTAGAAGCAGATTCCAGGTCTTCTGTATGGGATCGGCTCTAATTTTTGCATCATTTGCTAGTTAGTTGTTTTTTGGATGGCATAATAGTGGGATGGAATATGCAGTCGGGACGTAGAAAAGGGCCGTATGAGGTCACTGACATGGCTCCAAGGCCGCATAAGTGCTAGCGGTTCCGAATGAGAGAGTTGAAATCTGATCAAAATGTTGCTGCATTTGGCTGGTGAGGAAGGACATCAGCAACTTTGTACATTCCTCAAATGACAATTGCCACTCATTTTCCATTTTTATATCACCTAAAATGTCTACTTAATGAGGTTATAGGAAAATAGTTGTTTTAAGGCCCCGTGTCCATGCTTTCGTTTGCTTAGCCTCTTCTACGAACCTTAGATTTGCATAAGAGCTAGACGTGGAATGAAACCAAAAGGACCTCAGGACAGTGGTGTAAGTGTGTCAACCGCCCACATCCGCTGACACGTGAGAGTGTGACGCAAGTTAGGTGTGGTGATCTTACAAAGGAACCCTCGGTCAACTTGCGTTTTCTCGGCTCAGTTTGATTTTGAAAAGCGCTTTACCCCTTTTTTACACATCAATTCCTGAGCGAAATATGATGAAGTAAAATTATTTCCTATTCACGGAATCGACACATCCCGTGAACAAGACGACCGCGTCGATCTACTAATTGAGGTGAGGTGACGAGCATGAGTTTTATGCTCCAAATTTTTAGAGAAAGGATGGGGAAAGGTGTCAAGGGACATCGACTGGTCCTTGTAGTTAACGTTCCACTTGCACTGGGCATTCCTCACAGCCTCAACCCAACTTTTGTGCATTTGTAAGACAACGTTCCTAAGTGTTTCGTGTAGTCACGCACAGTGGATGGGTGAATCGTTTAAAGGACATGAGAGTCAAGGAGAAGCAACTGTGATGAATGACGGTTTAAGTCGTGAAGCAAAGGCCTTTCGAATAAGTTGTACAGATTAAATTGATTGGCAAAGAATACGTTTACAGAAAATAATAAATAAATGAACGGAAAAGTGAATGGGTGAATGAACGATGGATGGATGCAGGATTGAAGTATGAATGCGGAGTAGGTGGATGGGTGCATAAAGGCATGGATACGGACAGAAAAAGGGGCAAATGAATGGGTTCGTTCTGAGATCGTCGATACGACACTGCGTACATTTGCTGTCACGATCGGCCAATGAAGCCAAACGAGAACGTGGTCAAGCAGTGGATTTGGTCTCTCTCCAAATGTCCGCCACTAAGCAAGTACATGAACCACTTTGCGTATCGGCACGACCATCCTTCCAAAAAGCCGACTGGTTTGATTCAATTAGTGCTGTGATTTTTCAAAGACCCAGCACAGTAAAATTGCCTTTATCCTAAACTTAATGACATTTTGCACCTTCATGATGTGCTAGATCTTTAAAAATATTTGGCGATGTGCTTCCAAACATCGGTCGGAACACAACTTCCACAGCATGGACGCCGACATCTCTACCGCAGTTACAACTAGACGAATCGTTTAATGTTGCGGCACCTTTCCGTTGAGAAGCGCCTGTGTTTTATACTGTAACTTATGTTTGTGGTTTTATGCTCTTACTCTTTAGGTAGTTAATGTGTCGTTACATGTGCGGACACTGAAAGTGGTCTAGCGTCATTGTTTACAGGGATGGTTCATTCTCCTAGGAGCCTTTTATAACGAAGCAACGCAACGACTGTGCTGACGGGTACTCTGGTGGACGGTTTGTTCCCACTTGTGAAAAAATGGACACAGCTAACGGCGTGTAAGTTCAATTTGGCTAAGTCAGGCCTTCTAGGCTGTCTGTACAAAGTGATGGATCGGCATTAAATATCCCAGAAATTGGATTTGTAGTTGCTGGTAGCTATTGTCAGGATAATCGACAAATGATGGAATCAAGACATACTGAAATATTGGTCAAGGATGCGAAGGATGGGAGCGGGTGACGATGGATCAAGCTCAACCCGACGTTACAGGAACGCAGTTGTCCACGAGTGGTCTACAACAAAGGATGCGTAGTGGTTGTGGGAGGGGACTATGAGTCAAGTGCTGAATGCCTTCCACTGGCATCGATGGAACCAACGAACGCCCAGTGGACTCGTCTTCAAGCATTTGACGTCTTTCTGCCGCCACTTACAACTCTTGTCTCAGTCAACAACAGATTGATATTGTTATGGTGGCCAAAGAATGGATTTGACGATGAGGAGTGTCCAAAGAACCCAAAACTGTTAGGAGGTACAACTTTCGGAGGCTCATTCATGGCCGGACCTATGGGACAAATAAAGTCTCACTTTAGATATGAGTTTTGTGTGAATATTATCGTCACTATCTTTGTTGTACAGACACTAATATTCCCAGTGAGCTTGTCAATTTCACAACGAAGAGGATGACCGAAAGACTATAGGTAGAGGGATGCTACTGGGCAAAGTAAAACCTCCTCATGATTATGGACCAATATGGAAAAATATCATGGTCAGTTAAGCAAATTTACTCGCATGCTTCTATCTCTATCACACCTCCCTGCAGAGTGGATAATCCACATCATACTTGTTATTGAAAGACCTAACAGAGCCCTAAAAACATGTTCTACATGCCAAGTAATCATCCATGTGTTCCATCGGAAACCTCAAACGAATCCCCTACTTTCAACACAAACACACCCCTTCGATTGCTCCTGGTCAGTGGGTAATTTATTTATCACCAAAGCGAGAATGTGGACATCACATGGAGTTGCATTTTCAACGAATGCAACAAAAGCAGAAGCAGTGTTTCCCATAGTCTAAACAGTTTGTTGATGTAATGCGCCTACTCAGACAAGTCGGTCTGCATCAATTACTCTTCAGGAAAATGCCATCAGAGGCATAGGTAGAATGTGATTTAGCATAAGGCAGTGCCTCCATCCCTTACAGTTGAGGAGCACATCACCCATATGAAGTTGTGGCATTCCATTGACTCGACACCTGTCCACGTTCAGATACGCTCTCTTATTTTGTATGTCCTCGAAGGTGGAACGACCTTCAGTTTATGATGGTTTGCACTCCCTGATGGGTCAAAGACATGGCCATTAGCCATACGCTGTCGCAAATAAAACAGATGAGGGGCGCGTGAATGCATTTTTATAATGCACACATCCTTGTACCATCTGTCCCACTTTCGAATGAATCTCCTCAGCTTTGCCAGCTAAGAAAATGACATTTTCACTTTTACCAGCAATTGCAGATGCCCAAAATTGATCAGAAGAAGCTGCAGTGTGTGGTAAAGTATTTGCTTGTCGCCCCCTCACCAGCCTCCTCTTATCTCCCTTTCTTTGGAAGGCGTCAGCCGATATCACCCACTTGACACGCAGAAGCTGTTATTCGACAAACATTTTTGCAGTCAATACGGGTTCGTTTGAATGTACAAAGAGATGACATCAGCTCCTTGGAAGGAAATAAAGTCCTATTACACGTACCAAGCTCCACTGAATCTATTCCAATAACAGCAGAGGTGCGGTCTTAGGCTACTCCTCTTTGCTGTGAATTCTGCTTTAATTTTTGGCAAAATAAGGAATTGTCTTGTTTGCAAACAGGATTTTCACGTGCTAGATTATGCACTGACTAGGAGGCGATGTAATGCGGATTTCTTTGTGCACACCACCTTCGCGGACACTACTCAGTGGGCACGAATGCCGTGGCACGATGGACGTCATCTAACTCCAAAGAAGGACTGCACTCCAAACGAGAATCCCACTGACCACCGACCGCCGTCCACAATATATACATAAAAATTGAATCTTAGATGGTTCCATGCCAGATGGTGCTGCATTCGTCTGCGACGATCCACCTTTAAAACCAACAGCCTGCATGATTACCAAGAGTTGACACCACCTCGATGTGCCAATTCGGGGTCTTTAGAGGTGCTACCATTCCCAGTGGATACGTCTTATCTTTCACTGCAGTGATCTTTTTCCGTTAACCATGTATGTCTGCAGAGTTTGCTTTTGAATCGGGCTTGGTTGCCAAGTAGGCTCCAAAATGTGGTAATATGACTCGCCATTACGGAATGATGGCCATTCCTGACGAAGGGTAGGTCTGAGGAACTAAAGTCGCAGTTATACTACTGAGAGCACTTTAAATAGCCCCAACTGTCAAACAAAGTAGCAAATCTCTACACTCAGATTAATCGGAAGCATTGCATTCCATCCTTTTAATGTACTCACCTCTTAACTGAGGGATGATTCAAGAGAAATTTGCTGTCCCAGGACCTGACAAGGACATCTTGGCCCAATCATGGCATTGACTCGAGTGCCTGCAGTCGAGCAGTATTTTTGCAGGCATCATATCGGAAGGTATCATAAGTCTGATATAAGTTAGTTGACAAGAAGTGATGGGTTGAATTTTAAAGCAGCTTTTTCGAAAGAGAAGATCTCAAAGTGTGATATCATGCAAGGTTTACAAATGCTATGCGTAGGCAAAGCACAACTACACGTTGTGGGATCGCACACCTCCACTTCCCTCCGGACGTCTTTTGGTCAAAATCCCACTGCCGCGTGATTTGCAGGCTCCATAGCATTTAAAAAAATTTAATTAATAACAAACAACATATATTTATGCATTTATAAATAACCGGACTGCAATTATTATGGCAATTATGCTCCATAACTCGACCATCTCCTAAGTAGAGCGTTTAATGATTTGAAGTCGAAATCGTTCTAAGGAAATAATGAGCCACCGATATCAAAGATTGCTAACATTATGCACCATAGATTATATCCGCAAGGCATATGTTTAATCGAGAATTCGCTTGCTAAATTACAAGACGAAAGAGGACAAATTCAACAACCTTTCTTCAACTGTGATAGTAAACTTAATATTACCAACTACGTTTGGCACATTTCGCATCGGCACTACATACATGCGACGTTTGGGCCCAACGTCACAAATGTGTGACACGTGTGGGTCAGTGATATGTAAGTGCTGTAAGGGTAGGAACGTCATTACCTAAGTTGAACAATTTCATTCTTTTTTGGTGTTTTGCGCCAAAACCTTAGAAGCGGACTCACTGAGACAGATAAATATAATCTTACAGCAAGATCAGCTGGAATCACACTTTAAGTATGTCATTATCATCTGCCGTTTGGTCTCAAGAGAGACGCATAAAGTAGGAAACGTTTCGTTAAATATGTGAATTAAGGAACGTGAAAGGCTAAATGCAATGCCAGTCCCCTCGATAATTCTAAATGATTTGACAGTTTCTGGGTTGCAAAGAGGAAGATTGTCTTGAGGATTGCATTACATTCTTTGAGTGATGTGCACTATAATGAAGGGAATCAAGCTCTGCATTGCACCCAATCCTGCCAAAAAGGCCAAATCCAGTGATTTTCAAATAAAGCAAGCAAGACTGCCTTCTTTACACACTTTACTTCGCTAGTGTCAAGGCAGTGGCAATTCACTGAGGTGAAGGCGAGAACCACCTCAAAGAAATAGCATTGGAGGTTATGATCACACGGTAATGGGTCCTTTTGAACTCCAATCCCTACAGTAGAAGACAAAAGCAAGTAGACGCGATGGTGACCATAAAGCAGACAAAGCAACGTGACTCGCAGGTTGACATTGACGCAAACACGAGGACAGGTGCTTGCACTCGAGATCAAGTCCATAACTTCAAAATTGACAATATCTTGAAGGCTATTTGAAGTGGCGGTTTGTGCGCAAAGTAAAATAAAATTGCCAAACTGAGTAACTTTGCTTACAACCTGCTTCAATTTTCGCTACGCCCATTTTCGTCGTCGTTGTGACTGCTGAGGATCAACCTTGAGAACCCGCTTCTGCTGTAGGGTCAAACTGTTACAACTGTCTTCGGTACACACACCCACGACTAGTTTTAGCTGTTGCTGGTAGGGAGGAGTAATGAACTTCATTGAAATAGATTCCTGCTCTATGGAATGATTTTGCATCTTCATTTGCTATTTGATGAAAGTGACAGACACATCCAGATCCATTGTGACGACGAATACATTTGCCAACTGACAGGCGAGTGGAAGTCCACTAACCGCTATTGGTGACAGCGGACACTTTAAACGAAGTGGGCGCACGCCTTGTGTTTTGTGCTTCAGGTGCACGGATTCCTCATTTCTTCTTGGTCAATGGTATTTGAATGCTCGAAACATCGCATAACAATCCTTTTCCTTCAATTGCCTTAGTGATTGCATGAATTTCTCTTACCATTACGTGACGCAATTTACAATTCTTTGGTAACAAGAGTCAGTCAGGAAAAGTTTGTGCATCGAATTGTCCTTTTGTGTGACTTATGATTTACTTTAACGATGGTACATTGTTGCAGCTACTCAAGACTTCCTTGGAGACAGAAGAAGGCTTAATGATTAGGCAGAATAGATGCATTCGGCAAACAGGAAGGATCCAGGACTGCTGGCATGGCTCGGATGCCATCCCATCCGTCTAGGGCAGCAATGTGGCCACCCAGGTAACCGTAACTGACATCGGTGGTCAAACATGCAAAGTATTACAATGGCCTAGCATTTTATCAATACAAAACACTTGATAAAATTACAATTTTCTCCCCTATATTCCACAATTTTTTGACACATGATGATTACCCCATAGGGCGATTTTTAGTTTTCCCTCAAAAAAAGTTGGACGTTAGAAGGGAACTTTGGAATTTGGCAAAACAAATTTGTGCATTGGAAATGTGGAACCCAAATCCTTGAACTGCAAATGTTTTAACGTTATTCCAGCGTTTCTCTTGCTATCAAAAGCATTGAATCCGAAAAATCTTCCAGCTCAAATAATGGCTTCCATTCGAAATTGGCCAATGGTTGGTTCTACAAGGGTTACAGCATTATTAATTACTTTTGAGTGGTTACGTAGGGAATGGAAACCAATAATTTACCTTTTCAGTGGATAGAAATTCATAGAATTCGCTCGTCGAAAGGCTGGATGCTATAATAAATAGGTTAATAAATCCAAGTAATTTGATCAAATAATTTATGGTTCCATAGGATATGAACACAAAACTTAAATGAAAATATCAATCTGTTGTTGAATGAGACAAGCGATTTAAGGGAAAAGCCAGACATTTGAATTCCATTAAGACGAGTCCACTGAGCGTTCGCCTGTCGGATCGACGTCAGCTGAAGGCATTCGGCACTTAACTCTCTGATCCCTCCTACAACCACTAGGCATCCTTTGAAGTAGGCCACTGCTGGACAACTGCGTTCCTGTAACATCGGATTGAGCTTGATCCATCGCCATCCACTCCTACTCTCCGCACCTTCTACCAATATTGCAGCATGTCTTGATCCCATCAATAGTCGATTATCATCAGAACCACCAACAACCACGATTCCTATTTCTGGGATATTTAATGCTGATGCGTCATATCGTGCAGGCAGCATAGCAGGGAGTTTGGTGAGCCTAGATTGTTGACGCATCCTAATCAAACATACCTGCCACTGGCAATGTCTAATTTTTCACAAGTGGAAGAGATCGTTCCATCAGAGCCGCCGCCGAACATGAAAATTGATTCATTTCTCGACGCAACAGCAGGACACGCGCGTGGCTGTGTTGTTTGAAAAGTCTTATGGGAAGTAGAACCATCTCGGTAATTTACAGACCCTACACTCCATCTGGAGTCAACACACTCAACGAAACATACTCTACCTAGAAAGCAAGAGGATGAGACCATAAATTTAGTTCACCGTCTAATGCAGTCGCTATTCCAATGGAAGGAGCTGTAACATTGAACGATTCGTCCGGTTGCAACTGCGGCACAGACGTTAAACACCGGGACTTTGAAACAGTATTGTAGCCGAAGATCATCAGCACCTCTCTAAACGTTTTCACAAATTTGCCATAAAATGGTAGTACAAAATGGCATGAGGGTTGCGAAAAGGAACAGTTTTACAGAATCCTATGGCTAAAAATCGGAGCACTTATCGAATCGGCTAGTCGGTTCTTTGGAAGGGTGGTTGTTGCCATACTAAAAGTGGTTCACATACTTTCTTTGTGGCCGGCAGTTGGAGACAGGCCGAAACGTTCGTCTCACCTCGATCTCATTCGTCCTCATTCCAAGTTTTGGCGGAACATCGGCTTTAGAACAGTCACAGAAACGAAGGAAAAGATAACTCAGAAGTAGGAACTACGGAATGCTGAATAGTGTCATCAACTCAATCAATTTGCACCTGTGGTTCTCAAATAAATTTGTCCATTTACTCCGTATTAAATCCTCCAACAAGCATAAATGCATCTACCCACCCATTTTGCATCCATTCACAGTCTCACGCCCATTTTAATCCATTTCATCCTTTCATCTTTCATCTTTTAAATCTCTTTTATTTACCACAAAGCCATTCGCCTTTTGCTCATGCCCGTGTCTCTTCTTTAGCCTTACAGTCACCTATCAAAGTTGCTCATCCCTGAATCTCACGTCCTCTAAACTATCCACCCATTCACTGTGCTTACCTTCACTAAACTGTTCTGAGAACCTCCTCACAAAGGTCCAGTATTCGGTTCGGCATTGTGAAGACAGCCTTGTCAACTCAATCCTCGAAATCATCTTCCCGAACACCTTTGCCTTTTCCTTCATGTCACACTCATCAATGCCTGCTTCCAGCCAATTGCGAATGGCTCGGAACTTTGTTTCCTCACTCACGCATTTCAGCCGGTTGCTTTCCAGTAGCATCTCGAAGTACTGTGTTGTCATCTGCATCAGCAGCCCCTTTGCAAGCACACATCTTCAAAATGTTCTGCCATCATTGGAATGCATAGTTCCATCAATTCACGATTCAACGTAGCATTGGCTATCGACCACACGTCTGTCACATTATCTAGAGAGATTCTTTAGTCAGTCAGGTTTTAACACTGAAAAAGGCTCCTCCCACCTCGTTCTTATGAACTCCACACACCAAGAGGCGATTCTCTCGGAGCCAAGATTATGTGCCAGAAGGTACAACCGAGTAGCATTTCCTGTAGAGATCGTAATTCTGCCTGTGTATGCGTAGTCGACAACAGCCTCGACAATACTGAAAGAGGGTTAATAAAGGAAGTGATATGCACGTACTCTGCAGAAAACCGTTTCCAATGTGTTGTCACTCCATCTTGTTGAGTGGTCAGTGCTCTTAAAAAAAGTGGGAATCTGGCTGCCAGAACCAGTTGATGTGCATTCACACATTTCCCATCCTTTGTCTAGAAGTTGGAGCATGAAACCAATGTGCGCAACCTCACCTCAATTCGTAGATCAGTGAGTTTTCCGTGTTCACGGAAGGTGTCAATTCTGTGAATAAGAAATAAATCTGCTCTATCATCCAAACACACCACTGTCTCCATCTTTCGCTCAGGAATTGAGGTGTGAATAGGCGGCAAAGTGCTTTTTATGTTTAACCCGAGATGTGTGTGTGTGTGTGTGTGTGTGAATGAGTGAAGGAATGTAAGCGTGGCGCGCGTTGAGGAGCCTCTGGTAACCTGAAAGAAACCAAGGGATTGACTGCAATGCACAAGTGGTGAGTAGACCTGCGCCAACTGACTGTTCTCGTAGGTGTGATAATTGAATTTGCAAGCTCAAGTGATCCTTGCTTCTTGATAACAAGCCTTGACGTGATGTAAGAAGGGCGTATGCTGCGGCTCACATGATCAGTGACAACCTTGACAGAGAGATTGGAAATGGACTTGCAAAACTGCTCTTGAGGTGACACCACCCGTAGTCGTGATTTTCTCTGAGAACGCTTGTTGTAGAGATGCTCGCATGAAGGCGTTCATTACGTGTACCCGTGTTACAGGCCTAAATTATGCAAAGTAGCCATTAAATTTGCCCTATGTAGCGTCAACCATCGAAATCGTGGTTTAATTGAACTTCGCTAATCAAAATTTCCCAACTTCCTCTTCCTTTTCAACCACCACAAATGTTCCCACATGATTTACAGCGAAATCTATGTAGTTGTTTGCTTATAAATACAAACTTCTTGCAATAAGTCAGCTAACAATTTGCTAACTCAGAGAAATTGACATGCCGACTCACAATTGGCCTCCAAATACTCATTCATTCCATTCATTACCAACCAGCTATTTAGTTACTTGGAGAAAAACCCATCAGGAATTCATTTCAATCAAAGAGTCGCGAATAAGTTCGTGCTGATACTGTTTTGCAATTGTCGCCGCTGTCAACCTGTCAATGCCTCCAAAACCATTCCAAGTCTACGATCGCTCTGGTCATTTTTGCCCCAACTCACAGACACACAGCTCCTCCAGGGTGAGCGATGTGCTAAAAGCACCACTGGCAATTGGCCAAAGCATCCAACACCCAATAGGGCTATTCGCACTAACATAAAACCAAAGCGCAATCTCCCAAACAATATACTTGCCCAAAGCCACTTAGTCGCACCTTTCGAATCCTGAGCAAGTCATCCACGAGATCGTACAGAGCGGTCTAATCAACGAGTTCAACCATCAGTTACGTTGCGGGTGCCTAGCTTCGACAAAAATTCACATTTTAACATTGTTGACTACATCTGCGAATAAAGAGCAGTAGTGGGTTTACTCCCCCACAATTCTCACAAAGCAGAGATTGTTCGAGTGCTGACATTGAAGTGTGTTACCTCCGCATCGAAATGAGTCACACCAACAGCTCTGCACTTCATAAATGGCAGTCACTAAACCTTCAGTGAAGCGCCACTAACAGCCCTCGAAATTGTGTTGTTGGACGTGCAGCCTAATTTCACTACACTTCTCCCCGGTCATCGAAGTGATCCCATTATTGTTATTATTTTGATAACTTTGTTAAATGTAACTTCTTCAATTTGTCGATTATGTAGTCACGTGTGCTTGTGATTAAATGCCACACAATTAGCCCTGCTTGGTCATACTGTTCTGATCAGTGCGTTTCAACATAGAGACAGCCTTTGTCTAGACTGATCTACTGATTTTCCAAAAGAAGAAACGATTTAGATTAAAAAACAACACTTGAAGTATCATCATTAGTGCCGATTTGCTACACGATTTGGAGGAGATGCTACCACCTTGAAAGAGTGAAGTGACGTAAAGGTGCTACTGACTTGTTATAAGTAGCACCTGTGTGAGCCGCTCACTGCCACACGATCGATGGAGTTCAACCATCCGGCGCAAATATGCAGAAAATTGCCAAACCTCCTCCACTGCGTCCAACATGTGCATACAATTATTGGCAAGGCGAGCTTTTCCTACCACACCTAGTCTATCTCCGCCAAGGGTCGTATAATCCGCAAATGGCCAGTTCGTCTCCACATTACGCTCAAGATCTCTTTCACCAAACAGTCAAAGTTGAAGGCAAGAGGCGTGAAAGTTGACTGCGACTTGATTATTGCTTTGGTAAGAGATTCATGAAGTCAGAATAGTACGAAATCGAAACTCGCTTACACCTCAGGGGTCATGAGCCCCATTAAACACAAAAACTCGCGAATACCATCCGCTCTTTCTCCACGTGGTTCATTCAAACGATCCTCCCCTTCCCTTCTACCAAACTTACCATGCGCAAATTGGTCACTTCTAGACATCTTTCTTACAAGCTAGGACGAGGGCATCTTGGGCTCAGGAGAACGACTACGTTGGTCCTCGACCAAATTAAGAGTTGTCCTCGCACCTCTCGCCTGCAAGCACATTCAATGCACATTTGTAGTACTATTTTCGGAAATTTTCAGTGATTTGTAGAAAGTCTGCAAGGAATGCAGGTGCATTAGTCAATTAATTACTTGCAAAGAGCCCTCAGATCGCACATTTCGCAGCAATTCTTCAGTTAAATAAACATGATTTCGTCTTACTAGGCCACATGGCATCGACGAATCGTTCATAGCATCAAGTGAGGACAACACGGAAAGTAGGCTGTCTCAAGTAAATCACTTGAAGTCAAGACAAAAGCAGATATAATACTCGACCGAAATAAACACATTGAGCAAATGGAAGAGACTGCGACCATCTCCTCCGGCGAAGACAACATTGTCAAACATGCCCCATCAACCGAAACTGAGAGTTAAACCAACAACAGATGCAGTACATGTCAAGTTTCAAGAAGCATAATCTACTAACTTGTAAAAGCACCTGTCGCCTGTGCACTCATTTGGACGCTCGATGCCAACAAATGAAGCAAGTGAAGAAAGCACAACATGACAAAGCAAAAGGAGAAAAAGGAGAATAAGATGCTTCAGCAACCACCAAAGCCAGCACATGGCGAGCAATGTCAGCTGTTCCAAAACTATCTTGGCATTTATCAGTCATTCGATACAGGTCAGAAAGCATTTGGAGGTTCGTCTTCACAACCACCACGACTAAAAGATGAGACTGAAATTTACAAAAAGCTTCCCTCCAGAGATTTAAAATACAGCTGATTGAACACTTTGCTTTCTCAGAATGCAGTACACAAATCCTTCAAAGTAGGCAAATACTGGCCGATGATTGACAAGCTGTAGGCACATTGTGGTAAGCACACGATAGTCACAACCTTTCAACGCAAAAAAAGCCAACAGTCAATTTCCATTCCCTACCAAGGTCAACGCCACTCTGACGAAATTCGAAGCAAACGATGGGCAAAAACAAACAGGACCAAAGAAATAAAAAAGGTATGTACGTGATCTGTCCCAAGCCACATACACTGACAGCTGACCCTCCACTTTCACATAAAACGCACTCATCTCAGCCTCGCCACCCAAAACAATCCCAAAAGTAGTGAGCGAATATTTCAAATACAGACGATTTCCTATTGACTCGCCCTCATCTGCTGATCAGCTAGACGCACGTTCAGTGTTTGCGGCTAGCGTTGTCCACAAATGGAACAAGCTCATCAATATTTCCAAGAGGCTAGACAACTGCATCGAAGTCGACTGGGTTAGCAGTATCCTAGCACACCTGGAACAAATCAACCTCCTCCAACATCCACAATCCAACCACGTGCCTCACCAGTGGACACGCTGTGCACGTCAGCACCGTGACCTCTAATCTGCGAGCATCTTCAGGCAATCTCAAAACACGCGACTAATCCATGAGCACTGTCAAACAATTTGAAACATAATCCACCAAATGACTTGATTAGAGGAATCAATGCCACATCGAAAGACGAAACCAAATTTGATGAGTTTGCAAATGAAGCCATATTTAGTGCATCAATACAAAAATGATACGTGAACGAAGAAAATAAAACGATGAAGGGCAAATGATGGATGACTGCGTGAACAGGGACAAAAATTGTTTCGAAGTAGCCGAGTATTTAGTGTTGTGAGTGGATAAATAGGAGAGCGGTAAAAGTTTTAAAAAGTAGGGGGTAGAAGACGACAGTCATTACTAGGAACTCAACCACCTTCGCATCCAATTCCGTGGAGATGGCCCGGGGCCCATTAAGGCTCTTCCCCATTTCTGTCAGCCTCACTTCCTTCACCGCCCAGGTAGCCCCTTCGCCACCTAACCGTACGTAACCTGCAGTGTTGCGTTCCACGATGACGCGAAGGAGACTGAGCTGTCCAGGAGATCGTCAGCAACAACCTCAACGTGGTAGAAGGGTGTAGGTTCAGCAATGCGTTGTCGATCACTGCCTTTGCCGCATCACGTTCCTTGTCGGTAAGAAGAGTAGGGTCATAGTGAAGTGGAAATGAATGGTTAACGGAGCATGGAGGCATTATGTGAAGGAAGCAACCGAGCAGATGATAATATTTTACAATGAGACAACAAAGAGCAACCATAAACTTAAAACCAATGATAACAACCAAAAACTAACAAAATTACATCACGCAGACACTCTGCCGAACGTAGGGCACACGGCGTCACAACATTCGCACTTCACTTCCTCACTACGTGACAGTCGGATTCAGCGTTTTTTAATTCGGTCTTGGTAAGAGATGGTGGAACCAAATGGACGTCAAAAACACTCTGGATCGCCCATACCTATTTATTCATCACTTTTTCTGTTGTGAACAAATACAACAATTTAGCCGACAGGATGAGCGCAAATCGCAGTCACTTGCGGACAAATACAACGAAATTGCCCACACAATGAGCGCAAACCCCAGTCACTTGTGAACAAATACAACAATCTAGCCGACAGGATGAGCGAAAATCGCATTTATCGTGCATATCAATGCAACAGAATTGCCCACACAATGAGCGCGAATCGCAGTCTTGTGTAGACAAATACAAAATTTACTACTGATTGCGCGAATATCGCAGTCTCGTTTAGCCTAATACACCATTATTCCTTATGGAAGGGCGCGAAAATTGTAGCCTCGTGTAGATTAATACCACAAAAGTGTCCACAAAAGAAGAAAAAATCACAGTTTTGTGTAGATCGATAGTATAAAAGTGCCCAGGGGAGCGAAAATCGCATTCTTGTGTAGATCAGTACTAAAAATTGTACTCAGTGTGAGCCAAATTCGTAGTCTCCGCCCTACGGGCTTTGTCGACTCGCTCGTACTCAATGCAATCAGCATTGATGTAAAAAGGCGGCTGAATAACCGGATTTTTCTACATGGCAGAAAACAGATGAACATCACTCCATCCATCTTAGTTTTAACAGGTACATCACAGCTCTGACCTTCCATTTCTTTTATCGATCAGAAACTATTTTGCACGATATAAATGCAGCCATTTACCGGGTAAACTCCTACATGCTTTTCACTGCTCGAACCCCACCTTGTATGCTAATAGCACCCTAAAGCAGTCAATTATAAAAAAAACACGAACAATGCTTTCAAGGGGCATTAGGCCTGTTTCCAACAATCAGCACATCAAATATACATAACGTTGGTAAGTACGGAGTTAACACTTACTGTAGCTCCTACCAGGCGACACAATCACCAAGACCTCTGCTGCACTCACAGCAGAGATTAGGGACGAGAGAAGGACCAAATTTGTGACACCTGGAGTCCCACCAAGGACACAACCTTCTAAGCGTTCGCCTTCACGCACATACTCGATGCCCTAAGACTGCGGTTCCCCGCCTCATGGAAGGAGTGCCAAATAAATTACACGTTGTCAAAATGGGCAGCAAGCCTCGTGATGAGAGTGTGAAGTCTTTCGAAGCACCAATGACTGCGCAAAATAGGGGAGACAGTTACCATATCCTTTGTAACCAAAAAACGGAGTGTTATAACCTTTCCCAGAAGCGAAGAAATTGTCGCCATACACGGAAGTCACCCCAACACTTCAACCAACATAGCCACTTTTGCCACAGCATTGATCAGCTGTTGCCGGTGACATGTGATTTGCCCTGAGAGAAAGCAAATCACCACATAAAAAAGCCTAAATGACCTCACGGAGCGAAAGCAAGACACTAGCTCATGATTTTGGCATTTCCGAGTTCATGTTATTCCGCATCTCCTCTCACATCGACGCTGAGACGATCTCTAGTATTATGCCATCACTCGGTGTAAAGATGGATGAGTTACACCCCAACCGGTTTGCCACCTTCGCAAGAATCGAGATTCTTCATTCATTCACTGAAGTCAGCATGCAATATTTTACTACCAACTGCCACTAAAGCCAGAAATTTCTCTTTATCGACTACAGCAAGGGAAGGGAAATCCTATTAAACGCCATCTGATAAGTGGACTCTCACAGTCAACCACTAGAATGACTTATATGCAGTTTTTAGCACAGTAGCGCGCTAGAGACTGACATTTTGGTAGAAGTCCACATCATACAACCGCTAAATTGTCTTCCCTTGGCTTAATTTTGTGGTTCCCCCAATAATTATCAAGAGATTACGAACCTCACCACAGATTCGTACACAATGGTTCGACTGTCCTCAAGTGGCGAACCCGCCGATTCGATATGCAATTTATCGCCACAAATAAAATACTGATATCCAATAACAGGAAAATCTAATCGCCTACATTTCGTCATAATTCGAAAAAGACTTGACACAGCCACAAACAGCAGACACCATCCCGGCGCAAAATTCCACGTCAGCATTTAATCAAATACGTTGACATAATTCAAGCATTTCACTAACGACGAATTCAGTAAGCCTCAAAAGTCGCTATCAAAGTAAGCATGCCAAAATCACAAGTTTACTTATGCATAAGGTAAGTCAAAAGTCTCCAAAACAAATACTCACCCGAACTCCGCGGCGCAAATCTAAACCAGGCACAGCAACGACCACACCAAACCCGACATTTCATATAGACCGCTGAATACACGGCAGGGTATTGGACATGAAAAAAGCAGAGTAATTGATAAAGATATTTTTTTAACCTTGCATGTTGCAATGAAAAAGGCTTATTAACCAACGTCAAAATACTAGGTAGAAATTTTGCTAACAAGAATTTTATTGGGGCACTTGCGCGGGGCTTTAAATAGGATTTTAGTCCCAATAATACTTATTGCACAAGTCTGTCAAGAACAAGTCTTCCTCTAGATTCTCATTGCCAATAATTTGATTTCCGTGTAAATTTTGGCCGCTTTTAGCATCGCAATAGTGTGGTACTCATGCTTCAGCGTCCCGAGGCTCCCTTGAAAGCAAAAGAAGGCAGAATGCTAGAGTAGAATATGTATTTACATATTGAACGGACAGAAGGAAACAAGCTGCTGGCATGGTCTAGAGGCTAGTTTTTGCAGCTGGGGCAATGTTGCCACCTCTCTGTGACCCTGACCGAAACCGATAGTTCAAACACACAAAATATTACACATGTCTCCTTAACCGCATCTTTTAGGCCAGTGGCAGGAACACAGGGCTTATCTCCTAGCGCTGACAATGACCATCGAGTGACTTGCTATTAAAACGCTATTAATCCACGTTTTGTATAGGAGAGTAAATGTGTCTCAGAACAATTAACTTTCTCGTATTATGCATGGACGCAGAGGTGGGGAGGCGAATGAAGAAATCCCTGCAAATGTAGCCTATGCGAATAACGTGCGGAGTATCGAGAACACTGTCATTGAAATACTTTGTTTGGTTAGACTACCTGTTTCAGTCAGGGTGACAGTGGTTGCCATATTGCCCTAGTTGCGTAGACTGGCCCCCGAGCAATGCCAGCACTGATTCCCTTCTGTCTGTTTAATGTATGTATTCTACCCTAGTGTTCTCCCTTTTTGCCTTCAATGGAGCCTTGGGATGCTACAGTCAGCCTGTGAACAATGAAGAAATCGGCTAGGTGTTTATGTGTAAACCAGACAAATTGTCGCTGCAATTTAACATAGCAATAAAATATTTAGCAAAAGAACTTTTACAGCTTTAAGTCTTATCTACGGTCACTTGGATGGTCCTTGTACCTTCGTCGGGTGGGCTATCCTCTAGACCACGCTAGTAGCTCCAATCATTTTCAAGCGTCGAACATATTTATCTAGATGATAAGAGTAACTAAACCTTGGGTACACTCCTTTCCAGTATTGTCTGATAGGTACAGCGTTCATCGAGAGGTGGAATCTTGTGCTTCCTGTTGACACTTGGGTTTTGAACGTCTGTGTTCCTTTAGGAGAGACATGTGCTCGTTTATTTTGTGCGAAAATACCACTTCTCTAAGTTAGTTAGTTCTGAATGATTGTTTGCTTGACGTTAACTTATTTCAACATGATCGGCGGTGTCGCTGCTGTTGATGGTACGGTGGACCATACACCCAACATATCATCATCTTCCTCTTCCGTGATTCCCTTAATTCGATGTTTTATGAACTAGTTAAGAAATCACAATATTTATGGTACGCAAAACAGCTATTTAAATAAACAATGTTTCGCTAGCTCATTTGAGAACCTCGATCTTCATGTTCTTGTATTTCGGATTCTTTAATCTGGCACCTACTGCATCACACAAAATCTAAGAAACGTAGCCTGCTACTCCAGGCGGCGGCGGTACAGGTGCAAACATTGAAGTGGTATTGTCGAGGTAATGTGCATGGGGTCCTCTTTGTAATGGACAATTATCTTCTCGTATCCACAAAATACATCACCTGCTTGATTTTCTTAAAGTCGGTTTCTGATGTGGAAACAGTAGTAGTGGAGTTTGATAGGAAGCCCCTTCGTGAGTCCGACAATTAAACGAAGAAGGGTCGGCATTGACTCAGCTGCATTTGCTACTCTTAGTGTGCTGCAATTTGAAATCTTTCAAATTCAATTTCAGGTTATTTGCATAGGTGCATTAATATCTCTTTGTTATATCTCCTTCATCATCGAAAGGCGTAGTCTGCTGTAGCCGAAATTGGGTATCCTATTGGCACCATTACCACCTCACCACAACTGTGCCCACACGTGAACACCTCCGTTGCAAACGAACTTCTTCTTCCCTTTAAAAGTGGATGCCCAGTCCACAGGTAGCAGCTTAGTAAGGCATCAAACAACGATTGATGTTACCTGCTATTGGGAAAGCACCAGCGAGATTTTCGGATGAAACCACTTATGGTTATGCTGCTAGTCTTTTCCCCACCACCAGTAGTTTAAGTATTTTTATTAATTAGGTGACCTTCGATTTCTGACCAGGTGGTGGTAGTGAGACCAAACTCGCGATGGGCATCAATTTTACCTCTGCAATTTGGAGCGATTGACAAGGCCTCCTTCTTTCCGTAGTAGATATCGAAATGGATTTCAACACGTGTATGCCATCTTTAATTATTGTTCGGCTTGTTTGGGATTTACATTTTAGTAAGGAAAATGTGCGAGCAAAGGGTCCAATTCACAACACATTAGTGGCAATTCAATGAGAAGATTTTCCCGAGCAGAATCTAAGTCTCACGTAATCTCCTTCTGCGGCTCTCTGTTATCCGCGGAATTTTTTTTTATGTTGAATTGCTTTTGCCTCGTGATGAGAGTGTGAAGTCTTTCGAAGCACTAATGACTGTGCAAAATAGGGGAGACATTTACCATATCCTTTGCAACTAAAAACGGGGTGTGATAACCCTTCTCAGGAGCGAAGAAATTGTCGCCATACACGGAAGTCACCCCAACACTTCAACCAACATAGCCACTTTTGCCACAGCATTGATCAGCTGTTGCCGGTGACATGTGATTTGCCCTGAGAGAAAGCAAATCACCACATAAAAAAGCCTAAATGACCTCACGGAGCGAAAGCAAGACACTAGCTCATGATTTTGGCATTTCCGAGTTCATGTTATTCCGCATCTCCTCTCACATCGATGCTGAGACGATCTCTAGTATTATGCCATCACTCGGTGTAAAGATGGATGAGTTACACCCCAACCGGTTTGCCACCTTCGCAAGAATCGAGATTCTTCATTCATTCACTGAAGTCAGCATGCAATATTTTACTACCAACTGCCACTAAAGCCAGAAATTTCTCTTTATCGACTACAGCAAGGGAAGGGAAATCCTATTAAACGCCATCTGATAAGTGGACTCTCACAGTCAACCACTAGAATGACTTATATGCAGTTTTTAGCACAGTAGCGAGCTAGAGACTGACATTTTGGTAGAAGTCCACATCACACAACCGCTAAATTGTCTTTCCTTGGCTTAATTTTGTGGTTCCCCCAATAATTATCAAGAGATTACGAACCTCACCACAGATTCGTACACAATGGTTCGACTGTCCTCAAGTGGCGAACCCGCCGATTCGATATGCAATTTATCGCCACAAATAAACCACTGATAACTAATAACAGGAAAAACTGATTGCCCACATTTCGGCATAATTCGAAAAAGACTTGGCACAGCCAATAACATCAGACACCGTCCCGGTGCAAAATCCCACGTCAGCATTTAATCAAATACGTTTACATAATTCAAGCATTTCACTAACGACGAATTCCGCAAGCCTCAAGAGTCGCTATCAATGTAAACACGTCAAAATCACAAGTTTACTTATGCGTATGCATAAAATAAGTCAAAAATTTCCAAAATAGATACTCACATATCCGAACTCTCCGGCGCAAATTTAAACCAGGCACAGCAACGACCACACCAAACCCGATATTTCATATAGACCGCTGAGTACACGGCAGGGCATTGGACACGGAAAAAGCAAAGTAATTGACAGAAGTATTTTTCAACTTTGTGTGTTGCAATGAAAAAGACTTTTTATTTAACGCAAAATACTAATTAGAAACTTTGCTAGCAAGAATTTCATTAAGGCACTTACACAAAAATTTAAACAGGCTTTTAGTTCCAATAATTCTTATTGCACACGTCAGTCAAGAACAAGTCTTTTCATGGATTCTCATTGCCAATAATTTGAATTCCGTGCAATTTTTTGTTGCTTTAATCATCGCAGTAGTGTAGTACTCATGTTGTAGCGTCCCGAGTCTCCCTTGAAGGCAAAAAAAGGCAGAATGCTAGAGTAGAATATATATACATTGAACGGACAGAAGGAAACAATCTGCTGGCATGGCCTAGAGGCTAGCTTTTGCAGCTGGGGCAATATGGCTACCTCTCTGTGGCCCTGACCGAAACCGGTAGTTCAAACAAACAAAATATTACACATGTTTCCTTAACCGCATCTTTTAGGCCAGTGGCAGGAACACAGGGCTTATCTCCTAGCGCTGACAATGACCATCGAGTGACTTGCTATTAAAACGCCATTAATCCACGTTTTGTATAAGACAGTAAGTGTGTCTCAGAACAATTAACTTTCTCGTATTAGGCATAGACGCAGAGGCGGGGAGGCGAATGAAGAAATCCCTGCAAATGCAGCCTATGTGAATAACGTGCGGAGGATCGAGAACACTGTCATTGAAATACTTTGTTTGGTTTGACTACGTGTTTCAGTCAGAGTGACAGGGGTTGTCATATTGCTCTAGCTGCGTAGGCTGGCCCCCAAGCCATGCCAGCTCTGGTTCCCCTCTGTCTGTTGAATATGTATTCCACTTTAGTATTCTCCTTTTTTGCCTTCAATGGAGCCTTGGGATGCTACAGTCAGCCTGTGGACAATGAAGGACTCGGCTAGGTGTTTATGTGTAAACCAGACAACATGTCGTTACAATTTAACATAGCAATTAAATATTTAGCAAAAGGATTTTTACATTTGTTGTTCGGCCAGCTCTAAGTCTTATCTACGGTCACTTGGATGGTCCTTGTACCTTCGTCGGGTGGGCTGGCCTCTAGACCTCGCTAGTTGCTCCAATCATTTTCAGGCGTCGAACATATTTATCTAGATGATAAGAGTAACTAAACCTTGTGTACACTCCTTTCTAGTATTGTATGGTGGGTACAGCGTTCATCGATAGGCAGATTCTTGTGCTTCCTGTTGTCTGTGTTCCTTTAGGAGAGGCATGCGTTCGTTTATTTTGTGCGAAAATACTGCTTCACTAAGTTAGTTAGTTAGTTCTGAATGATTGTTTGCTTGATGTCAACTTCTATCAAAATGATCGGCAGTGTAGCTGCTGTTGATGGTGCGGTGGACCACACACCCAATATATCATCATCTTCCTCTTCTGTGATTCCCTTAATTCGATGTTTTATGATCTAGTTAAAAAACCACAATATTTATGGTACGCAAAACAGCTATTTAAATAAACAATGTTTCGCTAGCTCATTTGAGAACCTCGATCTTCATGTTCTTGTATTTCGGATTCTTTAATCTGGCACCTACTGCATCACACAAGATCTAAAAAACGTAGCCTGCTACTCCAGGTGGCGGCGATACAGGTGCAAACATTGAAGAGGTAAAATCGAGGTAATGCAAATGGGGTCCCCTTTTTAATGGACAATTATCTTCTCGTATCCACAAAATACATCACCTGCTTGATTTTCTTAAAGTCGGTTTCTGATGTGGAAACAGTAGTAGTGGAGTTTGATAGGAAGCCCCTTCGTGAGTCCGACAATTAAACGAAGAAGGGTCGGCATTGACTCAGCTGCATTTGCTACTCTTAGTGTGCTGCAATTTGAAATCTTTCAAATTCAATTTCAGGTTATTTGCATAGGTGCATTAATATCTCTTTGTTATATCTCCTTCATCATCGAAAGGCGTAGTCTGCTGTAGCCGAAATTGGGTATCCTATTGGCACCATTACCACCTCACCACAACTGTGCCCACACGTGAACACCTCCGTTGCAAACGAACTTCTTCTTCCCTATAAAAGTGGGTATCCAGTCCACAGGTAGCGTGCGGTCTCCACCCAAACCTAAGTGTAGCAGCTTAGTAAGACATCAAACAACGATTGATGTTACCTGCTATTGGGAAAATACCAGCGAGATTTTCGGATGAAACGACGTATGGATATGCGGCTAGTCTCCTCCCCACCACCAGCAGTTTAAATATTTTTATTAATTAGGTGGCCTCCGATCCCTGACCAGGTGGTGGTAGTGGGACCAAACTCGCGATGGGCATCAATTCTACCTCTGCAATTTGGAGCGATTGACAAGGCCTCCTTCTTTCCGTGGTAGATATAGAAATGGATTTCAACACGTGTGTACCATCTTTAACTATTGTATAACTTGTTTAAGATTTACGTTTTAGTAAGGAAAATGTGCTAGCAAAGGGCCCAATTCATGATACATTAGTGGCAATTCAATGCGAAGATTTGCTCGTACTCTGCTTCCACGGCTCTCCGGTATCAGCAAAAAATATTTTATGTTGAATTGCTTTTGTTAGAAGTCTCCTTTCCCTTAAGTGGTTTTGCTGGCATTCCAAATGTCACCCTGATCCCACCAGACACTTTTAGTGCCTCAATTCCAAGGTCGCGTCAGTCCGTCACTGAGGTGTGACGACTACAGGTAGTCGTAGAAAAGCTTCTGCTGTATGGGTCAGTGGATGGGTGGTCGACACCTCGATGGCGTGCACTCTCAGTGTGCGTCCCTTTGCTGACGCGTTCGCGCTGGTCGATCGATGAATCGATGGGAGCATCTGGTCTACCCTCATTGCACCCCCATTACCCCATTAAACAGACGATCGATCGACATGGCTCAGTAACCGGGACAAAAAATCACATCCATGAATGGCGAGAGGGGTCTATCAATAAATAAATAGATTTGAGTGATGCGGATCAACCGCCTGCTGAAGTGCAATGAAGAAATCTGATTTTATTTATTTTTTTAAACGCTTACTCACCGCTCCCTTAAATTCCCTCCCATTGTGTAGCGCAGTTTCCTTTTGCAGCCTTGGAGCATAGAGAGATGTTCCGAGCCTTTGGTTGTAAATGATGGTTCGAGCATTAAAACTGTCCTGTTGATCTGTTTCGCGACTCGGCTTCGTGCAGTCGCATGGCTAATAACACAGAATGCACCTTCTAACCGCGTTTATTAAGGTCAAATTGGGTGCCCAAATGATACCACCAAAAAAGGTTCTTCCTAACCTTTGTATGAGTAGTGATTGCTTGTATGGATATGTCCGCATTGAAAGGAGTGTCTTTTAGGAAAATAGATAATCTTCCTGCTACTGCGGTCCGAAAAACGCAGATTGACAAAACCCTAGCAATTCATTTATTAATGCTTTCAGTGGTGACATGTTTACTGAAAGGCGCCGTCCCTGAATTAGGGTAGGAATGATTAGAGAAGGGGAAGATAGAGGCCAGATGACATTATTAGTACCAGCAGAGGCGCTCGCGTCAAAGGAGACCTCCGGCAAAGGTCAATCCAACAAGAGTAATTTTCCGCACTCAGACAACTGCATCAATCAGTCAGCAGACTCCGGCTGCGCATTCGTTCCAGCAGCGACATCAACATTAATGCTGCTCCTACTAAAATCCGTAATCAGCACACAATCACCTCATCCCAGGAATCAATGCTCCAACTTTGACATAAATCCTTCAAACGCACACATACGCATACACTCACCAAGACTCGATTCACAGCGCCTGGAAAAAGTCGCGGAAGCAGTCTCCGAATCCGGTTGTGAATAATATTCATCGCATCATTTTTGACTGGTGGCTCAAATAAATAAGTATCAAATTACTTAGCCTGACTTACTATTGTCGAGTGAATCAAATGCAGTTTACAATGGCAACTAAGGCGCAGTTGAATGGAATGCAAGCAGGGAAGTTAACAAGTAGGAGCATGTGACATTGCAACTCCGTTTGCGCTAACACACATCTTGAATTACTGTTACCATTTTGTGGACTGAAAAGCATTCTCCTTGACATGACTCTACACGTAGACTCAGATGAATGACTTCTTCTTTTGTGGTGGCGTCTCCGCCAAAGCAGCCCCTGTCGCAGCTGTGAAAACGTCGCGGCGCGATGGCTACTGAGCAAAGCATCAGTAGGGCTGACATTCCACCTCAGAATTTAACAACAACAAGGTGGTAAATGCTGGTCGAATGCAAGCCAAGGAAGAATTGGAGATACAGCGCTTAAGGTTCACCCAAATTCAGTGCGAAAATGCAAAACTTATAAGCACAAAGCATTAAACGAAGAGGATCAACGCGTATGGAAATCCATCCCAATGCCCTCTGCCAGTAAAAGCCTTGACAATCGCTTCAAGTTGCCAAAATGTGCCCTTAGTGGTTTCCAAGTTCAAAAAAATCATTCAAACCTAGATGTGTTTATTATTTACTGAAGCGTTATCACCGTTACACAAGTAAATCTTCTCCAACCAAAAACGCGAGCGTAATTGCAGTTACCAGAAAACTTACACAAAACAAAAAACTAAATTTGTGGCGTGAAGAAGTGGCCGACGTAACCAACAAAAACGACTAGGTTTTGTCTATTAAAAGCTCAAAAGAGGCTTTAAAGTTAGTTTCGTCCTTTGCATTTACAGCAACATTACTGAATTTTAATTTTTCAATGTCTATTTCTGCGCTGTCTTTTGGGTCTGAAGGTCTGTAACTAAAAGCAATTGAGAGCATCAATTCACTCGTTACAAGACGTGCACTCAAAGTTCCACTTTTTCAAACAACTCCATTGCATCTTACACAGAGTAGATACCAGCCAATCCGGCTATTTCCTAGAGTTGAATGCATTTCTCGCTGTTTGGTGAATGCTGTCTCCAACAGAAATGGTATGGACATTCTGAAGGTAGACTTTTGATGCGAAAACAGATGCTAGTGCCAAACATTTGCTACATATTCTGCACTCTGACCATCTATAGATTTCAACTCTACTGTCTAAACCTTCAGTCTTGTGTTTTGTTATGACGTTTTCTAAATGAGGCATGAGGAGTAGTACTTCAGTTGCCAATAAACCACTCGCCCTGCTTCATCATGAGTCGGTGTTTGATTAAGACCCTGAATGAAAAGAATGCGCTGCAGCACACCTTCTTCCATGACCATTGAGACATCCGAATTTCTAAGTGCAGCTTAAACTGGGTTTTTTAGTAGAATTTGGAATGTGGCACTTATAAGGGGCTGTAGACATTGCCTACGCTCCCAATTAGGACTGCCAAAAGTGAGATGGTTATTTACGAAAGACCATGTTTTACATCCCAACCGAGAGTGTGATTATTAACCGTCAGAAGCATAGTACGTCCTGCGTACGAGTGAAGGAAAAAGTGATGCCTGGCAGTGAAAACAATGGTCATCCCCTTCCAACCTGCCTTGACGAGTTATGGTTATAAATAAACTATTTATCTGAATCTCAATAGGCAACGGCGTTATCTCAGCACCAGATCGGTAATCATTTTCAACGATCCCGGTTGATCCATAGAGCTAAGGCCCTACGTTTATTAATTGAGGGGTCAGTGCTTTCGATCTGCGAATTAAGCCAACAGTGTTAATGAACTTCCATAGGTCAGGCCCTATTTAGGCCACATGGCTGATCGGTGCTCGACCAAGAAGGGCGATCGACTATCTGCGAAATAAACACCTTAAGTTGAGTGACTTTATTAAAGCCTCATCCAAACCCACCCAATTTCAAACAACAGAGTTAATAACAAGCTGCTAAGGAAACTGCAGACACACACACACATAAGAATGATAAAAATTACTCGACTATCAACCCAACCGAACAAGGTCAACTAGGTCGGAAAGACTAAATCTCGAAACCAAAACTTGCAATGGTAGTGATGAATGAAAGGTCAACTAAATTTTACCACAGTTGATGACTCCAGGTCGTATTGTCGCTGGTGAGAGTGTGGGAATCGAGCGATGTTGGCTCATAAAGATTGTCGGTCGGTTTTGGTTGGGGTGTTCTATCACTTATCAAACTACGCAGTGAACTTGATGCTGGGATGCTAGTCAAACATTAAAAAATGCCACCAGAATTAGACACCAAGGTCAGAGATAGCTTTAACGTGGTCAGGAAGATTGCCAGCTGTTCAAATATTGCAATTCTGGTATTTATATCTCTATGGCCGAATTTTAGTACGTCTATCATAGTAAAGAATCCTAAGTAAGCACAATCATAACGGTATAGCCTTATTCATCTCTTTCGAAACAGATCTGAGAGGAAACGAGGCACCGTAGCTCGTTGTCACCCATAATTGATTTTTCCTATGTTCTTGATACAAAGAGTGGCAATTTAGTTACGGGTGATGCGTCGCTAGACAATTTCGGAAAAGAATTCCGTGAGAGGTCAAACCCACTTTAAGTTAACTCGTTTCAGCTTCGATTTAATCAGGACGGGATGTCTGCATCTTGTTTCCTACCGTACTTGCTTGCGACAGTTCTTGTACTAAGCAATGGCAATTGAGGTCCCCCTGATGTGTGGTGAGCTTGGTCACGTAGCTGCACTCATTTATACCGCTCTTATCCAAATTTAATTAGGATTGGGACTTGATGGTCGTTCTCGAGTTACGCAGCACCAACTTTGGTCTGGTCGATATTGATAGAAGGCAACGTAAGATTGAGAAGAATTGTGAAGTCAGTCTATCAAGGCAAAGTAAACATCTGTTTAAGTCCAATTAGTGAGCCCAAATGATCAGATGGTTCTCGTTTTATCCTCGGATTTCACTCTCGTCTGTCTCAGCAACAAACAACTTCTTATTGTATTTGTGTTCGCCTTCTGCAGCATTCTGTAAGTAGTGATCCTTGTCTGTAAATGCTTCCCTTCCCAACCCTTTCACTTGATACCTCACATATCTGCACTTATCCTCCCATTAACTGCACATACATCACTCATTTTCTAGAAGCCTGCACAAACTTCAGTGAATTAAAGTTGTTTTACTTTAGAAACCGACTGTGTAGGTGGAATGAAGATCCTCCTACTGATTTCGCAATTAAGTAGACAAAAGGTGAGCAGCGCCAAGAAGGATGAGATTACAAGAGTATTTGATTTGCATTAGTGATCTACAATCAGCGTTTTGCGCAAGAGCGCAAACGAGTTTTTTGACTTTATATCCATGGGTCATAATACCGCTTCCTATTGATGTGATGTGTTGACAACAGCCACCATCCCGTCCTGCCATTCCCATCTCACCACAATGCTGATGCAGCATTCAAGTCATCCGTTAGTCTTTATGTCGTAGTGTCTCAATGTTAGTTAGGGTCTTTTCTGATCTGATTTCTCAGGGTGACTTATTTTATTACATTAATAAAATAATTGAAATCAGTGAATAGCTGATCAATTCTGCATCTCCGATGCAGATGATAAAAGCGGATCCAACCGTTTAGTACCGAGCTTGTTAATTGCATGTGTCTACAAGTCCATTTATGTACTTTCCATGACTTGCCTTTGATCATCATTTTACGCAGTTGTACAGGCATGCGCGCATTTATGGTTCGTCCCTCGGCGCCACCAACACAGTGCTGCCAACATCCTGTCACCGGACTATAAAGCAGAATATCCTCGCTACTAAAACAGTGCTCAGTAGCAGTATGATGACGACACCACCTCTTGATTTAATATTGCCAAGCCAATGCCGCCTAGGGAGAAGCATCAGTCTGACACTAGTGATGAACTAATGGGGAAAGATGCAGCCATCAATCCAAAGGGTTCTAGAACCCTAAGGTGTAGCATTGTAGGTTCTGTTGACAGTGGTGGTTAGGACTTATACTGCATTGCAGGCGGTAGAGAGACCGTCCAACTACTATTGCAAAGCTACAAGACGTTGACAAATTTTGTTCACATGACTGACCAAGCGTCAACAAGACTCCGCTCTCTTTCGCGATCTGTAAAAAATTGACCATAGTCGGGAGAGCCTATTACAATCCCTGTTTACCGCCTTGTTTCAAACTCCGAACTAAATAAATCTTGACGTTAGTGATGGGAGACAGACAGGTGTATGCATAAGAAAACGTGTGCAAAGAAATGGACTTGTCATTGTAGACGTTAAAAACAATTGCTGAAGGGAAGCGTAAATGCAAGAAGGGCAAGAAGAGAAAGATAAAAAAGAAAAATTTCGGATTTGTCTGCCTTTTAGGCACCTTTTGCCACTCGGAAAAAAACTGAACAATTTTAGAGGCTTAATTTTGCCTTTCCTCTTTTTATTCCTTTTACTCCCTTTTGCTGTACCATCCATGCAATGTTTGACGCTGATTTTGCCGCACTACTACATTTACTATGGCAAAGAAATAGCAAGCGAAGGGACTTTCGTATTTCATACTATGTGCTCTCAAACGGAGAGGCTTGCATTATTTCCTACCATTTATGCTTCATGCGTTCAACTCACTCAAAGAAGTGGAGTAAGTACTCCCACAATTCGTCTCCTTACCCTGGTGTTTCCACTTTGGAGACATGAAAACGTCTCGCTTCTCTCACCTTTGCTTTCTTTGAAACCAATATTAATTTGTTTCCGTCTCCTCTTCTTACCTCATCCTCCACCGACATCTTTTGAGTAAGTCCCATTCCTTTCTCCAATCGTCTCACTTTTCATTACGACATGAATACATATTCAGATATTAAAACATTCAAGGGTATTCAATCTATTCAACGCAATGTAGCGTCATCAGTGAAGGATGTGTTTGGACTACTTCCATTGCAGGGATTGCCTCACGCTTCATACCCACCACTCTAGCCGACATCAATGCTCCTCTTCATGATGATCGTCTACCTATATTTGAAGTTGGAACAATTCTACGACATTGAAGGATGCAGAAGAGCCAACCAACGACTTCTCGTACGCGTGCTTTATTGGATGCACGGTATATCGAATGAGCCAGTAGGAAGCGATCTCGCTGCCAATCGGCTCGGACAAATACACGCTTTTGGATAGCGGTTGAGTTTAAGGTGGATTAACTCGCAGTTCAATGCTCTCTTCATAAGCCTGCCAGGCCGAATTTAGAGCAATGTAATCATCAAGATTTGACGTAACAAAGTTCATTTGTAGAGCCCGTTATTATTTGAGGTGTGAAGTAGTTCGCACAAACGTAGGTGGGAAAATCAAGTCATTTTTATTGTAGCGGCTTCGCCTGCACGATTTCACGAGTAGTCAGAATGCACGTAGAATACATTGCAATTTATTGCGGCTTGCGCTGCACTATCGCCAATCATCCTTGTAATTCACTCTTTTCACGAAGCACTCACCTCCTTACTACACAGAGGTGGCGAACTCAATCCCGTATTCTTTGTCCGTCACTCAAAATCTAGTGCCTAGGGATGAAATGCCATTTCATTTCTACGAAATCTTATATGCTCAGCGATGTCTGTATGCCATGCGCATTGAGCACTCATCTCAAACCTGAGAACAACCTCCTCTCCGATTTGGAGACACTCTCATCAGTGGCTTTGATCTGGCACATAATGTATCCTAGGCGAGGAACGTTCAAATGCAAGCGACTTTGCACACTCGGATGGAAATTAAAACGATGGAAAATGCGTGGAATCTGAGCCTTCTAATGGCCTGCATTGTATCTTGACGAGTTCAGCTGGGTGCCAGTAATAGTACTAAGAAAATTAGTTAGTCAAGATTTGTAAGCTTTTGAACTAACAACATGTGACGCTTCTCAATGTGTCCCTGCATGATTTATCGAGCTATGTTTGGTACTACAATGTCCAGCCATCTTACTCGGAAAGAATTTGGATTTGGTCGAAGTCACTTCTTGCACAATGTAATCACCTCATCTTTCCTCCATATACGTTTTGTTGTAATCGCGTGATAACCTGCTAATGCCGTTGAGGAAGCTGAAGTCCTCGATTTGCACTAGTCTCCGGTTCTTCATCCCCCAAACGATACTACATTGATTGGAGCAAAATGCGACTTTGTGGTCAAGCTACATGGGCTTGACGGAGAAACTCGCTTCCAACACTGTTCCAGCCAATGTGACTACATCCATCCTGCATTCTACTTTGTTTTTCACTGTCCACTCCTCTTATGTGGTTTAGTTCTGCATACCACAGATCCTTGATTGGCGTAGTCGTGATTGCTAGCCTACTCATTTGCCCTGTCAGTAGCTTGGTAAGAATCTGACACTTTTCGAAGGCTGATATCATCAATTTAGCCAACTTAATGGAATTAGTGTGGTCGATGGAAGAAAAAAACATCCCTCCTTTCTCCTTCCTTGCCGGTTAATGTGCAACCCAAGGCACATGGTGCTGTCGGCGGCCTCATCAGAAGATGAATGGGTGCGAGCGCGTTGCAGTTTATTTCGTGGAATGCAGCTGTTTAGTTTGCATCTGCAAATGTATCGTCGATTGCACGAAACGTTACAAAGTGAGTTGCAAAATTGGTACACATCAATTTATGTAAATGGAAAAATCATTGTTGATGTATGGCAGATTAAAATTCAATGTGCCTCTTTTGACTTTTTATCTGCATTTTTTCGATTGTTGTTCTTATTTAGTTAGTACATCAAATGCTTAGGTGTACATCGTTATAATGTCTCCATGTTCTTTTAAAATGCAGTTTTTTCTTTCGTATCAACAGCATGCAGGTTGTGTTCGGAGACTTGAAAACTAACTGCAGACAAACTTTCACATTCCAGTGGATATCCGTCACAGTACATTCACAGGTGATTAAAGCACTTCCTGCAGACAACGTCACAAAGCCTACAGACAATTGGTTACATGGTTTAGAGCTAATGAGGCATCCGTCCGCCCTTGCATCGGTTGCTTTAGCTATCTAATTGCGCCCAGTTACTACTCAATTGGATCCCGTTTATACCTCGTCTTCCCCTATACATTGATCTTGAGTGGCAATGGCAAAAATGATTGTGATTTTGATTCACAAATCTTTCCAAATGTTGATTCTTTTTTGAGTGACCCGACATTACCAAAATCAAACCGTTCAGACCATTTTATAATGAGCCGTTCGTTTTACTACTGCCCATCATACCTGTTCCAAGTGCTCTACAAAAGAGCTTGGCAAAAGGCACAGCCCTGCTTTAGCCTCAAAACCGAAGTAAACAACGTTCTATATCAAGCAAATCAAGGTGAACAGTAAAAGGTACTGCGTCAGTACTGATGTAAGGACCTTACGGGCGCCAAAATATGGCCGCAACAAGTGCCGTTGGGAACCGCGGAAATCCCTCCCAATCGCCTGGTGCATTTTCAGGCCGCATGCAATTGAATATCATTCAATGTACAAGTAATAGGCAAAGAGATATTGGTAGGCCGTGAATAATCAAACCTCTAAAGACATTTGACAAAGGGTAGTCAGTATATCGTGGACAAAGTATAACTTACAATTTCAAGCAGTAAGAAACGTAACGTTACCACGTCGTAAGACCGGAGCAACCACTAATCGAAGACAATCGTTCGGGGAATTGAAAATCCAGGCAATTAATCCTAAGGTACAAAGTTCTGCAAAATCATCCACAATACAAGTTTGGCGCAACCTACAATGTCGTTAAATAAATATTCAGAAAGTAGCACCGATATTTCGTGCGTACGAAGGTGACTTTTCCAGGGATGATAAATCAGGTGCTTCGCCAGATTCTGGAGCCTATCGCACAAACAACGGGGAATGCGGGGTCACGTCCAAGTAAAGGGCGACTGATAAGAACCTTCATGTTCGAGTTTGAAAGTAATTGTGGAAGAGTGTGTGGTCGCAGACGTAAAAAGTCGTTTTAGAAATTACACATCAGAAGTGGAATTCAATGCAACTACCGGAATGTTTGTGTTTAACACTGACAGATTTAGATTTGCTTCTGATGGGCGCTTAAACTTCTATTTGTTACACTCTCGAAGGTTATTCGTTATACAAGTGGTTCCATTGCTGACGCTATTAGGGCGCGCATGTGCCCAATCGGACACAGGATAGGGCGCTCGAAGCGGATCGTGATGTGCTCCAATGTGCTAGCAGTTGGAGATTTGTTGCCACATCATGAAATTTCTCCACATCAGCAAGCAGTGATTGCGGCTTGTACTCAGCTCCTTCCACAGTCTATTCTGCATCCACATTTCAATCCAATTTCATCTATTAATGTCGATGTGATTTGAATACCGAAAGTTTACCACAAATATAATTTATGCTTGAAAGTGCATAAAACTATACCAAAATTTTGCTTTGACTGCGCTTGCGATCAGCCAAACAAGTGTCATGCCATTGGCTGTCACGTGAGGTCAAATAATCACGCAGTTTAATACAGCCCATTAACTGCATTGCGTGACCTTACGAAACACGCATTTGTCCCCCACGTGACTAAGCATCACCTATAGGTTGATTTGAGGCCTAATGACATTACAGCATTGTCTAAGGTGACAGAGTCTCCGTCTTTATGCTCACATCGCCATGCCACGCATTATGCCCAGCATTTTATGAGACGCGAAAACTATTTACATGTACTTTATGCTGTCAAATAACTCTGCAAAAAGTTAAAAAATAGCTGAGATGGTGCATATTTTTCAGCATGAGCCATTTTCGACCAGCACTGCATCAGCAACACTCTTGTCGTGGCCTGCCAAGAGTTTGCGCCAGGTCCACTTTATTCAAAAGTGTACAAGTTGACTTGATCTCCGCCTCCATCGCCTCTTTTCTCCCCCGCCTTTTCCGCATTCCACTTCCAAAAAGCAATATGCCATTAACAATAGCACAAATTTCCTTTGGACGCAAAATCAATGAATGCAAAAGGGTGTATATTAAGAATGTGTAGAGTACATTACAGCGGGATTGTAGTGATATCTGGCCCACCTAAGGGCCAACTCAAGGGCAAATATCTCGGCCATTGCCATCCGATAAAACCCCGTTTTGTCATCACAATTTAAGCAGTGGACCTTCCAATCGACCGGCAGATTTCCCAGTACGTTGTCTCCTTCTAACCCACCCCGTTAACAGATCACTTCATCCACGCAGTGCAAATGGCTGTGCTCTGAAGTCACTCCATTGGTCATGCTGACGAGGACTAGTGTCTGGTGGTGGGCAACAATCTCTTCGATGCTCTTCAAGTTAAGTCGAGCATTGTTCTAATTCCAGCAACGAAATGCATACAATACAATGTCAGTTGACTTAATCCACTCCCTTAGAGAACCGCTGGCACCTCACCCGTGGCTACAAACCACACTTCCAAAGAAGATAACTCATCATATTGTGATAAACACTTAGAGCTGGGAATCAAGAAGATGGGGTCATGCCTATTGATGATGTCGAGTAAGCATTCACCGTAAGGATAACTCAAAACTCTGTATTGAGGGTAAAAGAAATAAACAAACACCTCTGTCACAAACTTATCCTTTCTGACATCATTATGCAGAGGGTATTGACAAAGAAGTTTGTAGTATTTAACCCGTAATGTAATCGCGCCAAGGATTTCTTCGAAACCGCATGTCTTTGTAACGATCGACTAAACTACTAATGTGAATAAATACCATAGAGCTATTACTACGATGTAACATTCATTTGGTTGAGAGTCCAGAATGCAGCATGACTTGTGTTTTAATCGGCTCCATTTGATTAGAGTATGTTGAGCACCTCTTAATCTCTATTAGTGGATTGCCAAGCACTTGTAGCTTCCGTCCGCCCTCCTTCGGCTTAGACCTAAGAAATAAATGGAGGTGCGTGGTGACACGATACAAGATTTGCACCATAAAAACATGTTTGCTGCGTGGCAGTAGACAGGTGTGTGCGGGTTGCATTTAAAATGAGGCATTCTCACGAATTTCCTTCTCGTGCGTTTGCTGTGCTACCAACTACGCATCATACGTCATTTTTGAGCGTTTATGTTAAGGAAAAGTTTTTTTCAAAACTGAGATCCCTAACCTCCTGCAAGCAGTAATGGCGATCTCATGTCATGTGGACAACTACTAGAAAAAAGGGGGATTGATTGAAAACATTTTTACATCCTCTAAGAGGCGAGAATTCAAAGTCCACCTGGCCTTTAATTATTGGTCCCTATTCAGCACTGCTCAAGCGTTCGCCTGGGCTGTACTGCAGTGTACGCCTATTGCAACCTTTCACTTTTCTTCCCAACCTCAGCAACTGTGTGTGTTTGGACTAGCGGTGGAGCATGGATATGGAATCCCATACTGATGGTGCCTTAATTCACATTAGGTTGTATTTGCAAGCGTAATGGGATTGTATGCGGTTGAGAAGTTTGTCAAGCCTTTGTCTACAGGAGGTAGATTGCGCTCAGATAGGACTCGCTACCAAAATTTTACACAGGGCAACCGATGAGCAGTGAAAAATGCAAGAATACAAACTCTCGAGAGCACTGTAGCAAAGATTTCGACTGCTGCTTCATAAAATGCACCTCATCTTCCTGCTCGAATTGTGTCTTCATTTCCTTGCACATCTCAATGCTGCTCGACTATATTAACGGTGGTAAATGCAATTACTCTTGGAACTGCTGAATGTTTGCTAGGAATAACTGATCCCACTGACGAACTCCGAAGCTTTAATCTATGCTATTCCGACGCCTGACCCGACGTCATTGTATCGCTTAACAGCTGTACGCGATTCTGCGGCGAGGATAATACGTGCCACGTGCTGGAAGCATGACATTCATAGGCAGGAGGCGTCCCCTTATTCTGTTCATAGTCGTCCAGCTGCTGTTTCGATTTCCCTCTGGCCACACCATGCTTCGCTCTTTATTCTATTGCATACATTTGTGCCACTGCTGAAAAGACGAGGTACGGTGCAGCATGGTGTGAATTGCCCAGCGGAAAAAGTGAGCAAAAATAGAACAGACAAAGTGGGTGATATCAAACCGTCTGGCAAGTAATGCTTCTAGTGCTGATAGATCTATCCGAATGGGTGAATGGGTTGGTGAAGAGCTCGCACTACTCCTGGTGACATCGTAAGTCACGCGAGATTGGGAGCTGCAATGCAGTACACGGGGAGAAGGGATGGGAGGTTGATTGCAGCGCCGATGAGAATGGTCTAGTACGAGTCTGTCATCATGATCGAGTGAACGTCAAAGAAAAGCGCAGGTTCTACAAAGAAAATGCATATATCTCAATGTGCATTTGTTTTTTGCCACCTAACTACAATTATGTCTGCTCCAACACCGAATTTATTTGCGTGTAAGACAATTTCTGCTAAACCTCGACTGACTTAATTTCCTATACTTCAAATGCTAAAGCCCTCCAATATATGTGGGCTCGTTAAAGAACGAAGGAGAGAAAATTACCAGCAAGTTTGCAAAAAATTTACGAAAACGGTCTTAAAAGGCCGTTTAGGCGACAAGAAAACAAAGAGGAAGTACATTTCAGTGAGGACCAGAAGTGCACAATCCTATGGCGATAAAGGCGAGCCCATTTGAATAAATTTTACAGTACACTTGAACGACCCACACTCATTTATTGGAAGCCCTGTTTTGAGCCGAAAGGCAACGCTGAATAGGACTAGGATCAAAGTATACCAAGAAGGTATATTTGTAGTTTACAAGAAGGATCCTGTCAAGAAGACAGAAACAGCTTAGTTGGGGTGAAAAATAGAACCGTGAGTGCCTCACAAGACTAACCATCCGCAATTCTACAGCCAATGCTTCAAAGCTCCCAAAGAAGCTTTTGAAAGCTGGCAATAAAGGCTGATTCCAAAAACGTGATACTCGACTGCAGGTGTGTTTGAGGTACAGTGGACCACTTTTACTGGAAGCTGAAGTCAGTTGCCTCGGACCACCCCTACACTTTGCTAATCACAAGGATGGATGAGAATTGCAGAGTAATGCTTTATGCCAAAGTTATCCAAGTCAAGTCTAAAACCACTGCCAGAGTTACTGCAAGGCATTAGTCACTGTTGTTTGCATGCTCAGTCCTACGCCATTGTAACGCCTAACAGCTGGTCATAGCGTGATGGGGTCACGACAGCTAGAAGGGTGGCGGGCTACCTCTGATGGCTTAGTAATAGCCAGACTGCTCTCCCAGCTCCCTCCGATCACATCTTTTCACATTACACGTATGTACGTCTTTATGAGGAAGTCGAGATATGGCACATGATTCTATCCCTTTCGCCTGTGGATTACGTATCGAAAATGCTAGACCATAATTGCTCTTTATTAAAATGTCTTGCAATTGATTGCAGAGAGTAGACTAAGCATCGGATCTCATGCAGTGGTTTAAAACCACATGGTTGAAGTTAATCTCAACGAATGACAGAAAGCGAATTTCGAAAGAAGTTGGCGTGTTTGGAATCGGAGTGGTAAACTCAGAAGAATGGTGTGAGGGCTTGCTTTAAGTGGATCCATACCAGTTAATCACCTGTTACCAAACCCGTGGCTAAATGTCATTGATTGACCCCCGAGTGCCATGGTTTTCTTCACCAGTCATTGCATCAAATCTAGATGGCACTTAAGCTAAATATGAAGTAAAAGAAAGAAGCAAACTGGGTAAATGTATATTTCGTGTCCCACGGGATGTTGTGACGCATTAAAAGATGAGTCAACTCAGAAGATACTGTCTTTGGTGGCCAATGGACACACTGATAACTGTGCGTATTTTCATTTTGGACACAACCAAAATCAGTGGAGATGCAGGTGAAAAATTCAGACTAAAAATTCTCTGAATATTTGATGAGGGAGCATGATTATGCGGGAGGACCTTACAATTCGTCGGTATCACAACATGAAATAGATTTCCATCCATTACCACAAGCTGCGATGTATATGTCAGTGAAAATCAGTGCGGTGTCAGAGTGCCTACTTAGTGAAAGCGCATTCGCATACATATTGCCTAACTAGAGGGATGACTGGAAGATTGTAGGGCATGGTTGGGAAAAACAGGGACAAGGCAAAATAAGAAGAGAGGGCAATTGAGAAGAAGTGGACACCAGTGATGCAAACAACGACGTCAGGGTATGCAGAGAGCGTAACGTTAATGCCGATCTAGTGTAAAGTAACGAAGCCTATCATTAAAAACTGAGGATTAAAAGCATCAGAGAAAAAGGTTCGATAACAAATCTAATGCAAAAAATTGCAAACATAGGAAAAGAAATCTTAAAAAATAAAAAAAAATCAGCAAAGAAAGGCACGAGTAGCAATGTAAAATCCGATAATTAACACAATAAGGGGTGGGATGTAGGGACAGGCATTGAGGTCAACCAATAAAACAGATTTAAAATGAGAGTGACCAAGGCAAGACCAATAGAATCGGAGAGACAAAAGTATATAAAGAATAGCAGGACGATAACATTCATTACGGAGGATAAAAAGAACGAAGAGAGAATGCAGTGCCACAGCATCGACAAGGGAGAGAGCACTGATCCAAACATTCGTTCCGCCAAAAAAATCATCCACAACTGGAGACGAGACGTGAGCAGTGCAGCATTAGTGAAGTGAGTGAGCGAGTGTGGCGCTAACCAACAACACTGACAGACATTCCTCAGTGCTGTTGCTAACGCGCCATGCTCTCTCACACCACACTCCTCTCTCTTTTCCTTCTATCATCTATATGTCTCATCCCCTACCCACACCCTTCATTCAACTCCTCACTCTCCCACTCTCATTCCCTCTCCCACACTCACATCTACCCACACAACCACCCACCCACCAACCCACTTACTTACCTACTCTACGTGTCTCACTCTATCTCCACTTCCCTAGGTGTCTACCGATCTCTCTGCCCCTGTCTCCGCTGCCACGTTGGTTGTTGCAATTGAGAAGCGCCAACATTCTCCTCCACATACACCTCCTGCTGTTGCATCTGCTGCTGCTGCTACAGCTACGGCTACTGGTACTGGTAGTAGTGCGCTTGCGCACAGTGTGCTCCAAAGCATCCTCCACAACTGGTGATGAGACGTGAGCAGTGTAGCATTAGTGAAGTGAGTGAGCGAGTGTGGCGCGACCCAACAACACTGACAGACATTCCTCAGTGATGTTGCTAGCGCGCCATGCTCTCTCACTCCACCCTCCTCTCTCTTTTCCTTCTATCATCTATATGCCTCTACCCCCTGCACACACCCTTCATTCAACCCATCACTTTACCTACTCTCACTCCCTCTCCCACACACACACACTTCCACCCACACAACCACCCACCAACCCACTTATCCACTCTACGTGTCTCATTCTATCTCCAATTCTCTAGGTGTCTCCCAATCTCTCTGTCGCTGTCTCCACTGCCACGTTGGTTGTTGCAATTGAGAGGCGTCAAAAATCTCCTCCACCTATACCTCCTGCTGCTGTCTCCGCTGTTCCTGATGCTACTTTTACTTGAAATCTCTTTCTTTTGTATTTGTTAGGACCTCTAGTTTACCTAACGTTCTTCGGGCCATGCCGGAAATTGATGCCTATTTACTTGTTCTGCTTTTATTTTGAAATGAAATCTTCAGAAATGTCTTTTTGTTTATCCTGCTGCTATGAAACCCGACATATATAATGGAGACAAATTGAATGCGGTGGAACGAAATACACTTGCTACATGCGCGTGTCACTGCTCGGCTCCAGATTTGGTGGTTACCTAATAAATGTCTCCAGTGCTTCTCAAAAATTCTAACGGCTACAATGCAAGGAGGAAATTATTTTTACCGTCATATACCAATAAGTTGGTGATCCTCAATGCAGTTTACGAAAAACCTAAGAAATGATGGATCAGGTAACTGAAATCGGAGCATTTGCATGTGCAAAGCATAGGCTGCCTATAATGCTGTAAGCGGTGCAAGACGCACCCTCAAATTTGCTTTTAGACATCCACAACCCGATTTAGGCTTCTGCTGATGCACATTGTAAAGCCATTCTTTAATGGGCCCGCTACTTCAATCACTTCAATTACATCGCTCAATACTTCTCATTGGTAAGTATTTCTTGAAAAAGGTGATGGGAATGAGGCGATAGGGTGTGAAGTTGTACCTGAAGTGATTGCTCTTGCAACACTAATTGTTTCATCAATGTACATACGCTTGTGTATTTGTTTAGGGACTTGGCAAGATTTTATATATAAATCCTGAACATGAAATATCTAGCTTTTGGAAGTTAACGAAACAGGGAACAATCGCTAGTACAATTCACGACCGCATTTGAATAAAATTATAAAATAACTACATTTCAGAAGTCCCTTCCTCATGGGATGAAAAACGTCCAAGCGAGGGTGCGAGTCACGCGCACATGCAAAGATGAAAGGTGGTGCAATCCGAGGCGACGCCATGTGCACGGGATATATGGAATCGAAAAATGCGTAAGAAGGCAGCAAATGAATCGAAGCGAGTAAGGTTAAGCATAGAAGAGTGTGGATGAATAAACTGTGAGAATTCGAACTTGTAACCACGATAGGGTTAACATGGCAGTGTAATTTCTCTCATGTAATTTTACTCCTAGGCATGCATGTGTAATTAGAGATAGCAAGTTCTGCAAAAGCAAAAGTTACAAGTTTTTGTGATGTACTCAGTGGTAATGCTGGGGTCGCCTTTGCCAGCATGTCACAACCGGACATCATGAACTGCTCAATCGTTCGCCTCAACTCCTCATGCGTACCCCTCGTCGAAGGGGTGCGTAATCAGTTGATGCCATGCGCACGGTGATGGCCACTGCTTTATTTATCCGCTAGCGTTAAGCATACTATGTTTGCGATCTTTGGTTTCTTACATAATTGCTTCGTGCGAGGAAAATCAGTAAGTTTGGGGAATCCTCTATCCTCTCCCGGTTCTCGCAAGGTGTATACGAATGCGTATCGCTCCGTAGACACTGTGGCATTGCATTAATTGACCCAATAGTCTACATTGGCTTGGTACACCAAGATATACACCTCTGCTTGTAGTAATGGGTGGAACTCGAGTTCATTTTGCGATACTGAGGAACCGTAAGTTTCTCACGTATGATCATGCTCCCTCATTAACCATGAAGGAAATTTTTAGTCAAGAATTTCATCTGCATTTCTGCTGCTATAATGTGAGTCTAACATAAACAAACGCACACTTACCGGAGCCTCCATTAGCCACCGAAGGCATCATCTTCTGATCTGCCTCATCTTTCAAGGCACAAAATGTCTATTTAACTAACTCGCTTCCTTCTTTTACTTCACATTTAGCTTTAGTGCCAATCGAAGTTGATAGAATGACTGGTGAAGAAAACCACGACTCTTGGAGGTCAAACCATGGGATTTAATTGAGAGCAAGCCCTCATGTCATTCTTCTGAATCCACCGCTCAGACGCCAAAGATGTTACCTTCCTTCGACATTTGCTTTCTGTCATTCGTTGAGATCAACTTCAATCATGTGGTTCCCGACCGCCGTATGCGACCAGATGCTCCATTTACTCTCTATAATCAATTATGAAGTTTTCTGATGAAAAGTAACTATTATCGCATATTTTTGGTGCTTAACAGACAGGAAAAATGGATAGAATCATGTTTCAGATCTTGACCTTCTCATAAAGACGTGCATATGTGTAATGCGAAAAATATGGAACGAAAATTTGATTGGAGGAGAGTTGAACCAGCAGTCGAGCTAGTACTAAGCGATCACAGATACTGCGCCTTCCTGGCTGCCGTATCCCTCCACACTATGACCAGCTGTTAGACGCTATAATGGCCTAGGACTGAGCACGTAAACAACAGTGACTAGCGCCTTGAATTTGTCAGTTGAATGAGCTATTCCTAGTTAGTGAAACCTTTTTTAAAACATAGTTAAAATTCATTGACATGAGCAATAAAACAAAGGAACGATTTCAGATTTAAGCGACCATTGATGGCAATAATACAAGCACCCTGCAAAGTTCAGCACCATGGCGAGCCCAATTGTCTATGGGTTGTCTTTCAAAACTGTCACGAGATTGTTGCAATTCAAGACGCAATGCAAAGTTCAAGTGAACGTGATGCGCTTGTGTTGCCTTTGTCTGATGCGAGTGAAAATCAGTGTTGCCACAACTTTGAACTCAGGCGCTGATACTCATAGCTTCACGTTCAGAGGTAGTGAAAGCGCATTGGAATTGAAGCGAAGGCGCCAGTTCATTGTAAAATTTTCAGCTAATTAGAGTGTTGTCGTAAATCCAATCGAGAAGTGAAAGCATGACCCCGACTGCGTGACCATTTAGGTCAAATGTTACCCAATGCATGCCTAATTTGAACACTCAAAAGTCCCCATTCCATTAGTAGTCACTCAGTCTCAACCTGTGAGGTATTTTGTCGTTGTACTGATCACATTCTTAAGAATCGCGACAATTCGCCTATTTATCACTTCATCACTGATGTTTTTGTGCTTTATTAAATCACTGCGCAATTCGTACGCATGGACGCTTTGCTCTCATCAAAATGATTAGCTTAGTTTAGCCATTTTTCTGTCCTATAAGATCAACTTCAATGTGGCTCATGGTAACAAGTGGGGTCTCCCTTGTGCAACTGCTGTGCAGTAACTTCAAAAGTGGTTCTCGACTTGATTTTGCTGCCTGAAGTCGTAAAACACCATATCAAATAATGGGTTCATCGTACTACAATCCCTATCCACCCTTGTGATTGGCATAAAGCAGAGAGAGCCCGAATTAACTGACTTCACTTTGTCTTAAAAGCAGTCTACTGTACCTCAAACGCACCTGCAGTCAAGGTGAACATTTTTTCGGAACAGCCCTTATTGTCAGCTTCAAAAGGCTTCATCAGGATTACTAAACGATTTTGCGTTAGAATTGTAGGCTAATAATTTTGTGAGACGGAAAGAACTACTTTTCAACCAAACGAAGCTGGTTCTGTCTTCTCGAAAGAATCCTCCTTGTAAAATATAAGCCCCTCTTTGGAGCATATTTCGATCCTAGTTTTATTCAACGTTGTCCTTCGACTCAAAGCATGGTTTTCAGCAAACGGATGTGGCTCGTCCACACGCAACATAAGATTTGTCTAAAGGAGCTGAATGGAACTTTCTCCCCGTTTCTTTTGTCATCTAAACAGCGTTTTAATGCCGCTTTCGTGAAGTGATTTTGCAAACCTTTTGGTAAATCCCCTCTGCGATTCATTATCGGGCCTTTACTAAAAGGTTTTCGTGTTCGAAATTAAGGGAAAGCATTTTATTTCAGGCTTAGAAGAAATTATTTTAGGCGGGAACATATTCGGTGTTGAAGTGGCCCTGGCTGAATATATGTGGCACCAAGCAAATGCATGTTGAGAAATTTTACTGGGTTCATTGTAAAACCTGTGCCTTGCTTTACGAAGTCCATCTAACCCTAATGACAGACTCATATTCTCCCATTCACGTTGGCGCTGCAATCAACCTCTCATCCCTTCTACACGTGTACAGCAACACTGCTTCCAATCTCGTGAGACGTATAGTGTCACTAGGAGTAGCATGAGTCATCCACCAACCCATTCACCCAATCGCACAGATCCATCAGTATTAGAAGCATTAGCTGCTAGACAATCTGATACTACTTTCTTCTTTGTTCTAGTTTTTGCTCACTTTGCCTGCCGGGAGATGCACGGGATGCTATGCCGTGTCTCGTCCTTTTTGCAGTGGCACAAATGTATGCATTGATATAAATAGCAAAGCAGGGAGTCGTAACAGCAGCTGGACGATTACAAACAGAGCAGAGGGACGCCCTCTGCCCCTGACCCTCCAGCATGTGGCATGTGACCGCTGTAGGCGTTACGACATCGGGCCATGCGTCTGAATAGCAACGCTTGATGCTCCAATGTTTGTCAGTGGCATTAGTTACTCTTAGCAAACATTCAACAGTCTTGAGTGTAATTATACTTTCCCTCGCCAATACAGCCGAGCATCATTGAGATGTGCAAGAAAATGTAGACACAAGTTGAGTAAAAAGATGAGGTGCATTTTATGAAGTGGCAGTCAAGACTTTAATGCAATGCTCTCGAACATTTGCGTTCTCGCGGATTTCACAGCTAATCAGTTACCTTGTGTCAAGCTTCGATAAGGAGTTGTAGGTGAGCACAATCCACCTCCTGCAGACATGAGACTTGACAAACTTCGTGATCGCATACAATTCGACCACATTTACAAATGCAACCTCTTGCCCAACACATAAAGACAAGAGGTAGTCTAAGTAGAGGCACACGTTGAGGCGGGTGATGGGCACAACATTAAAGTTTCAAAGCCACTATTTCCCTCATCACTTCAAAATAAATGGGAATTAAAGCACCAACAGTATGGTAATTCCATGTTTATACACCTCGCTCATCACCTCAAGCTCAAACGAACGAAGTCGCCGATATTAAGAAGACTAGTAGAAGTTCTGGAAGAGGGTATACGCTGCAGTGCAGCCCAGGCAAATGCTTGAGCGGCCTAGAAAAGGGGCTGATAATGCCAAGTGGAATTTGAATTCTCGTTACCTGGAGGATGTAAAAGTGTCTTTAACAAATCGCCCTCTTTTAAAGCAGGCGTCTCTACGAATTGAGATTGCCGCAATCGCTTGCAGGAGGTTGGGCATCTCAGCTTTGGAAAACACTTTCCTTTGACATAATCTCTGCATAGTGGTGTCCAATGACACGTTGGTGGCGCGACAATCGCACGAAAGGAAAATTGAAAGAAACGTCTCATTCTAAAGGTGTGTCGCATGCACCTGTCTACTGCCACGCAGCAGACATGTTTTCTGGTGCAAATCTTGTACTGTGTCACCACGCATCCCATTTAGTTCCCAATTCTCATCAAAGGAAGGCGAAAGGACAAACGCAAGCCACAAATGCTTGGTGATCCACTGAGGGAAATTGGGAGGGGTTCAACATGCTCTGATCAAATGAAGTTTACTGAAACACAGGTCATGCTGCACTCTGGACTTGCAATCAAGTGGCCGTTACAGCGCAGTAATAGCTCTACGGTATTAGTTCACACCAGTGGTTTAGTCGGTCGTTACATGGGCAAGCGACTTTGAAGAAATCCTTGGAGCGACTACATTACCGTTGGGATGCTGCAAACTTCTTCACCAATACCCTCTGCATAATAATGTCAGAACGGATAATTGTACGACGCAGGTGCTTGCTTATTCCTTTACGCTCGATGCAGAGATGTTGAGTTATCTGTACGGTAAATGCTTATTCGACATCATCAATAGGCATAACTCCATCTTCTCATCAAAGTGATTAGCTTACTTTAGCATTTTTTTATCTTCTAGGAATTACCTTGTGCAATTGCTGTGCAGTAACTCTATAGGTAGCTCTAGACTCGACGCAGACTTGTTGAGTTAACTGTGTGGTAAATGCTGTCTCACCAGCAACAACAGTTTATGACCACATCCACTTGATTTCCGACTCCAAATGCTTAATACGCTTCGCCGAGTTCATCCAGAGAAAATACTTGACGGCCAATAGTTGCGGTATCTTCCTTGGGAGCATTGTTGCTCACCACCGGGAAAATATTAATAGTTCTTAAACAAACTGGATTAAAGCAATTGACATTGTGTTGTACGTATTTGGCCATCGGAATTAGACAATGTTCGATTTGGCTTAAGGGGTATTGGAGGGGTTATTGCACACCCTCAGACACTAATTCTCGTCAGCATGTCTGATGGAGTGACTACAGAGTACAGTCACTTGCACTGCGTGGAAGAAGTGGTCCGTTAATTAGGTGGAGCTGTAGGTGATGTACTGAGGAACCTGCCAGTCGATTGGAAGGACCACTGCTTGCAGTGTGATGAAAAAACTGGAGTTTCATCGGATGACATTGGCTGGAATATTTGCCCTAGAGATGGCCACCAGATGGGCCAGATCTCACTAGAATTCCCGTTGTAATTTATCTGCACATTCTTAATACGCATCTGTCATTTTCATTGGTTTTGCCTGCAAAGTATATTTGTGCTACTTCAAATTACCCACTGCTTTTTGGAAGTGAACTACAAAAAGAAGGGGGGGGCGAGGGAGATGGTAGCGAGAAGACCAAGTCGATTTGTACATTTTTGAATAAAATGAATATGATGCGAACACTTGGTAGGCTGCGACAAGTGTCTTTGACGCAGTATTCGTCAAAAATGCCTAGCGCAGAAAAATGTGCCCATCTTAGTTAATTTCTAAGTTATTTACAATTTTATTTGACCCCATGAAGTGCATGCAAATCGCTCTCATGTCCCATAAAATGCTGAACTTATCGTGTGGCATGTCGAAGTGAGCGTGAAGACGGGGGCTTTGTCACCCAGACAGTGTTGTAATGCCATCTGACGTGCCATCTCATCAGGCTTCATATCAAGGTATAGGTGAAGCTTAGTCACGTGGGGAACAAATGCGTGTTTCGTGAGGTCACACGACGCAATTGATGAGCTGTATTAAGCTGTGTGGTTATTCGGTTTCACGTGACAGCGAGGGGCATGACATCCATTTGGCTGGATCGCGAAAACAATCAAAGCAAAGTCTTCACGTGGTTTACCCAAGTTGTAGGTGTCAAATTATATCTGTGGTAAACTTATGATGTTCAAATAAAAGCGGCATGGATGAGTGAAATTGGATCAAAATGTGTTGCCATCTGATGTTTGCGGCATTTTGCTAGAACATTCTAATCATAATCTCATTTCGGCGCTATCACACGGTGTAGGATAGGCTGTAGAAGGCGCTAAGGCTAAGCCGTAATCACTGCACACCAATGGCGAGGCATCCCATGATATCGCGCAAAATTCCCAATCACTAGCACGTTGGAGCACATCACGATCCGCTTCAAGTGCACACTCCTGTGTCCGATTGGGTACATGCACGTCTTAGCAGCGTTGGAAATGGAGCTACCCGCAATGCAGACCATCTTTGAGAGTTTAACAAATAGAGATTTAAGTGTCTTTTAGAAGCCCAAATGAAAATGACAGTGAATAGCGCATACGTTCCGATGTTTAAGGCGAATTCTATCTTTAATGTGCATTTTCTAAAACGACTCGCTTTATGTCTGTGAACAAACACTCTCCTGCAATTATCTTCAAATCCCCATACGAAGGCTCCTATAAGTCGATCATTACTTGGACGTGTCTTTGCAATCTCTATTGCTTGTGCTATCGGCCCTACAACCCAGATAAACACCTGATCCATCACGCAACGATTGAGTCACCTTTGTGTACACGAAATCCATATTTGCCAAGATTGCAAAATATCAGTTCTACTTTTTGGGTGTGCATTTTGCTACATTATGGTTTACATCGAGCTTTTGCTGTGGGTGAATTATTGAAATTCTGCATCTTAGGACTTTTGTCTGTATTTTAACGCAGCTTCAATTAACTTGAATTCTTTCTTGGATCCAAACTGATGGACTTGACTGCCATTCTTGCTCCAATCCTAAGCCCCTTTGCTTGTCTGTTTCCGACAAGAAAACGCGTAAAATGACTTGAAAATGGATTGGGTGTAAAAGGTTAGTTTTATTTTGCCAGCTTTGTAAATAGGGAGGAATAACTCGTTTCGATACCTCACTCTAAAATCCATTTTTGGAATCATGAGTAGTAACGGGTGACAAAGAACGCAAGATGCTGATGCAAGCACTGGAAAGGGAGGCTAAATTTTGTGATGAAAACTTTATGGGTTTTAGCAGTCGACTTATTCCGTCCCTAAAATAGTTTTAGAATGATCCACTTTTTCGTTTTTGGATTACGGGTTGTGCATCACAAATTTTTTCCTAAGGCCGCAACAAACATCAGTTTGAAACAGTGTGATGAAGAAAGCAATGAGCACTAAGAACTGTACATACCGGTAGGATGCTGTTTGGCTATGTTTAAAAACACGTAGACTTTTAGCCCCAGATAGCTGAAATTCTATTTAGTACACTGCCAAAGAGCCTTGTCCATGCCTGGTCATTCTTTTTCCAGGGCTAATGTAGATGTGTCTTCTATGTTAGCGTTGAAGACTCACGCAAAGTCTCAGGGTGGGATGCTGCTTCATCTAAAGCGCATGCAAGTCTGATCCTTACACAATTACTGAGACTGCTTCAACTGATTAGTGAGGATGGAATGTACTAATGACGATGGAGCATGAAGAGACAGTGGATGAGCTGAATGGATGGCTGAAGTAGTGTTTAGCAGGAGGAGGCTCAACAAACATGACAAACGAATGAAGTGTGTAGGATGAACAAAAGGCAAACAACTTTTGCATGAATATTTATGACTCACTCTCGTATCTGGGCATTCTCCCACAAATAGCGAGTCATACTAGACCGGTGACGTGCGTTGCTTATTGTAAGAAGCAAAACTTAGCTAAACAAATGGGTCCATTAGGGTACAGATAGAAAAAGAGTAAAGAATAAAGGAACAGTGAAAGATAAGAAGCGTACTACCTTGGTATGCTCTAACGCATTTGATCACATGTTATAAGTCGTATTCTACTAAAAGGTTGTAGAGTAGTAGTGCTCATCAGATTTTTGCGTAATTCTTGGTGCATCAGCAGCGGTTTGATTTTTGGTAAGAGGCAAGATCAACGCTTTCAACACAAAGTTAAGTTAGTGGTGCCTTATCATTTTCTTTTTCCCTCGCCTCAAATCAACAGACCAATTATACATTCCACCGATTTCTAGCAATTAAGTCATCACCTTTCATTCCCTTTTAAAGGCAGCCTTTGCCTATGCAGTTCTATACCGCGATCAGATGTGCGGATGTCGTCGAGACGCACCTCTCTTTATTTGATAAATTTAAGGTGCTAAATGTCTAAAATGGAGGCGACAGTGACCAACTGATGATAAAAGGTGGCTAAGCCATTTGTACATAAGATGGCCCTGCTTTGCAAGGCGTCGTATATAAAACCTATTGTTGGTGCAGGGGCGACCCATCGTCCTTGAGGATGCAATGTGTTTGACGATTTTTCCTTTTTCAAACTAGCTAGTGCACTTGTTTGTTTGGAATTTAATTGTGATCAATTGTCAAAGGTAATTTCCAGTCGATTAAAACCGCTCTTAATGGCTTAGGCGGGAATCTGTCAACGAAAAAGGGAACATTTCGCAAGCGAAAGCTTTTGCTTTTTAGTTAATACAGACAACTCTACTAAGCAGGCTAGTAGCTAGAGACCAAACGATAGCCGAGATGTCAAACAAGACGCTAACATTTGAAGATGAACGAATTGACATTCCGGCATCCAAGCAAGGGTTAAGGGAGTTGCAAGGGGTGCTGCTAGCGTATTGCAGCACCGGTGGCTGGATAGCATAATGACACAGACAGATTTGTAGCACAGACCCTTCGCAGCGCATTATATCTAAGCGGATGAATAGGAGCGCAACGTTGCTGCTGTGCTATCACGAGTTCAGCGACGACCACGCAGAATCCCGGTCCTTCCTATGTGCCCCTAAACACACAAAAGGAGTGTTAGGTATGATAAAAGATAAAAAATTTTCGCAGGTATTGTTAACAAATTTAGGAAACATAATAAAAATGACTTACAATTTACGCAAAAGTTGGCAGTGGTTTCTTCAAATTTAACTTTTGGCAGGGCATTTTTACTAGACTTCAAATACGATTCTATGGTCCCAATTATTTTTATCACAGAAGTTACTTAATTGTAAGCCCTTTTCTAGATTTTTTATTACTGCCTGCTAATTTTTTGAATTAATTTTTGCTTGCCTCTAGTGTTTCTTATGGTTACATTTATGGAAAGTGATAGAATAGTACAACACTTGGGTTTCATTCAACGTGCCTAAAAGGCGAGAGGCAGAAACACAACGTGAGTATCTCGATGCATGCAAAAATCGTCCTATAACCCCTTGCTAATGTATCATCGATCCACCTTTTTGTATAGGAATGCAAAGGTGTCTCAGAACAATCAAGCTTCTCGTATTAGGCATAGGCGCAGGATTGAGGTGGAAAATGAAGAAATTCTCGCTAAGTTAGCCGGTATGAATAACGTACAGAGGATCTAAAGCGGTGTTAGTATGAATTATGGGAATGCTGCCTGTAAAGAATGAACAAGTAGACAAGTTGTTTACACTTAAACCGAACACACATCACTTGGAGTTAGCATAGCAATAAAAATGCAGCATAAAAACTGATGCGCTTGTTGTCGATTTAAAACTGTCTTGCCTATGGCCACTCTGATAGTCATTGTGCCTTCGTCGGGCGGACTGGCCTCTTAACCACGTTAGTAGCTTCAATCCTGTCCACACATCCCTTGCGCTCAGACTATACATCTAGTCCGAATTCTTTAAAGACGGACTCGACTTTACTATCCATATACACGGAGGAGATACCGAGGACAAATTAACGTCGCGTCTCCAGTGCAAAGAACACTCGCAGTGTCTCTCATAGTCATCATGCATAGAACGTTTAGCACGAATAGTCGAAACTCAAATGGCAAAACCTACTTAGTTCTTCGCTTTTTGGACTGAGGAAATGATAATACTGGATTTGATTTTCTTATGCTGCCTTTGTGTCCATAACGTCTACTCATTGTTAAGTTCGGTGATGCATTAGAATGTCAGGATGATATTGACTGCCTCGACTATTCACTGCTACGCGGTGCCTTTCTCCAGCACTTGATGCCTTGGCCTGTCAACACTACTAAAAGGTTACAAAGTAGCCATCGCATGGCAGCATCAGCGTATTAGTCGACTAGGAAGAGTTTAAATTAGTGTTAGGATATGGGGAGCACACCAATAAACAAGGAGACATCCATCAAACCCTGGCTCAAATTAATTGCAGAATAGCAGCTTTGTCACCACACAATAGGTCAATGCAATACAAGATGACGGCCCAACACTGGGTTTGGATGGACTGGGTAGCGTCTATTGTGACTGCAGCATGTAAAAAGAGTGTCTATCTATCGACTTGTCTCTATTCCAATCAAGCATGATTGGAATTATCCTTAATTCACATTTAGCTTCAACGTTTTACAGGAAGGGCTATAAAAACTTTGATGAATCTCTTGACTAAAGCAGAGTAGCAGTAAGGTGCTGCGCACTTAGCAAGATTTCACTTGTCACCCTGTAAGGAGTTCAATCACTCTAATGGGTTCCATTTACCCTCAACACAAGGTGACGATCAGTGCTTTGTCTCATGCGATACCGCCTACGACTTGCGATACGTTCGGGTAAGGTTAAAAGAAACTTGCGACTGCCCACGTCTACTTTCATTACGCTGTGTCAGTAGAGCGCATCAGCAACCTATCCACCAAAGAGCCATTATTATGCTCTCTTAGCCTGGCACTGAGACTTCCTAAGAAAAGAGGGATGAGAAATAGGATAAGTTAAAGTGGGTAAGGATAGTACCACCGGTACACGCATATTAAATGATCACCGTTTCTCTATCCTGCGCAATAAAACATTATGACAGCGCAGCGCTAATAGACACACAGAAGGCACAGTGGATGCACTGAATGCACGCATTGCTCTATTTTGGCATTTTTCTCTACTTTTCCATGTGAGTTAGACGCGAAAGGAGGTGAAGCAATAGTGGAAGGTTGAGAGCCTTCCAAGAATACGAGTTAGAGCTCTGACTACGGCTTTGCATGCTGATAGAAAGTGTTCAAGGAGGTACTGCTCTGATTTTACGGTCCGTAAATGAGGCGTTGGAACGTAGTAGGAGCGTCTGCTTACTCACCATTTTACTATCCTCTTATCCACTATTTCCCATTCGACATTTTCAGGGACTTGGCCAAAGCACCAAATAGAAAAGAGCTAAGTCCATTTGAATGAGAGAATTATGCCTCTAAGAGTGTCGCTCACGCATCAGAAGTAAGGATAATAGCCAAGTAATTTGTCGTTGCTGAAATTTTGGGACGCAGCGCTGGTACAGATTGGTGTACAGACCGGGTGGATTGGGAAGCGTGTGAGGGCATTGAGGGTAAGGTCGCAAGTGAAGTAGAAGACAATGGGAAGGAATTGCTTGCGAAGAAACAGTCACCCGAAATGAACGCACGCACCTAGGACTTATGTCCTCCACACAGTACACCAGCTTGCATCATGTTCGTTTTCTATAGTTTTTCATTGCTTTTTTATAGGCATCGCTTCCCCTGTGATAAATTCGTATCAGTACGAGGCACTGATTACCTTAGGCTCATTCTTACCACCCCCACACCATTACCAGTCCATTTTATGGTGACGCTATTCGCATCCTTACTCCGAAATATTGCTGGACCACCGCGACGGCTGATGAGAATAAGGTCTTCTCAGATGGCAAGAAAAAAACGAATTGAATTGTTTAACATAAAAGGGGTATGATTGCTACTACTGCAGTACTGTTCACCAACGTATTATATCCATCGATTTGGACTGTGTCCGCAACAGAATTATTTCCTTGACCTTAATCATCAGCTATGATCATTCAAATAGGGGAACCCGTGTTTGGAGTGATCCTATTGAATCTACCGCAAGAATGCACTCAGTGCAGGACTCAGCGAACTAAGTCAGGTAGTCTGCCTTAATTGCAAAGTGACGGGCGATCTAATGCTCTCTTGTATGATACCCACACCATATTGTGCAGTGTGATCTTATGTCCCACCTTCCAGTTGTTTGCTATTGCAAATGGTAAAAGGGCAATACAAGCTGTGGTGAAACCCATACGATGCCTGGTCATTCAAGTTTGAATTTCGGTTCCACCAAAGCCTGTCAAAATATTCAGGCTATATCTCATTACCTGTTAAGGACTTAAAAAGCTGTGGAAGTGCGAGGTGAGGATTATGGGGCTATCAGGTGAAATCGCTCATGCCACAATAAGCATGCTGTTTGATTTAAGTGGAACCCAAGGAAGAAAACGAATTGTTAGTCCTAACAGCACACAATCTCTAGCAGCAGAATGCGCAATATGTTAAAAGAAGGTAAAAAGATGCTTAAAAGCCACTCAACAGTGCCTTTGAGCATCGGGTAGGGTAGCCACACCCCGTGTTTAGTTCCCTCTTGGAAAACACTACAGAAAACACGTAGGTATTATTGAGACTGATAGATCAGAATTCTGCTTAAATCGAGTGCTTTAAAGGTCGTGTCCAGTCTCCTTAAAGACCGCTTCTATGCCTACGATGGAGAGACTTCTTGCAAATACCTCGAAGGCGTGGATCCCGTCAATGATGCAATGATATTGCCTGTAAATGCTCCAAGCCAGGTAAAAATGGTGTTTGTTTTACAAGAGAATTTTTCATTATTGTGTAGCTTACTACCACAAAGGCTGCCGTAAGCACTGTTCGCACTTTTTTCGTTATGTAGAAATGGACGCATGATGCTCTTGTATACTGTTATAAAGTGGGTGCTGATGCATTTGTGCTGGAGAATGGACACCGCAAGTGCATTCTTAGTGGAACTTCACTACATGACCACGGCCGTGGCATGCGGTTGCGACTCGAAATGGCTGCATAACAATAGTTTGCTATTTTGTGCAGAAGGGAATACTCAAAGCCTTGAAGATCTGCATGTGTAGCATAGCTGCCATTGATGTGCCTTCTAGCTTGCCAAAATGCAGAAATGTTTGATATGAAAATAGGTTCTACCCTCAGATTATTCCAACATTCCCCTGGTGGGTTCTACTCACCTGACAAATAACCACTTTTATGCACAAACCATTTGTTGTCAGCCATTTGCATTTGTGTCTCGAACTTGCCAAAGTTCAAGGAAGACATCTCAATTCGCACCTCATCGTCTGCTGTCCTTATTTACCAGAATTGGTATCGAAGTTAAAAACAGAGAGCAATTGGTTGAAATTATCAACAAAGGAGTAGCAATGTGTGCGATAGGTAAAAAAGGGAACAAACAAAAACCTCAACATTGCCATCACACAACCAGAAACAGTAAATTAACTACACATTTAAAGGGAGGCAAAGGGAAATTTGAATTAAATACTGGCTGCTGTTAAGCCTCAGAGCGAAAAAGGGTTACGACCTCGCGCAACTTAGTTGCTAGCAAGTGTGGAGAGCAGTTGGCTAGAATAAATGTATCAAATTGTGCGGTCTGTAGCAAAGCCAGGCTAATCGCTTGCTTCACAGCAAGTATTAAGTAAAAATATGCTCTCATTTATCCGCTTCATTCATCCGAACTCTGCTAATGGCACGGACAAGTTCAATTTCAGATTTATTTTGTAAACTTGCAGTGAGTGTAATGGAGAGGCTTCCTGCACACCTGTGAATCGAGATTTGCAAATACCTCGATGCCACAGTTATCGTCAATATGTGTGAAACGATGACCAGTGCAAAGCCAATTCTTAAGTCTTTCTCTATCAGAGAATTCTGTGCATTTGCATAAGACAAATGGAGCTAGTGGGCGCAAAACTTTGTTGCATGCTGTATTCGACACTTGCAGTTGCAGGCAGTGAGGCTGAATCAGTAGCAGAATTAAAGGCAGAGGAGAAGGTTCTTTGCAGGGCTATTCGATGCTACAAAGAAGGTTGTCGATTCCTGTTTTGTGCATTAACCACTGCTCATCTAATCGTGGCAGGATCATGCACTTTTTGATGCTTGGACATAGCATAACGGAGTGAGATCTCTTCTTTCCTTTTATAAGGACACTCAACGATTTGAACTATAAGCGCGGCTAGCAATTATATTAGAATTGTTGCTTTGGCGTCGGTTGGGTTGAAACAGTCGCTCTTGTGTTTAAATTTGGCAATCATTTCACGCTGGACAATTTAGCATAGGATAGTGCTCAGTATCATAGGTCCCTTAAGACTTCCACCCTCCGTGCATTTGACGGTGTGGCGTACATGATTGATTCTGCGCTGCACTGCCACGTTAGATGCAGTCTTCCAATTGAAATTGAAGCACCTTATCAACAGTATCACCAAAAAGGCTGCCAATGAAACAGCTCGGCCTTCAATGCTGCTCATCCGGGACACGGAATCTAAAGAGACAGAAAACTTTACCTCTAGGGGTGGTTATTTTGAGTGTCTTATAATTATAATTCACAGACTCTACAAAATTACACTGCGTAGGTGCGGTGGGTCTGCAGCGAGCCACTCGCCTTACAACTGGTGGAGGGTATATCATCTGCACCAGCAGGGTAGAATGCTCGTAAACATGGATGAGGAGATTCAAATGGAAATCACCAACTCCATTGTGGAGGGAAGCAGCCAAGACTAAAGTACTTAGCACCATAATGTGTAAGCTCATTCACTTGCGATGTGATTTGAGTGAAAACCATGCCCCTTCATTTATTTCTGCTGTTCAACAATTTGCTTTTTACGTAGTGTAATGGTCAGAAGTAAATTTTAACAATCATTTCCAGGCTGGGTTCCGTTCTTCCGGTTTTGATAAAGCGAGTGTCATTAAAAATTCTCCCCTTACGTGTTTTTGTGTTAAACAGGGACTTGCAGTACTCCAAGATACCAATAAACACCTCATCCAGAAAAATACGAAAAATGGTTCCATATCAACGTACGGCTTAAAAAGTCGCGGGGACGCTGCGGTCAGTAGAAGCCACGCTAAGCCCTTTGTGAGTGAGCATTGATACGAAACATGAGCGCGTTCACTCAAGATATTCACCTGAGTTCGGCTATCAGTGATTGCACCACAATTTGAGAATCAGTCCTATTAGATGCAATTGCAATGTGTATAATGCATGATGGAGAGGCTTCCAGGAATTGTGAAAATTGAAATCTGTGAACACCTCGATGGCACAGACATAGTCAATATGTGTGAGGTAATGCCTAACATAGAGTCGCTTCTCGATTTTCTCCCAGTTAAAGGTATTCTACGCAAGTACGTGAGACGCTTTGTCGCTTGCTGTATCGCGCTTTTGCAGTGACAGATGGTGCAGAGTCTGAGAGTGATGCTTTTTGCAAGGCTATACGATGCTACCAAAAGATTTGTCAAACCTGTATTAGGTGTGTGGGCCAGATTTTACCCAAATCCAAGGGGTTCTTTCCTTATTTGGTGTTTGACAGTGAAAATATTTCAGAGTTTATTGAATCCTTTAGCAACAGCCTAACAGAATGGACTGATGAGCGTAGGCGGCGCCCATATAAAAATACTTTTGTTCACAGTGAAGGCGTCGGCGACTATATTTCGGATATTAGCACCATCCACCGATTTCGTTCTGTGATGTTCGTGATGGATTCTGCGTTGCAATGTCATAGTAGACGCTGTCTGTCATATGCATTGAAGCGCCTCATGACCATCATCACTCACATCACCTTTGATGGGACACACCGCTCTTCATTGCTACTCGTCCTGGATGAAATATCGGAGCAGACAGAAGGAGCGACATCTACATGTGATCATTTTGAGTGTCTTGTGACCAGTCATCACAGGCTGGACAATGGCACTTATGGGGCGGAGACAATTGGGGGAATAGCAATGGGTGCTAGGCTATGCAATTGGTGGAGAGTGTGGCGTCTCCATCGACGAAAGGGACTATACGTCAGTCTGCATGAGGCATTGAGAGGCTAACGTGATAATTGAGAAAATGTGAGCTACGAAATCGTTATGGCACCTGCAGAACTCAGCCATCTTTTGCCCTGTGAGATACGAAATAATAAGGCACATTGCACTTAGTTGGAGCACGTGTAAGCGATGAAAATTAGATTGTCGATGAATGTAAAGATCCGTCCAATAATGCACATTCAGTGTCTATTCAACCTACGTGATAAGAGCTGTGCTACAAATTAGCGCAATAAATAATTGGCGACGCAAATTTACGAATGCCAAAAGCAAACAAGAAGAAAGGATGCAAGTAAAATATATTTTGCAATACTGAAAACTGCCATGGATACGGGATGGGAATGTGTTAAAAGAGTCGACCTCATGACAATCAACATGAGCCAAGTGCGTGAGATGACGAGCTGTTCATTTCCAGCAAGTAAAGGTGTAAATACTGCAGTCGGTGGTTGACGCACAAATGGGTAAAAATGAAGGTAACTATCAGCATTTCATACAATAAGTACATAAATCATCACGATAAAGCAATAATTACTCGGAAGTCGAAATAAAAACGTACTGCGAATTAAAGTGTGTGGTGGTATAATACTTCCGATGTCTTCACCCCAACCATCCGAATACGAGTTCAGATTGGGAGGATTCACTTGTCCAGTAAGGCAGAAGAACAAGTTACGTTTCTGCCTCTCCTGCAGTTGCATTGTTCTGAAGTATTGCATGAGTAATTGCACTACTCTGTGTGTCCTTTGCCTTCTAGCATTCACGAAGGTGGCACACAAGCTTTCCCACTTTACCTATTCCATTACTTACCCCTCTCCCTAAGGACACGGATTGAAAAACTATACCAGGCTGGTGGATGTCAAAGCACACCTGGGGCTGACTTGGACTTAACAATTAGGTGAGATGTTCATTTTGCCACAGCGAGAAAATAGAGACAGAAGTGAGAGGGTAATAAATGTGCTTAGAATTCCAAACTGAAAGCCACATCAGCATCCTCAATGAGGTAGTTAAGCGTGGTGAGAGGCCCGTACACCCTGCTTCCATCTACAGCAATCAGAAGTGTCAGGCAGTCGAACATCTTCATCATCTTTGATTCTCGTAGCGCACTCAGAACATTTGAAATCGTGGTTCTAAAAGAGTGGCAACGTTTTTCGATTTTTGTTCTCACCTCTAGATTTTAAGGATGAAAAATTTGATGACAATTATTTATTTAGGCATATTTTTTTACAAGAAAACTGTATGCACGATTAAATACATGGGTTCGCATTATAAGGCCTTCTGTAATGAGTGATCGATGAGTTGTCTGTGTCCAAAATGGAGGAAATTGAATGGATTTATGTCGACGGTAAAAGCAGAAGTGGTAACGGTTACCAAGACAAGTCGAGTGATTTATTTAATACTAATAAGGAGAAGCGTTGACGAATGAAACACTCAAACTATCTTTTTCCACACACTGATGACGTACATATCTTCGTTCTTTGCACGATTTATGTGCATTTTGGCAGCTTTTCCTTAAATCTCGATGGCGCAGCTGTTCTTCAGCAATCCACCATTTACACTTTTGAATTCATCCAATTCGTTTTATGTGGCAGCTTGGCAAATTAATAGCTTGCTAAAATTGACATTTATCTACCCTTTTTAATTGGAAATGCAAAATTATGCATGGGAATTTCTAGAATGGTCAAGAAAATGTGGATTAGTCCACGTATGGCTTCGACCGGTTCGTCCTTGGTGTACAGTGTAGCTAATGTCAAAATAAATTTTGTCTGCTTTTAAGACAACTTCCATTGAGCAAAATGTGCAACACATAGACAAGAAGTAGGCTCGGGTCAAATCACAATTTAAATCATTCCTGCTAAACTGCAAATTACACTCCCACTATAGACTGATTTGACTATGTGAATTCATGATTTCTTCTCCTTATATTTACACCAAGGGCGGTCAGTAAAGTGTGGTGGAGCAGCTTTGACTCGTGATTATCCGTCCATTTTAGCAGCATTGCGGACACAGCCACATTAGACCGCAGTTCCAGAATGAAATGTCATTCTGTCCCAAGGCAAGGACATACGACTTTGCAGAATTGCGGGTCTAACCAACGACACACGGTGTTACAATTTGTGCTGATCTGACGTATGAATGAAATGACAAATAGACAACCATGACAGATTCACACATTTGACACATCTTTATTGCAGTGATTAATTAGGCAACAATTCCGACCAGATCGACAACTGCGCACACACATTATTTGTCAAAACTGTTTTGTTGTTATCGTTGTTGTAGTTATTTACCGGTAGAAGAAGGCAGAATCTCGGCAGTTCCGCATTTGTCAACCATCTTAGAAGATTACGAGAATTTTCTTCGCTTTACTTCCTCCGCCTTATTCTGTCTCATATGACATCCCTCTGATACTGTTTCAAAAAATGTAGTTTTTAAAAATAAAATCGCGGTGCTCGCATAGTTATGTGCAGTTCATTGCCTCATTTGTCATCAGCGCTGCCTTAAAGTCCATAGGAATGTATCTTATTCTCCTACTACGTCGACAAGAATAGTTCAGTAAAGAGCGCTAAACGAAATCCTTAATATTCTGGTTCCTGACAAAATGGTTATCTTGAGGATTTGTCAAATTGGCTTAAGCCTATTCATCCCTACCTTAAATGGCTATTGAGGATGCTATAAATACCTTTTATATGACGTAGAGCAGATATTCCACAATTTGCTTACGAGCATCTCGACCATGGGACTGCGGGACATATAGTGGAGTTTCGTGCAGCTTCTGGTCATGTGAAAGAAAATGAGGTACGCACGGAATGGTGAACCACTCGAGGTCAGCTTGAAGGTTTCCTAGACCGCCAGCACTAAAAAACAACCTCAATAATTACTACCACACATAACATCTAAACAATCGGGAACAGTAGAGTGCTAAGCCCATAGTTTGAGTTGATTTTGGTATTCAATTGGCATTTGTACGCATTTGCATCTTTTGACGTACCGAGATTTGTTAAGGGTATGGGGGCTGTTGATGGGTCAAGAACTTGGACTGCCTCCTGGCTGCGTTCCATGACTTGGCTTCGTGTGGTTGGTAATCTCAAAACACCATCTGAGCGCACTCATTGAGACCATTTAGGTGCCTCAATGGTGCTACCACGTGACACCTCTTCCCATTTGTGCAATCAAAACTATTGCTTGGAATAAGATGTAAATCATTGTTTTAAAACAGGTAATGCTTAAGGGAAAGCAGTGATGTTGGAGACAGTAGTAGACACTGGGATCAAGACGGGCTCGACAGTGTCAAAGGAAGACTAGTAAATGAACCCCAGTTGATGTAGTGTACAATGCAGCCTCGTTGATTGCATTCGCATGTGCATGGACAACTGCAACAAGGAACGCAAAGTAAGGCATGGAGAGAAAAAGAAAGAAAGCCTAAAAGCTAGGAAGAAAAGGGACTTAGGGGAGGATAGAAAATGTTAATTAAAATATGATGCGGTTTGACTTGTAGATATGCACACTTACTAGGATGAATGAGTACATGCGAAATTGACTGAAGGGAGGAATGAAGCTATGGATAAATGGAAGGGAGGTTGGGGGGGAGGCAGCTACGGTAGCATAGGAAAGGGGACGCAAAATAGGATCTGATGGCGAAGTGACTAAGCAAACCCTAATCGTCAATTAAGTTTGGTCGTGTAATTAATGCAACGACGGCCGGATTTCCCAGTAGCTGTAGACAAAATAACCAATTGTCTGACCGCTTTGTGATGTTGTGTCTGCCGAAAGCACTATAATCGCTCAATTAGTGCCACTTGCGAATGTGCAAAGACGGGTATCCACTGAGATGGGAAAGTTTGTCTGCAATAAGGTTTCAAATCTCCAGGCACACATTGCAGGATTTTAATAATTAAAAAATTGCATCCACATATGCGCGATCACAGACTGGCCTAAGGGAACTTGATTACGCTTTGAAGATCCACATCTAAACACTTGAATTACAAAGTAGAGGGGTGACATAAGTTAGGAATCTATGTGTGCAGAAATAGGATCAGAAAATGCACATTTATACTAAAGTGACATATATATGCAACGTTTTCCATTTGCGTACATTGATGTGTACCAACTTTGCGGCTCACCTTGTAGGACTTCGTGCAATTGACGATGCATTTGCGAATGCAAACTAAACAGCCGCCTTCCACAAATAAGCTTCAACACGCTTGCACTCATTCATTTGTTGATGCGGCCGCCAACAGCTCCATGAACACAGCATCTATCTCCACCACCAACGTCTTGCCTCATCCTTTAATGTTACCTCATTCAATACAGTAATATATGCTCGCAATGGTCTGCAATGAAGTCCAGTGTGAAGAGATGTAATATGATGGGATAGACTTGACTGTACGAAATAGCACAAACATGCGGAGAGAAGTGTTGAAGAATAAAGAGTAGCAGAGCAGACTAAAGTAAGGTACGAAGGGATGTAATATGAAGGGATAGACTTGACTGTACGAACTAGCACATATAAGTTGATGAGAATAAAAGAATAGAGAGTAGCAGGGCAGACTAAAGTAAGGTGCAGCTGATTAAAGTGTAACAAAGTGAGTCAGCGATCCCGAGTGTTCCACTTCTGTCACTTATGACTCTGTGTACTAACCCAGACCCAGGCAGCACAACCCCAGTGGGGTGCCAAACCCACGGACTTGTGCGCAAGGCTATCGCTGACGTCCACTTCCCTTTACTAATTACCATTCAACTCACCACTTTCCCTGCAAACTGCATACTCTGTTGCTTCTCTTTTCTTTTTTACTGTCTTAGCCACTGCTCAAACTCACGAATCACTTTAGCTTTTTGACATTTGTCTGGTGTTACCCTAAAATTCTACGCCTAAACCACCTCTATTTTACTTATCCAGCCAAATTCATAAGTCGCTCCTGTTTTATCCAAAACTGCCCTTTTACTTTTGTGTCAGAAATGTTTGAGGAGTTTTAGCACTACATGCAACACCCAGTTCAGAATCAGGTATTGTTTGATCATGAACAATGAGTCCTTATTCTTAAAACAGTAAAGCTGTGTCAATAACGACTAATTAACTCTTGGAGCTACGCACAGTTCTCTCGCTGATAACATTTATTACAGTACTGCACTTTGTTGGGAAATTGGTCAGACATGCACCGTCTGAATTACCTTTGATGCTACTATGAACACTTTCCTTATTTCCAAATGTGTCATAAATAAGGCCAGTGGTTTTTTTATGCACTCGTACCCTGTGAGTGGGTTCTGGTCTCATTTGTTGCTGCGGTGTCTGAAATGCCAATTTGAAATAGGCAGTTCTTACGATTTTCTGCTTCACGGTTCGCTGCCTCTATGCCCTGCTGAATCGTGTAACAGCCTATCTGTAGGAGAATAGTGCAGGTTTAACAATGTCAGATTTGTGTCAGAGCAAATGCACCAATTGCAAACAAAAAGTGGTCGAACTAATCACTGCTCTGCTAGGAGGTCTACATGGTCTATACGGAGGAAGAAAACACGTCATTGCCGCGTCAAGGTAAACTTTTTTTGAAAACAAAATGAAACCAGATGTCACCTATCAAATGTTGGTACCACTGAGATGGGAAAGTATTTGGCTGTGAGAGAGGCAACCAGCAATTCTGTCAACAAAGTTTGTGAGATTTTGTTTGGTCAACTGCAATATTGTGATAAGGCGAGTGAAATCCTCCTTTTTGCTGTGGATCCGAAAACAGACTTGGTAAGTAGCCTTTACTTTTCAATGTGTCATTCAGATAAATCCGCAGAGTTTAAAATAGAAACAAAACGTTGCTATACTTTGTAAAGTTAACTGCCCTCTTAATAGCTGTTGCTACGATATTAGAGGCAGAAGAGGAAGAGACAGTTGCTTCTCCCTAAAATGCACGCAAATGCCCCCAATTTCACGACGGAAGGACAAATGCTCCATTCCCAAAGCTCTGCTTGAATGAGCGCATAATAGCAAATCACAACTTATGTACTTACTTACTGCATCAAAATACATCAGAAGTACTTCCAAATTCAGGGTCAACTGAACTAGTCGCAGTGAATGGCATCGAATGCACGTACCTGCATGATTCGCTTCAAAGTGGCACAATAGGCAATGATGTTATCGAAAGTGACGGAAGAAGACGAGTAGTTTGTCTCCTGCTTGCATTGAAGTGGGCTGCATTTACTCATCAACATTCGCTTTGCTGAGGAGCCGCACACACGAGGGATAATTCGGCTTCGAATGTACCAGTGCGTGAGAGGAAATGATGAATGCCACACTTTCAAAGCGGACTCGGCTAATTTGGTCAAATTACTTGCGCCATGAACCCAAGACCAATTAACAGTTCCACTTTGAACGAAGCTGGCTGAGATAATTAGAGAAGGCAGTGTCAGTAACCTTAAAGAAGGACGTTTGTGACACGAGTGATGCAGTCACTGGCTCACAGCTGCATCAGACGGTGAGTGGTAATAGTTGCAGGAGTTAGGCAGATAAATTCCGTATGCTGGCCATGAATTAACGAACGACAAAATAAAAGGCTGGGCAATTCATTAGCTTGTTCTGCGATTCATTTACGTTATTTGCCAGCAGAAGTGCTTGCAGTATAAGTTGGCCTTCACAGTCACATCGCTCATTACGTCACCAACACCGATATATTAGTTGCTTGTGCGATATGCACCTGAGAGATACATTACACTAAATTTCCATTCGCCCATGCCTACCTGGATTTCAAAGCGCTACCAACAAGACTCACACTTGAGAATCCCCTGTCAAACGCGATCTGCACGATGCAACTGGTGAGTACAGGTGCGAAGCTGTATTCGGCTAGTCGAAATGAGGCGAGTTCCAACAAATCAATGGCAGTCTAAGCTATCTATTTCTTTGGTTTGCAAATTTTCATAAGGAAAATGAGCGATCAGTAGGAGAATTGCAACAATTTTTTGACAAAGAGTTATTCACATAATATGACGTGATTTCAGAGCGCAAATAGTGGTCGTTTAATGAGATTCATTTCAAGAGTGTAAGTTCAACACAGTCCAAAGAATTTGTGGCTACCACAACATTTTAGTATTATTGATCATTTGGACGGAAATTCCATTTATTCACCACCATATTTAAGTGTCTGACACTCGGGTGATGAAATTATGGAAAGGAATTACAAGCTTTCGCTCAATCGGTTTTCGAATATTTCGGTTTCTGTCTTAGACTCTTCTCCTCCTCTTGCTGTGCCTCCAAGACATGCACTAATCAGCATCGTGTTGACAGTCGTTCGTCCAAATAATCGCTGCAATTTTGACAGCCATTCAATCTGAATTCGATGCAACATCCACGTAGGCTAGCAATTCGGCTATGGATGAAGTGTGAAGGGGACCGAAAAGTTGTACGAATGGTTGGTGATTATAAGTTGTAAACTATGGCGTTAATTGTTCGAAGGACTGCTCAAGTTGCCATGTCTCACTAGCTGCCACTGATACCCGATGCGACCTCTTGAGGCCGTCGTATCAGCGTCAGGGTAATGGTCGCTTCTCTTGTAGACATGAGCAATCATTGACCCTGTACCAGGCCTCTTTGATCACCCTAGCTGATACTTTTCGAAAAGTAGGCAAATTACTTTTGTAGTCGAAATGTATTCCCTTGTCTCCCACTAAGCGATATTGTTTTGATGTGATTTCCACGCGGTTGTTGTGGTCCAGTCTTATAGAAGTGCAGTAGTTTTAGGCAAAGGGATGTGCTTGTAATAGTCTGATAAAGGAAGGTCTGACTGGCACAGGCTGAATCACTCTTAAGTTCCTAAGTAGAGTAACTGAAGAGAATCCGAGTGCTCTGACGCAGGCGTGTGGACAATTTAATGAGGACAAGGATTGAACAGGGATACAGCAATAGCTAACCAACGCGTTTCTTCTAACTTGTTGTCTCTCGGGATTCGATCTACTACTACCACTATCATTTGCTCCGGCTCGTCGACTGCAGAATGAGGGTGAATGAACTGTGTAACGAGACTTAAGAGGAATAAGAGCAAACTAATAAGTTACTTCATTATCAGCCACGAAGTTGAGCAAATGAAAACACCCTCTGCCATCTGTTTGCAGCATTTTTGTTTTCATTTTACTCCTCATTGGATTATGTGATTTCATGAAATTTTCTTCATATAAACTTGTGCATCAGGTGAGCCGTTTTCCTCTTCCTCCTCGACCTTCAGAATGTCAGACTGGTTTGATAAGGGCAAGATGGGCCCCAGATCTAAATCCCAGTCACCTCGTTTTGAGCATTCAGTGCAAGATTTTGGCAGTCTGGCAGGAGTGCGGTCTTTACAGTTTTACCCGCCCTTTGCTCTGTAGATTTGTGCGCATGTCTTTGAACTGTAGGGTCTTGCATTGTTAAGTAAAAGAGTCGGCTAAAGAAATTACGTTCTTGATTGCTATCTACCGAATAACGCATGCTTTACCGACAACTCTCGTTCCTTTTAATGGGAAACCGGAAGCGACCATTTTAATGATTTGTGTATACACGAGTTTAGTTTCAGCCACTTTTATAAGCAGTCTACCATATCGAGATTGCCTTGTGTGAAGGGATGGTAGGGGGCCTACGATATCATTGTCTTCTCTTTCCACTTGGACCTTTTCAGGCGTAGGATGGATCGGTGCGATCACTGTGATTTTGGGCCTTCTAAAAGTGCCTCAAGTGTTGCAGTTTTGGCATCACCCACTTGGTCCACTTACTCGTGTAGCTGTCTTAGGGAACTGTTCGCACCAATGGCTATGATGCTGTTGGGCATAGAGGAGACCTGACGCCTTCATAATATCATCAAAATTCATCCTCGAGGGAAGGTTTTATCTATCGGTGGCATATCCATCGCACTTTCTAGACCAAATCATGCCTTTGGCTGTGTGTTGTCAGTAAGAAGGCAGCAGGAAGCTCTCGTGCACCAGAAGCGTGCAGAAATTGGTACTCCGCGTCCTCTTTTGGCGATATTTAATGCATTCCAAGTGCAACATAATCCCATTCTGTTGAGACTGGCCTACTAGATGGCAGAACGTCTGCATCACTATGTGGAGCTCTATCCTAACAAATAATGGTCGACACCATTGTGGAGCAGTCTAAGCTTCCTACCCATCCATTATGGCCATTGATAAAAGAGGTTTGCCAAATAATGATCACGCGTTTGACAATCTGTCCCACACTTCTGCATAACAAGAATGTTCTTTTATTTAATAGAGGCAGATTTCACCATTTAGCCAGAAGACTGGCAGTGGTTGATTGAATTCACTCCGACTGTCATTGTACTACACATTGATGCTACGTTTGTGGACTTTCGTTTGGCCACCTTCACCGTTCTGCATTGGCGGAGTGGAACAGAGTCCCGCCTTAATCTGCAAACACACATAAGAACTATTCGCCTCAAATTGTGGTTAAATAGCGTCACCAGTGCAATTCATTATCGTCCTCCGCTTTCGTTGGCATCTGGCGCGACTAAGCATTTGTAAAAGCGAAATTTTGCACTGAGCCCAAAACAACGCTCTTTGGGAGCAACTAAATGAACTGCCTTGAGTGCTATTGATAGTCCCGTTCTGCCAGACAGTGGAAACCTCTTGCGTGGCAAGCATATCAGTGCTCAGTGATCAGAGCACCTCTGTCACAATTACACCCCCTTCGCGAGGGGACAGACGACACCCTCTTCGTAAAGACGTCCCCTTTGTTTGCTATCCGCCAACCTCCCGGAGAGCTTTTAAGAACAGACACAGAATTACACAATCTCTATCTGTCCCTCATTCCTTCTGCTGACACCTTTCATTTCTCTATGGCCGACTCATGATCGAATGAAACGACTCTATGTGGTAACACCGTTCCACCTGGACAAATAAGACTGCACAATAACTCAAAAGAGTTGATGGAATGCTGGTACAAATTAGGCCCCATTAGTCAGACTCCGCCGGTATCAAATTAACAAACCATTTAACAAACTGACATGGCAAACAAAAGGTTTCACAACAGCATTAATCTTTTGAGCATTTACTTTGGTGATCGCGCAAAAAATGGAGACTTAATTATACGTAAGGAATGTGATAACGCAGTGAAGTGGCCGACACACCGCCCATCTGTGTGTCGGTGGTGGTGGTGGTGGTAGTGGCAGCATGCACACCTCGGCAGGAGTGGCGTTAGTGAGAGGCGTTGTGTACTGATGTGAAGTGAGTGGCGCTAACAACTGTTATTTGGTTGTTGTTTCGAGCGTAATCATCCGGTGCTCGAAGGAGGAGAAGGAGGAGTGGAGGGTTTGATGTGGTGGGTGAAGCCTAATTTGCTGGAAACGGGGAGGACTGCAGCCTGCCACTTACTTGGATCTACATGGTGCCAAAGGCGTTGTGGGTCCAAAACACAGCAAGTGATTTGCTGTTCACAGAACATTTTGTGATTAGCATGGAGATGCGAATGAACAGCACTGGGTGCAGACTTTGCACGTTCGCCTTGTCAGTCAGCCGCTGCCGGCTCACTGCACGCAACCCTTGGTTGTGGGGTGGGGAGGCTTCTCAACCTCATCACCCGACTGTCATCGTTACTCGCCCACGGTGGCGATAGTGGCAAGGGAGAATGGGACTGTTGATCGTGTTACTTTTTGGACTTTGCGAGAGGTGCTGAGCCTATGGCTGATAAAATTAGGAAATAATGCAGAAAATAAAGCCAAAAGAGGTGCGTTTAATTTTAAATTGACATATATCCACAATGTTTCCCATTTGCGTACATTGATGTGCACCGGTTTCGCAACTCACTTTCCAACGCTTTGTGCATTTGACGATGCATTTGTGAATGCAAACTGCAAATCTGCGTTTAGCGAAACACACTTTAACGTGCTTGTACTCGTTTATTTTCTGATGCGGTTGTCGACAGCACCATGAACACAGGATTTTACTTCCACCACCAACGTCCCTTCCTCCTCCCTTAATATCGCTCCACTCAATTCACTAGCATATGCACGAAATAGTCCGCAATCAAGTACAGTGTGAAGGGATGTCTCTCCACATATTTGTGCTTGTTCGGACAGTTAGGTTCTATCCCATCATATTACATCCCTTTGCACTCTACCTGATTGCTGATTATTTCGCGCATATAATTCTTTATTAAATAAGGTAATATTAAGAGAGGAGGCAGTGACGTCGGTGTTCATGCTGCATCTAAAGGCGTCATCAGAAGGCAAATGAGTGCAAGCGCATAAGCATCGCGTCAATAAACTACATACACCTATTAAGCACTGCAATTTTTTCGAAATTGTCTTTTGTAAATCTCTAGCCAAAGGACGTTGTGTGAGGTATGATAAGGCGGAGGAAGAAGAGTGAAGGTTCACAATTGTCTAAACTGACTAACAAATGCGGAACTGCTGGGGTTCTGTCTTCTGTCAATGAACAACCACTACGTCGAAAATGATATCACATGTTACCCCCTACTTGCATTCATTTTGTCCGACAAAGTCACTTAAAGATCGCGCAAACGCAATCTAATGGTGATACATACGATTCTCCTGATACCTTCAAATAACAGCGTTTGAATGTTTGAATCCCACAGTTTTTGTAGCTAAGTGGAATGAAATTTCTCCTATTATGATGAACGGCGCTAAAGAGATTCTAATTCTTTTATTTTGGTCGGGAACCAATGGTGACCCAGCATCTGGTAAATGGTATCCGACAGTCATTCCAAAGCAGTTATAGTGATGCCCAGTCAGGCAGTCAAAATGAGTTCAAGGGTCAAATAGGGTGCAAGTTGTCAATTCCATATCCTGCTGACATAAAATAACTGCAACAAATAATAGATTTGAATTTAACACGGAGGAAACAAAGGCACTTCCAGTAAGGTCGTGACACCCCTTATCTCCATAGTAGGCGATACCTAAACATGCGCCTAATACTTGCAAAAACTCACTCAAGGAGAAAGCTCGAATGATATGCTTTTTGATGCCCTACCCACTTCTCATCATGTTACACGTGAAAAAGAAGTGTAAGAAGATATTTGTAAACCATTAGTACTCAAAGATCCCAATAGCTACAACTCAACGAGGAAATTGTTTTTACCGTCATAAAGCAATAAGCTGATGATCCTTCCCGCAGCTTACAAAAGATATAAGGAATGATGGTACATGGAACTGCAATCGGCGCATTATCATGAACAAAGGCATGGGTTGCGTATAGTGCTCCAAGAGGCGTAAAAACCGACCCCAAAATTGTTTTTGCACACTAAAGGGCCTAGCTGGGCTTTTATCAATAGATGTATGCAGTTTATTGACGCGATGCCTTAAGTTCCACAGGGCGGTATCTTATTCCTTTACTACGCCAACTGGAATGAGGCGCACGTTTAGGTTTAAGTAGTCACTCTAAAGTATCCCTGAAAGAGTTTATTGATGCGTGCTAATCGCACTCGCCAACATAATGGTTCCTGCTAGAATGGTCATTACGAAGACTTGACATTTCAGCAAGAGGACTCATTCATTTTTACTCTAAATGGCTTTGAAGCTATTATATCTTCTACATGATGTAGAACCGGTGCTCTACAATTTGCCTATGAGCATCTGGAGAATAGAACTTTGACACATATAGTGAAGCTTCATGCAACTGCTAGTCATGTGAGCGAAAATGAAGCAAATACACAACGGCGAACCCTTTGAGGTCATCTTGAAGATCGCCTTGACCGTCAGCATCAAGAAGATCTCTAATAACTACTACCGCAAATGAGTTCTCAGGAATCGGGGAAAGTGGAGTGCTAATCACATAGCTTCTAGTATTCACTTAGCGTCCATGCGGTTTTTCAACCTTTTGTTGCGAAAAGATTTTTAGGAGTCCGGGTGCTACTGATGGGTCGGAGATTAGGACTGCCTCTTGGTCGTCTTCCACGACTTTGCTTCGCATGGTAGGTAATCCAAACACATAACCATGACTCACTCATTGAGGCCATTTTGGGTGCCTCAATGATGGCAATACGTAACCTCTCCTCTCATTTGTGTGCAGTCGAAACTATCGCCTAGAATAAGCTGCAAATTAAAAAAGGGATGTAATGTTAAAATAGAAGCAGTTACGTTCAAGGCAGTAGTGGATATTGAGGTCAGAGTGGGGTTGACGGTGTAAACCGAAGTCCGATGAGTCCAACTCTACGATTGTAGTGTGAAATGCGGCCTCGTTGATTGCAGTTGCAGTTCATGGGCAGATGCAACTAGTATTTCAAAGTAAAGTTTAGAGGTAAAAAGAGAGAGATAAGGCCTACAAGAATGAGAACAAGTGGGAATAAGGGGAAGGAATAAGACACTAACTAAAATACTATTTGGCTGGATTTGTGGAAGTGCACACATACAAGAACGGTTAAGTGCATGCGAAAGTGAATGAAAAGAGGAATGAAGCTGTGGATAAATCCAACTGACATTGTGTGCAGCAGCTACGAGAGTATGGAAAAGGAGGTGCAAATGGAATCCAATGGAGAAGTAACCGAGCAAAACCCAATCGTCAGCTGGGCACGGTCTTGCAATTAATGTAACGGTGGACGGATTTCTTAATAGTTGTAAATAGAATAACCGATTGCCTAGCCGCTTTGTGATGTTATGGCTGCCGAGACCACTATGATTGCTCAATTAGTGCCACCTGTGAATGAGCTGCGACGGATATCCACTGAGATTCGAAAGTTGATCTGCAGTATGGCTTCGAATCTCCAAACGCGCATTGTGCGATGGCGATAACTAAAGCATCTGCAGTCATTAAATACGTGGACAAAGACTAATCTAAAAAACATGAAAACGTTTTGAAGATCCACATTTAAGTGTTTGAATTGCTAGGCAGATGGATGATATAAAATAGAAAATATGCAGAAGAAAATAAGGTCAAAAGAGGCACATTAATTATTAAATTGAAGCGTACCGATTTCGCTCCTCACTTGTCAAGGCTGCGTGCGATCTGCGATGCTTTTGCGCTTGCGCTCATTTGTCTTCTAATGAGGCCGCCGGATGCAGCATGAACAGGGCGCTCACTTCCACCACTGACGTCACTGCCTCTTCCTTTAGTGCTACCTTATTCAGTAAAGTAGTATATACGCAAAATAATCGGCAATCAGGTAGAGTGCGAAGGAATGTAATGTGATAGGATAGAACCTAACTGTCCGAACAAGCACAACTATGTGGAGGGAAGTGTAGAAAATAAAGAGTAGCGAGGAAAACTAAAGTCGTGTACAGATGATTGAAGTGTATCAAAGTATGCCAGCGATCCTTAGCGTCCCACTTCCGTCACATGTTCGATGTGTGCTAACTTAGACCGACGTAACATAACCTCAGTGGAGCCCCGAACCCACGGGCACGGTCGCATTAATGACCACTTAACTTGCAGCTGCCTCAAAACCACTAAAAAGTATAGATTTTTTAACATTTGTCTGGTATTATTCTAGGAATTTTATGCCTGAACCATTTGTTTTCGATTTACCCTGCCAAATTCACTAACTTTTTTCCGATGTATCCAAAACGTCATCGCGTTTTGTATGTCAGAAATATTCAAAAGTTTTAGCACTGCATGTAACATTCCGTTCCAAATCAGGTATTAGTTTGTCATGAACAATGCAACTCTAGCCTTAAAATGGCAGAGCTGTGCCAAAACCCACCAGTTGATGTGTCTAGTTCCAAACGTTTCTCTCACTGATGGTATTCAAAACGGTACTGCATTGTGTTAAGAAATTGATCAAATATTTATTGCCTGGATTTCCTTTGATGGTACTGTGAGCACTCTCATAAATGATTGCCGCATTGTTTGAGCAGTTTCTGGTCTCATTTTGTGCTACAGTGTCTAAAATGCCAATTTTGTACCAGGTAATCAAGCACTCTTTCCTCTTACCGTTCACTGCCTCAATGCCTCATTGAGTCGTCTTTAACCTGCTTAGACAGGAATGGTACAGGTGTAACGATGTCAATATGCGTCAAAGCGGACACACCACATGCAGTATAAAGTGCGTAACCCAATCACTGCCTTACTAGGAGCTCTACCTCGTCTAAACGGAGTCGAAAACACATCATTACCGTGCAAATACGAAAATTTTTTTTAAAAAACAAAAATGAAACCAAACGTTACCGACCAAATATTGGTGCTACTGAGTTAGGAAAGAAACTCCGTGTGTGAGAGACAACTAGCGATGCTGTCAGTAAATGTTGTAAGTTTATTACTCGATCAGCTGCAATGTTGTCGAAGGCAAGTCCAACATACTTTTCTGCCGTGGCTTCGGTAACAGACTTGGTGAGTGGTCTTTTAGCGCCGACATTTCATTCAGATAAATATGTAAGGCTGAAAATGCAAACGAAATGCTGCTATTATTTTTGCTATTAGTTTTCCAATAAATGGTCGTAATCACGATATTGGAGGCAGCAGAAGAGGTGGTACCTGCTTCTTTTTGGAACGCACGTCCATTATAGCAAATCACAGCTGATGTGCATGTCCACTGCATCAAAACAAATCACGATTACACCCATTTTTAGGGTCAATTGAAATGGTCGTATTGCATGGCATCAAAATGTACGCGCCTGTGTGATTCACTTCTAAGCGACGCGATAGTCAATGATGGTATCGAAAGTAATGAGAAAAGATGAAAGAAACAGGGATTAGAAGCAATGGCTTGACTTCGAGTAGTTGGCTTCCCGTCCGCGTCAAAGAGCCACATTCGCTCATTAACATTCGAGCTGTTGGTGGAATGCGCACACGTGGAATGATTTGGCTTCGAATTTACCGGCGCATGAGAGGAAATGATGATTGCTTACTCACACACAGTCTGGTCAAATTACTTGCGTAATGGACTCAAAATCAATTATTAGTTCTACCATGTAAGAATCTAATTAGGATAAGTAGAAAACGTTGTGTCAGAAACCTTAAAGAAGGGCGTTTGTGACGCAAGTGATGTAGCGACTGGCTTGCACGTGCATCAGACGGCAGGTTATAAAACAGCAGGAGATGAACAGGTGGATTCCATTTGTCGATCATGAGTTAAAAGACGATGGAAGAAAGACTATGCAACTAGATTATATGTTTTGCAACTCTTTTACTTTATTTATTGGTAGAAGTGCTTGCAGTACAAACTGACATTTACGGTCATATTGTTCATCATGTCACCAATACTTATCCACTTGTTACCCATGTGATTCACACCTTTAAGAAGCAATGCGCTTCGTCTATATATTTCCATGCCTTCGTGGGGTTTGATGCACTGCTAACAAAGTAGCTATCATGAATTCCTCGTCAAGAGCGATACAAATACGCACGAGACCGATCTGCACGATGCAACCGGCGAGTACACTTGTAAATCTTATACGTCAAGTAAAATGCCAGCTGCATTGACTAGTCACAATGAGGTGTGTTCGCACAAATCAACGACAGCCCAAATTAATTAAATGATTTATGGAATTCTATAAGATTAAAGGCGATTAGTAGAAAAATTGCAGCAATTATTTGAACAAATAGTTTCTAATAGAAAGCCATTTGATTTGAAGACGCAACTAATGGCCGTTTAATAAGCTTCATTCCATTAGTCCAATGACATAATCGCTACAGCCACATTTTGGTGTTTGTGGCAAGTTTCGTGGAAACCCAATTTATTGTACGCCATATTTAAGTTTTCTGACAGTCGGTTGATGAAACCATGGAAAAGAGGTACAAACCGATGCGCAGTCAGGTTTCAAACGTCTTGGTTTCTACCTCAGACTCTTTTTTTCCTCTTCGTCTGCCTCCAACTCATACAACAATCAGCATTGTGTTGACAGCCATTTGTTTGAAATGAACGCTGCAATCGTGCCAACCATTCAATCTACATTTGACGCAGCATCTATGCAGGTCAACCAAATTAAAAGACGCAGTTCATATCTCTACTACGGACAAATTGTGAGGGAGAACGAAGAGGCATGCGAATGATTTGTAATGATAAGTTGTCAACTATAATGTTAATTATCTCAAGGACAGCTTGAGCTACCATGTCTCGCTAGCTGTCACTGACACCTGATGTTAACTCCTGAGGCCGTCGAATCAGCATCAGAGTAGACACGAGCAACCATTGACTCTCTACTAGGCAATGGTTTTAAGCAAAAGAATTAGCTTGCAATTGCCTGATGGAAGAATATCATTGACCTAATCTCTGAGTTTCTTACTGTCACAGGCTGCTAATAGATTAATAAAAAGACTGGATTACTCTTGAGCTTCCGGGTAGAAAAACTCAAGAGAGACTATGAGAATAGAAAGCAGCTTATGTAAAAGCGGTTTGCGATGTGTGCAGGATGGCGCTGGATAGAGTTCTGGTTCATTGATTTGCGAGGATGGCAAAATCCTGTAATTTAAATGCAGCTAGTCAAAGATACTTGCACTCTTATATTTGCTATAATGAGATTCCATTTCCATTTTTGGGGTATGATCGCGAAGGTAAAGGCAAGTTGGGGTAGCTTCTCACTCCTCTTCAACCGGAACCCATGCACATGAGTCCATCCTAGTACCCGATTAATGTAAAAGCACTAGAAATATTACCGTGATGCACCCAAAATGAAGTCAACGCTTATGTAATTTAAAATTTGGATGAGTTGGACAGGCTCCATTTTGCTCAAATAATGGAAGGAATCCTACATCTTATAGGCAGTGATGACTGCATTTTTTCCATTATTGCACTTAAATCTATTCAAAAGAACTTGTTGGCATAGACATGCATTTTAGTTCATTGTCGTGCATGCACGCACTTATAAATATGATAAAGCGCACGATGGTCGCCCTCTGTCTAGTAGATTATCCACGAAAATTGATAGTTTTTGCCTAGATAATTAAATCCGACTAAAATGCTAAGTTGGGAAGACTAGCACCATCACCGCCACAAATGCTATATGCACTAATGAGATATTGACAGGCAAACTTGTGCAAAGATATGCCATGAATCGCGTGTTAATTTTAAAGAAATTTGAAGCCAAAAATGCACTGAGATTATGAAGCTTGACGACAGTAAGCATCAGAAGAGATCAATTCAATGCGATTCTGGACTGGAACCAAGTGAACAACTAGTGAGCTCTCGAGTCCGGTAATAGTTGAGCCTGAGAAGAGTTTCAGCAGAGATCTGCTCTCTAAGCTGAAAGCACATTCCAAACAGCCTCTAACCGAAATAGGCACCTCCTGTGCAACATGAAAGCGACGTTAAACAACCCAACCTCTTACCGAGCACGCGTGTTGCATACGCATGGAAGTAGGCGTCGGTTTATTTTCCAGCGGCGTGCGTGCTTGCATGGATTCATGGATTCATTGCTTAAACTTTATAATTGCACGAAGTGATTAGCTTATTGGGCCACTTTTACAGCATCCGACACAATTTGAGCATTGGCTAAAATGCATACATCATGCCCTGCTACTCTGCAAAGGCGTAAAAACAAACCACAATGTCAGCAGCAGCAGCAGCAGTCTTTTCGATAGACAGTTAAATGTTATTAAAGGAATTTGTGTTGTCTCTTCCATAAATGCATTCATTTAGGATTATCATCGGCGTAAGGTGGGCCTCGGAGCCTCAGCCAAAATGCTAGTGTGCTCACTCCAAATTACTGGGTGCTCACCTACTTCTATTTTAAGAGTAGATGTCATTTGATTCCAATTGTTTGTCCATTTCACTTCACTGTGCAAGCCAATGTTTGGTTCATTTTACTATAGATGAATGCACTAAAGCGTTTGCCACCTAATTTCGAGAATGCAGTTTACTTTAAGTATATTTTTTAAGGATCTGAATCATATGAAGATAAGAATGGATTGCAGTGGCAGGACCAGCCTCAATCGTCCCTGGAGAAATAAATGTAAAATATAAATGGTGAATTTTCCCCTCTGCCCAATGAGGAGGCAGTTAGTCGGTCAACACCGATGCATCTCGTCACAGCGAGTACGCGTTCGCATGCAAATCGCCATTCGTGGAGCGCACTCGCCTTCAAGTAGAGCTACTTTTTCATGCTTAGAATTAAAATCTGCTTTCCGCAACGCAGCTTCCTCCCTGTCATCTTCCCATATCGTTGTTACTTGGTCGTCCACCTTGAGTTAGAAAAACTGAAACTTTTCTGCTTGAACGGAACACTCTAGGTCTTGTTTTCATTCACATTTGCCTAATGGCAGCAAATGATTGCGACAATCGTGGGCAGTGGACTTTGCATAAATGCGATAGCACTGATGCCATCTAGGCAAGCTATTGTCTAGTTTTTGATGCAGCATTGTAGTGTTTAGTCACCTATCAAAATATTTTTGTCTGTTTAGATCGCACTTACCTGACGTTGGCTTCAAGTTGGATCTCGGCTCTTTTAGAAGTAAGCAACCATGGAGTAAACTTTATGAGCAAACAAACACACACGGGCTGGTGAAAATGAAGGTACTTACTTGGTTAGTTTCACATCTGATGGCACACACAGCATTTCGTACAGAAATGGCGCAGTACACTACTGGCTGCAATTTGAGCTGTGGCATAACGCAATGAATTATAATCTTTAGGCAATTTCGTAGGTTGCCAAAAGTGTGGTAGACTTTCAAAATAATTATGGATCGTTATGTCTAGAGTGTTCGTAGACACGCCTGCGTTTTCTTCAGCAAGTTGGTAGGGAATTGATAAACTACTTCCGAAGTGCAGAGCCGACAGGAGCACTTCGTGCTTTGGGCGTTAATTTTAGTGTTAAAACAACACTGCTATAGCCGTCAACGAATATGCGGTTGTAAAGTATAAATGAAAAAATTTACTTCCCTTTTTTTAACGATTGTGAGATACGAAGACTATTCGGACTGCGTCACACGCCGGATAGCGCGACGAGTGAATTCGGCTCGTGCGGTATGCATTTTATTAGGCTTACTGTCTATCATTGTAGGCATAACTTTAAACATCTCTAATTTAAGCCTGAGCTTTGTTTGACAGGTAGGAAGTCTTCCAGTTCATGCATCCATTGCTCGACCATCAGCATGAAAAGAGAATGCCAAAATGCTAGCGGTACACACTGCTGTACCGCATTTGCAAACTCTGTTTAATTCTGAAACACATTTGGGAAAGTGTCATGTTTGTTTTGCGCATATGTTTGAAGCAATGGATTCAAGAGGCTTAAAGTCGTAGTGCATCAAAGAGCTTGGATAAGTCATTTACTCCGCCAGCATAAATGACATTGCACGGAGCCTTTAATACAGTTCCTTGCCTACCACTAAGCATGCTAAGAACCACCGAATACAATATAATACGGTTCAAGCACAGGGCTGGCTTATTGTAGCAACACCGTTATGTTCACCCTGCCAAGGTTCTAAGTAAGTTTAATGACAGAGACTGCATTTAAAAGCTCTCAAGTATTTGATTACCATGTGGCCAATCAGGAAGGCCCCAACTCTGGTTAATGCTGCTGAAAATGGAAGCATGAGATGAGGCTTTCTCTCTTATTGCTCCACATGGGGACTGATGTGAACACTCATTCACATACTTAGGCATATTGCATGAGGATGGATGCTCGAGGGTTGTAAAGCGACAACATTGACGTGAGCATTCACAGAATGGACCGTAGCATGCAAATATAGTTATGTTTGAACAGCAAAATGCAATTTCACACCCGTCACATGCAGCCGCCCTGATGCTAGATGGAACGCAATGGATTATCAGTTAAGAAATTTGCTTAAAGTGCATAATCAAATGATTGGGCATTCACTCAGGTTCCACAGGCTTCACTTCACTTCAGTAACCTTTGTAGACAGCGCATATGGGATTATAGGAAGGCAACAGTACAAAATGAGTGATTTAGCCCACAAAATGAGCATGCTGCATCTGCGCAGGTATGTACGACGTCATATGTAAGGACTTTAAAGGACTAGACATCGGCTTTACCATTCGGCTTGTTGCCACCCATCATTGCCTCTTGTGACGACCAACGAAAGAGGTAAGTACCTGAAAGGCAACAAAGAAAACAGGAAGAATGCAATCTATCCATTAATGCTTAAAGTCTACAGAGGAGCTAATTCGCTGATAAGCGTATAAAGATCCAAATAAACTAACCTTTGATGAAGTTTAAATTAAAGCCAAGAATTTCTCCACCTGAAGCTAGTGAGTTTCACAGAGCTATTCGACACTCGTAGATCTTCCTCTATCACTCAATTAATCTCTAGATACCTCGCAGCCATCACGCCCAGGACGTCCAGCCAGACAGAAGGCGCATAATTCTACCATTGTCGACTGACTGACTAAACTGCCGAATGAATCAGTTCAAACGCTTGACAAGCCTTCACTCTTTTAAAAATGTCTTCTCGATAATAAGCTGCACGCAATTTCATTGTGTCAAAGAAGGGGCCAAAGGAAACGCACAATGAGTTGATGCAAAGGTCTTTGTATAGTTTTTTCCTCCTCAAGAAAGGCTTTAATGTTTGGGCCGTTATAAATCTTCCTGACTGCTACCCTTAGCCTGCGTATGAGAACCGGACAAAATACACTGAAGTCGCCTCTTTTCACATCCTTCTCTGGTTCCACATCCTAGCAATGGATGATCGGGTTCCATTACGCATCGTTAAACCCTAACCAGACTCGCTTGAAAGGTGGCGAGTCTTGCTGAAAAGGAGAAAGAGAATCGAAAAAACAGAGAGTGCAGAAAAGACTGACCTGCTTTACTGTCATTATGAGGCGCAATTCAGACTACCGTGTGTTTCTATTAAGAATTACCGCAGCAAGATGTTACACTCATGACAAGCTTTCGAACCCTAACTACGAATAGTTTTAGGGATCTTTTTATGATTATGGCAGTGACGAACTCTAGCACTCGTCTTGTTTGCCATCACCAGATCAGTCAGTTCTTCTCTACTTAGGCAAATGGAATGATTCTACTGACAAGGTATTGAGTAAAAGTGCAATTCTGGTATTTATGGCAAACTGTTGTAAGAATGTTGTAAGGATTATTTCAAATGCTCTACCCAAACGCATTTGCAGTTAAATGGGTTACTGCCGATGCAAAACTCTGCGCGGGCAGCTCTGTTCAGCCTATCAACACGAGTCTTGTCTAACATTTCTTCAGCCATTGAGTGACTCCACCCGATTCGAGTGTGGCAGAGGCGCTTCTGAAGGATGCCCTCGAATACCGCAAACCGCCCAGTCACAATTTCTTTGATGTTTCCCTCCACTTAGCCATGACGATTGTGACTGAGCTGTGAGTTGTACTAATCACATAATGCGAGCTTACCGGAAGGCTTTCGTCCAACCGGGATTTGCAACCGCTTCATGCTTTTTCCCATTCTCTGGTGGCCGCATACTCGGGGAATGATTTGCAGCACAGGCTCTAGTGTGAACAGGCTTGTAAGTGAGCACCGACGTGAGCAGAGGTGACAGCTCTATGCTGACGTGTGAGTGGCGCAAATGGAGTACTATGGAAGTGCAAAGTATTGATGCCTGACTGAAAATATTTTGATTTCAGTAAGACCTAAGTAGTAAGTCAGGAATGTCCTCCCCTCATCGTCTTTGCTATCAGGAAAATAATTTTGTAAAATCGCACAAGACCGCAATAGTTTTCCTTTGACACAAACTAGTGATTCTTGTATCGGTGGGGTAATGCCTAATGGAATTAGTGCTTCGTGGCTGAGGCAACAACGCCAATCAATGTGTCACCCGTAATGGCACAAAGAGGTGGCAGCCCTGTCTCTGGCTCCATTATTCATAGCTGATATGACGCCACATGTGAATGTCACTGACGTGGATTGCAGACCAACAATTGGTACACAATTCCTGTGAGGGAGATTCTACTTTCCATCTACCTCTACTTTAATCTGATGCCGAGTGTAGCAAGCGTCACAATTCCTCGCCTTTGTACCCAAAACGCCCTTCACTGTGCCAATCCTCAACTGGTCCTCTGGTAAGTAGACAAGCAAGTGAAGGTATGAATGGGTAAGTAAGTCATTTTGATTGGACGCAATAAAGTTGGCTTTAAGTGACCACAAAATAATTCCGGTTTCGGATGGAATACACAACCGCCGTACACTAACATTTTCTTAACCTCACCGAAATTGGATGCGTGGAACTCCTCCCAGGAATCCAGTCAGCAAAAATGGAACTGAGTTGGGTGGAAATAGGCTTGGAGAGCCGAAATTTGACTCTCAAGAACTTCCCATACAACACTCGCTTAAATAAAACATGCGTTATTAGGGATGCACTGGTGATCGCCTGCTCTCATGAATGAAACCAAAAACTTTGTTTTGACCTTCATGGAGGGGCTTTAGTGCAATTGGTACTTCAAGGATGTGGTAAATGCTATTATTTGCCTTTAGCAGATCAACAACACAACCATTTCATCAACGGTAAGGCAGCGGAATGAACGCCTTGCGGGTGTTAAAGGAAGAGGAGAGGATTTGGTTGGGTGCGCCTGAATGAGTACGAGTGTCATGCATCAACAATGTGCATTATAAAGTCAATTCCGTTAACAAAATCACTCTAGATTGCACCATTCTGGCCAAAAGCAACGCACTGGTCCAAATCCTTTTTAAGGCATTAAATAGGAGTCACTGCATTGCCACAGTATTGCACAGCCCTTCTTGTCATTATTCTTTATGTGCTGCAACACGTTTAGTGCTTAACTCATGATCTTGGATAAGAAGACCGCCTTGATTTTTCATCGCATTAGCTGCCCTCTGGGCCACCAGGCTCTGCAGCGCATGTCGAGAGAATAGCTCTATCATAGTCTAATGTCTTCATTCGTCGTCAAGACAGTCTCGGTCAATGATGGCCTTATCAAATGTGTAGAGTGCTAATGCCTGGCTGCACGATTGGTTAACGACCGTCTGCAGGCAGTAAACAACAGCAACACAAAGCACCAGTTGAGGGCGGCCTTTGCCAACGCATTTAATTACACTGAATTAGGGCAAAGGATAGATACTCTAATTACTGTCATTGTCAGCTATGCCACGTCTCTCCTTTCACGTGCTTCTACTTTCCCAGCTTTTGATTACAATACATTTACCGAAATCATTTGCTTGTTGTTTTGAACGTAAGGTATACCCATTCGTAGGCTCTAACAAGACGCATTAGCAGTTGAGTGTGGTGACTGCTTACGTAGGGCTCTGTTCAGCCAATTACATGCGCCTCGTGTGGTATCCATTCCTAACTTTGTCAGCCCTTAAGTGGCTCCACACGAGTTGGTTGTGACAAAGGCGCACTAGAAAAAAGGTGCCTCCAAACTAAGTTTTCTTTGACGTCTTCACCTGTTTACGTATGGCGCTCGTCATTGTGCACTGAACAGCGCCAATCACATAACGCGTGGTGCCACCGAGTCAATATTCACTGCGATGTGTTTTGTTTTTCTGGTATTGCTGCTACTTCAAATCATCGTGACATTAGTTTTTGCTCGACAACGCCTAAGGCGGTGTTGTAAAATCTATGGCACGCAGTTAGAAAGTACTGCGTAACACTAGGGAACTACTTTCCTAATAGTTTTTACCAACATCATTACTGCTGCATCAACAAAATGAGTTCCTACTCATTCTTATTTAAGGAAGGAAGAAAAGGTGGAGAAGAATAGACAGGCCTGATGGAATGTCGGAGCAATAAGCTTGCCTAAGGATTGGCAGAGGGATGCAAACTTCGTTGCGACTATCACACAAATTTTTAGGCTACCACTTGTCTCTTTGATGTCTCAGAGCATTTATGCCCTTTCTTTCAATCAGTCACCTGTACACTATAGCATCCAAAAATCCAAAGAGTCCCACAATCTTGCCTTTTCCCCAATATTTCACCACATCTGTGTTTAGCCACATAATTCTAGGTAATGAAACCGAGTAAAACGGAAGGGATTCGCTAACTTGTATGCCATTCCAAAAATAAGTACTTTTAATGGTAGAGAGATAGATAAAATAGGGCTTTTCATGCCTATCAGCAAGGAAATCAAACCGCACCTTCCGGGCTTCATGACCGCTGACGCAACGGTATGTTTACCTAAAAACTTACCTTCTCTTGCATCAGTCAAATGGGAAAGTGTACACATCTGCGCCCGTGGACAATCATATCTCCACAAGCAGCTAATTCGTCTGCATTAGGGTTTGATTAAAAGAAAGTGGCTTGAACTCAAACCACAGGTTACAGTGTAAGCAACTGGCCGCTTTAAACTAACACAGTTATTCGCTCTAATTAATACGTGTATGCACATTGTCTTTTGCAAAGTTTCGAACAAGATCTCCTCACGAATGTTTGGTAGCTATTCCAAAGTCGCGTAACGGATACACTGGTGGGTTACCGCCGGCCTAAGTTGTCACTATGACATTCTAATTTGTCAGTTGCCTTAGGTCCATCAAGTTGGGTGGCTCGCTCACAACCNGAAATCATTCGCTTGTTGTTTTGAACGTAAGGTAGACCGATTCTTAGGCTCTAACAAGGCACATTAGCAGTTGAGTGTGGTGACTACTTACGTAGGGCTCTGTTCAGCCAATTACATGCGCCTCGTGTGGTATCCATTCCTAACTTTGTCAGCCCTTAAGTGGCTCCACACGAGTTGGTTGTGACAAAGGCGCACTTTGACGTCTTCACCTGTTTACGTATGGCGCTCGTCATTGTGCACTGAACAGCGCCAATCACATAACGCGTGGTGCCACCGAGTCAATATTCACTGCGATGTGTTTTGTTTTTCTGGTATTGCTGCTACTTCAAATCATCATGACATTAGTTTTTGCTCGACAACGCCTAAAACGGTGTTGTAAAATCTATGGCACGCAGTTAGAAAGTACTGCGTAACACTAGGGAACTACTTTCCTAATAGTTTTTACCAACATCATTGTTGCTGCATCAACAAAATGAGTTCCTACTCATTCTTATTTGGAGAAGGAAGAAATGGTGGAGAAGAATAGACAGAGCAATAAGCTTGCTTAAGGATTGGCAGAGGGATGCAAGCTTCGTTGCGACTATCACACAAATTTTTAGGCTACCACTTGTCTCTTTGATGTCTCAGAGCATTTATACCCTTTCCTTTAATCAGTCACCTGTACACTATAGCATCAAAAAATCCAGAGTCCCACAATCTTGCCTTTTCCCCAATATTCCACCACATCTGTGTTTAGCCACAAAACTCTAGGTAATGAAACCGAGTAAAACAGAAGGGGTTTGCTAACTTGTATGCCATTCCAAAAATAAGTACTTTTAATGGTAGAGAGATAGATAAAATAGAGCATTTCATGCCTATCAGCAAGGAAATCAAGCCGCACCTTCCGGGCTTCATGACCGCTGACGCTACGGTAAGTTTACCCAAAAACTTACCTTCTCTTGCGCCAGTCAAGTGGGAAAGTGTACACATCTGCGCCCATGGACAATCTTATCTCCACAAGCAACTAATTCGTCTGCATTAGGGTTTGATTAAAGGAAAGTGGCTTGTACTCAAACCACAGGTTATAGTGTAAGCAACTAGCCGCTTTAAACTAACACAGTTATTCGCTCTAGTTAATACGTGTATGCACATTGTCTTTTGCAAAGTTTCGAACAAGATCTCCTCACGAATGTTTGGTAGCTATTCCAAAGTCGCGTAACGGATACACTGGTGGGTTACCGCCGGCCTAAGTTGTCACTATGACATTCTAATTTGTCAGTTGCCTTAGGTCCATCAAGTTGGGTGGCTCGCTCACAACCGCTGGTAGGAAGGGTGGCATGATGGTAAGACTAAGTGCTTTCGTATGGACATTGAAAGATGATGCTGGCATCACCCTCATTAGTTAGTTCGGCGTGACCTCCTATCTCTGCAACGCACATCTGTTGTCAACGGCGACGAGCGAAGCTGGTGTACCATTTGCTACACGTTCATGGGACTTGAAACTGTTGATTTGTGGCGTTATTTTGATTATGCACATTAGAGGCGTTAGCATGAATGGCTGAAAAACCCATGTAAAAAGACAAATGCTTGTTAACAGTCAGAAAGCTAGCAAATTAAGCATTCGAAGGTGCTAGTTAATTTCTGTGTATAGCCACCCAATTTTAACAACATCTACTTCTTCTCTCCAGCCCTTCTTTGGGCCTGCACTCCACTTGGATTTATGTAAGCGTCATACTATTCAAAATTCTTTGACACAACTGCAGGTATTTTCCTAAATTTGGCCCACCTATGCGTTCATTCACTCTGACCGGCTTCAAGTGGCACTTCTTTCATTGATCGCTCAATCCCCCATCCACCTTGTGCTTATTCAATCCTCAATGAATCCAAGACTGATGTGTGTATTCATTGGATCCACCCATCCATGAATACGTTCCTGTTCTGTGTTTCTTCATAAAACAACAGAAGTTAAGTTGGAGAATGATGACTCGTTTCTCACCGCAGTGGCCACAATCACCACTTCAGCAGTTGCCTACCTCCTTCGTGCACTTTGAACAAAATAAATCTCGTCCTAAATGCGGAGACCGGTGCTTCCTTATTGCCTCTTTATTGAAGTCAACCAAACAGTTCTCCGTTTTCTGAGGTACCATTGAATACTAGGCTGAAAAGTAAATGGATTCCTCGCCGAAGCTTGAGCTCTTGGTTGGTCAGCCTTTTTTGGGCACTTGTAATTATTAATAACCTGTCGGACCTTGCATCACTTGATTCGCTCTCATGATAGCACAGCTGTGTGGACCTGGAGGCCAAATCCGAGTAATTGTGTGTCATTGTCAACCTAAAATCAGGTATGCGCCTTAAATTAAGACTGGGGTGCTTCTTTGTTTTTGCATTGGTGCTTCTCTAACTCAGTAGCTATGAAGGAGCTCATGACCACCAAATGGGGTTCTACTCGAAGTGGTGAGAAGTTTGCAAGTGTTGCACATTTCTACCTCTTACTACCTGATCTACAATAAGAGAAAAAGTAGTTTGCTAGAGGTGCTTGACATATAGGTCCATATCATGCCTGCGTAGTAGAGTGCAGAACTGAATGCAACAAAGAGGGATGTGTAAGAACAGGAGGTTCGACTCCACACTGTGTGTTTCACTCCAGCTTCTTTGAGGGATAAAGATCTGAGTCGAGAAGAAGGGTGGCTGCATCAGCGTATGCCTAGAGCAGTGACAAACAGTAATGTCAACACAACAGAATCGTTGAATTCATTACCCCTGGCCTCTCTGCAATACCATTTCTGAGGTGAGAGATATTTGTCCAATCATGTGTGAAGTACATACTCCTGATTTTCATTCGTGGAAAATGTGCCTTGAGGACAGCTTGCGCTGTCACCCTTACAGAGACTAAGCCGTGCAAAGGAACGAAAATTTCTTCCACTTACGACTGCATAAGGAGCTGATGGCTTGCGACTTCCAAACAGGGTCGATTGCATTGCTGCTCTTCTTCGGCCTCTGTACTCACACTCTCCCATGTCAAATGGTGCTCTCGTTTCCTTTATGCTCGGTGCCATTACCCAGCCATTGGCAACTCTTTAAAAATGTAGGCATTGCCGCCTGTATGCTTCGATTTAATTTCTTGTTCGAAGCATTGGCAGATAAATGTCACTACTGCTGATACGATAAAACCAAGTGTCTGACCCTGCTAAGCCGATTGACATGCGACTCGTCCAGTGCCTTGAGTGGCTCTACCTGATTTGGGTGTGACAGACACGACTTGGAATGCATGGTGCAGTAACTGTGGTGTAGGAATGCGTTCTATTAGCGCAAGTCTCCAAACTACGCGCTAGTCACAGTGCGTGGTGGCAAGGAACCGAAGTAAATGACAAGCAAGTTAGCATGTACATGGACACGACTTTATCGCTAATTGTTGAGGCTGCTTTGGTTCTTACAAGCAATATCTTTTAATTCAAAAAGAACATCTTTTTAATGAATTTGTTCTTATCCAATCCATTGCATTCAAGAAGTGTGGAGCTTCCTATTGCAATCTTTAACGCTTGACAGTATGCCAGGGAGGTAGCAGTCATTGTAATGACGAGGCATAGTGGTTATTCAAATTAAAGCTGACTGAAGCAAGCCTTGATATCTCTTTAATATTGTCTAGTAACCAATCACGATCCTATGGTATCCTAATAACGCATTACAATTGAATTCTGGACAGTCACTTATTTGGATACAATTTTCTTGACTCTAGCTAACGGTACTTAACTCAATTACCGCCCACGAATGAAACTTACAGTCACAATGAGTAACGCAACTACGCAGCATAATATTTAGCCCCGAGACTCTGCTGTGCTACGACTTTCGCAATTTGCCTTTTTACCCAACCGATTTATGCTGAGGCAAGCAATGGCAGTGAGGCATCCGAATATTGTCAGTCGAGGGCCATTGTATGGAAGCTGCTGCGCTCATACGTTTATGTTCCACAAACTCGTCAACTCACAAGTGTTTTTACACAGGATCCTCCATCGACCATCATTCCTTCAAGTGTGGCAGCCGGTAGCTAATGAGGGGAAGCTAGAAGCAGTGGCAAATACTGGTTGGATGATGGCATTGGAGTAGATAGCGCACATCACAAATAGTTTTAGCATCATCAGCTGCAGCTGATATGCAGGTTTGAAAAGATTGTGGGAATCATCATCGTCAGAATATACGCGTTAGCATTTGTGGATTCCACGAAAGCATGTCAACGGGTCCATCCATTGGCATCGACCTAGGAACAACGTTCTCGTGAGTTGGTGTTGTCCAGAACGGCAGGGTTGAAATCATTGTTAACGATCAGGGCAACCGCACAACGCCGAGTTGTGTTGATTTTACAGATCAGGAATGTCTCCTCGGTGAGGCTGCGAGGAGGCAGGCAGTTATGAACCCTACCAACATGGTATTCGACGTAAAGCGTCTGATTGGATGCTATTTAAGGTAATAAATTCTGGAGGAGTACCAAAGATCGAGGTGCAGCACTGTGGCACGACAAAGCATTTCATTGCTGAGCAGATCTCATCCATGGTACTGTCAAAGATGGAGAAGACAGCAGAGGCATACCTGGGCGAGTAGGTGACAGATGCTGTCATCACAGTGCCGGCGTACTTTAATGTCAACCAGCATCAGGCCACGATCGATGCTGGAGAACTGGTAGGTTTAAATGTGCTGCGCCTCATCAATGAGCCGACTGCAGCTGCCATCGCCTACGGTATGAATAAGAGTATCACCAGGCAGCGCAATGTGCTTATCTTAGATTGGGGCGGCGGCACCTTCGACGTCTCCATCATGTCCATACAGAATGAAAAAATTGAGGTGAAGGCGGTTGGCGGCGACATACACCTGGGTGACGACATTACTTCCCTATTGGTAGACCACTTCGTGAAGACATTCAAGAGGGACCACGAAGGAACAGACTTGACAATCAAAAAAAAGGTATCAACCGATTGAGAAAGGAGCGTGAGGAGGCAAAGAGGGTGTTGAGCTCGGCTGAGAATGCGAACATTGAAGTAGTATTGTTGTTCGATGGCATTGATTTAATTGCAAATCTCACAAGGGCCATATTTGAGCAATTGTGCTCAGACCTCTTCAAAAGAACGATGGATGCAGTAAAGACTGCGATGAGTGATGCAATGATAAAGAAGGCTGACATCAGCGAGATTGTGCTGGTGGGTGGATCAACGCGTATTCCAAAGGTAGAGGAGGTGTTGCGGGACTTCTTTGATGGCAAAGAGGTGAGGAGATCCATCAGTGCAGACGAGGCAGTGGCTACGGTGCGGCTATTTTGGTGGCAAATTTGACCGGTGATGTGTCAACAGTGCCAAAGGGTTTGGTTTTGCCGAAAGTGGTCACATTCTCTTTGGGTATTGATGAACATGGTGATATTATGGCGGCGGTGATAGAGCGTAACACGCCAGTTCCAGCTAAGGCGAAGAGAACATTAATTAAACCTATCGACAACGCACCTGATATGCTGGTTCGCGTGCGTGAGGGCGAGTGTGTGAAGACGTGTGCCAACCACTTGTTGCGTGAGTTTTGGTTGACTAATCTCTCACCAGTACCGCGTGGTGAATGTGAAGTGAATATGACCTTCAAAATTGGCGAAAATGGCATCCTTCATGTGTCGGCAGTAGAAAAGTCGACAGGAATGCAAAATAGTATCATGACCACCAACTACAGGGATTGTATGTCTCAGAGGGAGATAGGGCAGAAATTTTTAAGGAGGAGGATGAGGAGGAGAAGATTAGATCGACAGCGAAGCGTGAGTTGGTGGACTACGTCTACAGCATAAGAAGGAAATTGGAGAAAGAGGAGATGAAGAAGGAGACATAGGAGGAGAATCAAGACGCGATATTAGCGCGGTGTGAAGTGACGATCAGGTAGACGGACACCGAAGAAGAGGCCATAAAGGACAACTACGAAGAAATGCGCAAACGGTTAGAGAGCATGTGCAGTCTTTTGATGAAACCGAAGTAGTGCGGTTCGTGAACAAGGAGGTGGGAAACGTGAACTGAGATAGGTACCAAAAGCGACTTGAACGGCATCCAACTGTGAGTTAATGCAATTCCTCACCTATTGTGTCTTTCTTAGCCCACAATCAACGAATTCGTGTTTATATTAAATGTACGCGTACAATATGCTTAATTCGACCTGACCTGTAGATTTCCCTTGTCTTCTTTTGTTGTCCTCATGTGTGCGTTGCAGAGTCTGTATTCACCTCTTCTACTTTATTGGACCTCACTGACAAAGAAGGGAACACGGATATGACAGACGTTAGGAGGGACGCGTTTATTATAAAAATCGCACAATACCTGCACGTGTAGGTGACTGAACGAAGGAGAATATAAATGTTCCAGGGAATATGGGCAGTTGCCAATTAACCGGGGAATACTTCAGGCCAAATCCTTATTCCTTACCTCTGGATTCGTAGTACATTAGCAAACACCTGGTCTAGCTGGCGTGAGAGGCTGCGGACTTATCTCGATGGCCTGTCGTAGAGGGCCACTTGCAGTCTGTGAAGTTGCAAATGCGATTCACAATCAAATTATTTAGCTACTACTCATCAAAACAGACGTTTTTGAAGTGCAGACTTACTGCGGTCCCTTTAACAGATGATTGGAATCCCGTACTAGTTATTTTTTGGTGGTGGCGAAGTCATAAATCAGTGTCTACCACTGCAAAAAAGGCATACCTGAGGAGTGGGCAAACTATTTCATTTTACCAGAGTTTTACTTGTAATGAATAGGTAATTTGTGGACAATAGTAATCAAGAAGTTTTGGATCTTTATAAAAGTCGCCCAAGATTTCTTTGAGGCTATATCAATTTTTCATAAGAATAGTCTCAGAAGTAACTTGGAACCCCAAGTGTAAGTAGAATATTCCGCCATGGCGCAGCATGTTGGAAAGGCGTCATTTTAATGTGGAAGCGATAATTAGTGTCGGTGCCATTCATGGTGGTAGTAGTAGGGAGTAGAGCTTTAACTTTGCAAGAAAAGGAAAGAAAAAAGGCAAAGTCGCGTAGGAATTGCTGGCTGTAGATCCAGCAAGGTTTCAGCGAGGTGATGAAGGAAGCAGGAAGCATTTTCGGAACAACATCTCTGCAGAATTAGCTAGAAAGTTGGGTGGCACTTTCAACAATGCTTAATCAGTGGAAAAATGAAACGCTCTTCGAACGATTAGCAGGAGCAAGGTTTCACACGTCGAGGCGCTTTAAATTGCCACTGCTTAAGCTGTGTTGGTCACAGCGCGAAACATTTTCAGTGCTTCATGATTGTAAAATGACCTGCGATGGTGCCTAAACAGTGAACAGAGGCAGTAGAAAAAGCTAAGTAGGCACTTGGAGTTAAACGACAGCACCATGTAACAGGATGCGTCAGTAGGTGGTTAGACCATGACCCAAAATGGCTGATTATGCATCAGTGATAAAAGACGTTCCCGAACTTTTAAATTCAGGCTGACTGTGGTCAAAGGGGAACTGGTAGCAAAGTAGAGGAAAAGAGCTTCGGGCTGCACTTATTTGTTTCCTATTCCTCTATTTTTGCAGTGCAGCTTATTGCGCTCAATTTTACCAAAACCAATGCGATACCCTGGAAAATGCTGATAAAAAGACGCCAAATACGCAGCTCTGTTTAGCCACTCGACACACGACGTGTCTAGCATGGTAAAGACTTGCATGTTTTCCGCCTCATTTGGGTTGGTTGTGCAGATCCGACACATGAAAGTTGTGCACCGATCGTCGGTGTAAAAGTTACGTCAGTGACGGCAACGGAAATGAATAAGACAATACCTAGTAGACAGGACATTCCCATCTCAAACAGACAGGGTATTATCAATCGGAAGTCACTGCACTGACGACCCTACAGCGCTTCGTTTGTGCCCTTCCGCACATCTATATGGAGCTGTCACCTCTGCTCACATCAGTCATCGCATACAAGCCTGTTCACACAGGAGTCAGCGTGGTGCTTCATTCCCTCGTACGCTAACGATTGAGAAGAAGCATGAAGCTGTGACAAATTATGATTGGATGAAAGGCTTCTAATAAGCACGACTCGTGACGATGCAGGCGTAGACTAAAGAAGCTGTGATATGGAGGCTTGTGATAATGAAAGCGTTCTCACACTACAATTACTGCACGTCATTTTTAAAGGCGCCTTTGTCACACCAAATCGGATGGAGCCACCTGAGGGTGGATGAAAGGTAGGAGTTAGCACCGGAGGAGCTGCACGTCGATTGGCTAAATAGAGTCGCTCACATGGAATCCTTGCGTCAGCAGTCACCACATCCAGCCGCAAATGCGTTTGAGGAGATCACACACAATATTCCATACAATATTCAGAAAGGCATGCAATATGTAACCCAATCGTGCCTCTACTAAATATCTTGTCAATAGTATTATTGCTCCTACCTAACTGGAGAAAAACTGGCTGATCTAGTGATGGCAAATGAAGTGAGTGCTGGAGTTCTTATCTCCAGCAGCACCAATCACCTGACTAAGACCGCATTCCTCATGTTCGCAGCCAGCATTTGGATGTTGGTGTTAGCAGGTGGAAGTTCCTCTCCGCATTTGAGACTGCTGTCAGCCAATGTAATCACTGCAATGCTGATGGTGGGTTCCTTCCCCACCCCTTACCTTCCTATCCATAGCCCCATGCAGTTATTTCTAAACCCGTAATTGCGTTCGCCTCCATATCGGTGCCCTTTATTACATTCTATCTTCGTGCATTTCTGTATGCCTATTCGCCCTCCGATTTGTCACACAACCATGACTATTCTTGTTTTGAGGATCCAGTCAGTTACTCTGCTATCCTTTCTCGATACTATTTAGCCATTATAGGGCTGCTCATTTGTTTATTGTCCTATTTTGGTTAGCTTTGGAAGTGTTCCTTTCTGGACATAGCTTTTTACTAATTACGAAAAATCCAATCCGCCTTGAAGTCATTTACTCCTCAATGGGTCCAGAATCGATACGACATTCATCAGACCCACCAATTCAACAATGCGTTTCTGATATAGGTCTTTCCATTAAATTCAACGATAAGATAGCAGAGCAACAGAGCTTTTTGCAACATATATACCTCTTTAATTATTTACCAACCACTTATCGCCTTCTTAGGCTTTGTAAATGATGGATTCAACCATCATCACAATGATCGGTGTAAGATGAGGCTTCATGAATGGAGTCACTGTACCCGTTCGGAGTTAGAATTCCAATGCTTGGCATAATTGTGACAACCTACTGCAGAAAATCGCTTGTAGCAGCGGTTGGTAGCTTGAATTAGGCCATACACTGACAGTAGACCAGGCCAGCCCTTTTTGCGTTCTTTTTAGTATACTAATCATTTTCTCTCTCTTGGCAAGACCCATCATCTGTAAAGTTGGTGTATTAAGGCATATCCACGTAGAGCGGATCCTGTCATCCATCACGAGGACGTGAGACTAAGGAAGCAAATTGGTAGAAATGACTTTGACGTGGTCTATCTGGGTCTCATACGCTATATAGAGATGGCAGTGAAAAATATTTTTAAAATTCTGAACTACAAAGCCTTTCTTTTACGTGGGAATTATAATGCAAAGACCATCATTAACGCGTCGTGTGTATTTAGTCCCCGCTTTAGTGCGCTTGACGCTAGGAGTCTTTAGTGCTGCCGATTCCTTAGTCAACGGCTCTCTCCTAGACTGTCTAAAGTTTGCTGAGGAACGCCAACTAGAAAATGCCAAGCTCATTTGAGCTACCACTTGGGTTGATGCTCACTATCCCTTCCTTCCATTTCTTTCTCTTGAAATGCAGGCCATCCTTCACGGCAGAGCATATGGCAAGGTACACCAAAGACCAAAAGGGTAGGACACCTGGCTGCATAAGTTTCACCTTTTTGCCTTACTCGCAACTTACTTACGTATTATTATCCTGAGAAGAGTAGCAGAATGTCAATTAATTGCTGAGATAAACCATTCTTTTTAAGTTATTCGGTGAGCATGCTTCTTACACAATCCAAATCACTTAAAGTGACTCTGACTCATCCTGGCTTGCTTAGTAATTTTGATTTTGAGGCACGTTACATGTACATATGTCCATGGCAGAGCCAAGACCAATGCCTCAGGCGGACGAGAGTGCACAAGTGGTACATGGTTCCAAATCCGCCTTTTAGACCAGCTTCCACGTGGCGGTGAAGAGATGTTGGCAAAGTGGTGTGTTGTCGAAAGCGCCGTGGAAGAAGGAGAGCTGTCTGAGAAAGCAAAGGTGTTGGATGGAAATTTGCTATGCTCTTCGTGATTCTATTTACAGATGTTGAGGCTGCAAAGAAGACAACTGTGATTTACATAAAACCTATCATCTTTATCAGTCGCAGGTGATTCCCGTGTGGTATATCAAGCTTACGGGGTCGATTATTAGAAGTTGGCATTTCCGACTGATTCGATCTAGTAGGTGTTTGGGTGATCGAGACCGCACTACGCAGAAGAGCATGCACAAGGAGTCTCAGTGAGTCCCTAAGTGGTTGACAGCTAGCCAGGGAAGAAAGTCCAATTGTAAGCCACTGTGACTGAGAGGTTTCAAAGGCGCGAAATGGCGTGCAACGGTACCGATCTGTAAAGTGTTTAAAAAGGTATCGTTAACTATTATCTATTTAAGTTTTAGATCATGTGTACATTCTAATCGCCTTTAGAAACTTTGTAAGCGCCCTGGCATTGCCGAACCATTTAATTATTTGTGTTTCTGTTCGGATGGGGGCCGATCCATATTTGCAAACGCATTAGCCTCCAAGCATCAAATAGTTTATTTAATAAGATAAAGTGACCTTTGCCATGATTGCCGTCGATTTTTGAAATCAACGGTCGTTGTCACTTAAAATGGACAAATGCCTCGTTGCATCACATATATGTGGCATGGGTCGTTTGTTAGGCAAGTACGATCGGCCATGCTGGTTCTTGCCACAGAGGCATTAATTGAAATCAACATAAGCATAAAAGATGTAATTAATTCATTGTGCTGACGAAATTTGCCTGAACCCAGCCTGCGGTGCAGCGGCTGTGCAATAGTTGCTGGGAGGCACAGCGAGATCACTTGATTTCCTGCAAATTGTGTTTCCGCTTTAATAGCATGACCAAAAGACAAAACAAGTATGAACTTAGCTCTTCTGCGTCATAAAGAAGCCTATTATGAGCCTTACAGAGGCTCTGTAGAAAGGGTGGATAGAAAAAAATTGGAGCTGAATGGGAAGGAGTTTTACACAAAACATGTATAACGATTCACTTAAGTGCTCCTGCTAGGTAAATGAGGTAGTATGCGAATCAGGGGACACTACCAAGCAAACTGATAGGGTCCTAGCCCTCAAAGCAAGAAATTTAGTCTACGCTGTAAAGTTCTTTTAAATTATAGGGCCTGAAGTATTCAATAGCCACATGAAGGCCTCTCCCTAAGTGGGAGGAGCGGGACATCCCGATTATGTCCTCTAAGCATCCCTGTCACCGCCCATTTTACAGCCGTTTATCAATTTGTAAATAAGCGACTACAGCCAACTCTTTAGTTTCTTAGTTATTCCATTTCGATCAAAGTGCCAAGTCAAAAACCGGTATGTGGTTAGAGGAAGCACGCTACTCCAGTGGAATGCCACAAGTGGCGGTGTTCTTCGTAGGGATTAAAACTGGATTTCCGCTTTTTTGTCAAATCCTTATATATTTGCTTTAACTGCAATCAATTATTAGTATTTACCTTACCGAAATCTAATGTTATATCTACATTTCACTACTTGAACTCTCACGTCACACATATGTGACACGCAAAATATACCAATTCATGATAGCTGGCATTGATGTTGCAGCGTGATACCGCTGCCAGTGAATGCAGTTCTTAAGCTGCTGGTGGCAAGTTCTTTCCCTACCTTTTACCTTGTTTGCCATAACTCCACGTATTTATTTGCAAACTCATACCTTATCCATTACAACGTTGTTTCCCTTATTCCACTCCATGTTCATGCATTTCTGCATGTCTTCCTACCTTCCAATTCATCATGTATCTATGGTTCTTCTTGTACTGGGGATATAGTTATTTACTCTACGATCCATTCTTCTTATCATCTAAACTTTTTGGACAGATCACCTACTTATTTGCGTGTTTTGATGAGCTTTAAAATAAAAGTCTTTTTAGACGCAATTTTTACTGATTACTAAACGCTTAATCCACATTGAAGCTACGAACATTCATCGAACCCATTGATCCGCTAACTCGTTCCCGATGAAGGTCTTTCCACAGCATGCAATTTTGGAGTGGTAGAGTGATCGCTCATTTTGGTAAGATAATGGTCTCTTCAATTACTTTACCAGTCAAATATCTCCTCCTTGAATTTTGAAAATGACAGTATAAATCCTCATTAAGATGGGCAGTACAGGATGGAGATTTGCCACCGCCAAGTTCCTAAAAGAAGTTGCTAAAATTCTTGGAATTTATGATTCTAAAGTCTGGCATGAAGTTAACATTTTACTGCGGTAAACTCCTAAAAGCGACACCCGATAGCCTAGATTCTGCCTTTTATTTATCGAGTCTCTTTCTCGGCAGGACCTATCATAAGCGAGGTGGGCCTGGTTAAGGCGTGTCCATGTATAATGGATTCTGTCCGGATGTGAGGCTAGAGAAGGAAGTTGGAAGGAAAAAATTTAGCGTATTCCATCCGGGTCTCATGCACAGGAGGAGAATAGCAGTAAAGAACGTTAAGCATTAAAGACTACCTTGAAATGGGAAGACTGATGCAAAGACCTTCGCATCAGCGCATCGTGCGTTTCCTTTGTCCTCTGTTTTAATACACTGGAATTACATGAAACTTACCACCGTGAAGAGATTCTTACAAAAGGCGAAGGCTTTTCGACAGTGTAAACGCATTCCTTCGGTATATTAGTCAGCTAATCAACGATGGTGAATGCATGCGCATTGCGTTTGGCTGGACGTCCTGGTCGTGATGGCTGCGATGCATCTGGAGATTGAGAGAGTAGGGCAAGGAGATCAACGAGTGTTGAACTTGATAGTGGACGTAAATGGCTCCATGAGCTTGCTTACTTCGGGTGGAAAAATTCGTGGCCGTAATCTAGACCTTACAAAAGAGTAGTTTAATTGGGTCTGTACATGCCTATCGGAATCACGGCCAATCCGCCGACATTACGCATAGATTGATGAATTGCCTTCTTCCTGCCATCTTTATTGCCTTTTCATATGCTTCCCCTTTTCGTTGGTCGGCACTGGAGGCGACAATAGATGGCTACCAGCCAAACGTTAAAGCTGATGTCTTGTCCTTTGGAGTCTCAATTTTTGAGGCTCCAACGCACTTTGAAACGCCACATAGGGAACTGTTTCTTTATAAAATTTTGGGGTGTATGGTAGCAATGGCGATTTATGTTTGCTCATCTTCCATGAATTTTTTTTACTTCCTCATTTTAAATTCTTTTTATTTTGCCCCCCTTTTAATCGGACGCTTATCGAATTGCAGAATTTCCTTTCCGAGGGCAAAGTTCTCCCCTTGCCGCAATACCACGGCTGTGCATGTGAGGCAGAAGTTTATTACATAACGAAATCCTGCCAGTACGCACAGACAGAACGGCGACCGCAATTCAAAGGACTCCGGCAAGAAATCGTGGAGTGCATCCTTGGCAAAAATGTTCCTCGTTACTTTGGATAAGACTAAATTACCTACACACAATCCACCTTGTTGCTGTCCCACTCTTATGCTTCGTTTTCAATGAATTTTGTTGGAATGATGTAAGTTATAGGATTGCGAGCAAGTGTATTGGTGCGCTATCTTTGAGATCTGTCTTGCGGTTGACTCAATTTAGCTGTTCCCGCCTCTACCTTCGGCCTCCGCTACTTGCTATTTTTCAGTAGGGACACAAAACCAACACTTGGGTGGACAAGCAAATGCGTCTGCAATGTGCCTGCTTGCATAATACGAACAGAGCAAAGCATATTTTCGTTCCTTTAGCACCATTTTGTTTTAAAAGGACCATATTTTCTAGTTCCATTCCAAGTTATACTCTGAATGGTATTTGACAGGAAAATATAGTCCTCTGATCAGGTAGTTTCGATTTCGCATCGCAGAATGTTTTGCGTCTTCTTATTTCTGAAATTTTTAAATTTATTAAAATTTGACGTTTTTATTTGGCTTTTTCTTGCTTAGTAATTTTGATGTAGAGACACTTTACGTGTGTTCATATCCATAGCATTGCCATGACTGATGCACAAAGTGGACGCGGGCGCTTGGGTAGCACATGCACTGATCATAGATTCAGATCCGATTCGCAGATTAGCCTCAATATATCAAAGAAGAGATGTTAGGAAAAATGCGCTGTTGAATGCATGGTGGAGGAAGAAGGGATGCCTAAGAAGGCGAAAGTGTTGAGTGGGACATCCCTATGCTCTTTGTATCGCCGTCTGCAGGTGGTAAGGCTAGGGAGAGGGCGACTGTGATCTACATCAGGCGACCATCTCTATCAACTACGGTTAATGCCTACGTAATCGTTCATGCTGTACACGCTTAACGATTGGAATTAGGTGCCAAGGCTTGCTTCTAATTGGACATGTGTTTGCGTGGTCGGGATCCTGCTACCGCCTAACCAGATGTCCATTTCACCACGCAGAGGAGTGTGCAAGAGGAGTCTCAGTGAGTCCCTGAGTGGTTGGCAGCCACCCAGAGGAGACAGTTTAATTGTAAATCTAGATGACTGAGAGGTCCGAGCGGCGCCAAACTGCATAATGTGGTTGTCTTTGCCTTTCATGTGGTTACCAGTGATGTGTACTATTCACGAAGGTATGCACAAGGGTATCGATCTATAAAATGTTTAAAAATAGCACTATCAATGGATGTTTTGTTCGAGTTTTTAGGTTGCAAAGGCATTTTAAGCAACTTTAGATGCTTCGCATGCGCCCTCGTACTGCTGATCTACTTAGTTATTTGTATTTTTTCGCGGTCAAAGCGTCGGCATTAGCAAAAGCATTAGCTTCTAGGCAGCAAATATTATTATTGACCTCAAAGTAATGCACAACCATTATCATGATTGCTCTGGTCTATTTTTCAATTATCGGTTGCTGTTGCTGCCTAAAATGGGCAATTACTTAATTGCGTCACCTATGTGTGACACGAGTCATTCATTAGGCATAAATGGTCAGCTGTTCTGCCTCGTGTCATGGATATATTAAGTAAAATTATCATTAGCGAACAAAGAATTGATTGGTTTATTGGACTGACAGCAATCACCTGAACCCGGCCAGCAGTGCAGCGGCTGCGAGGTGGTCGCTTGGAGACACGGCTTCGTTGTTGAGGGCGAAAACATTTACCCTCCTGTAGATTGTAATTTTGTCTTGGTTAAACGACCAGAAGTCCAGACCTGTGGATACTCATCTACTCTGTGCTTCAAAGGAGCTGGTCATGAACTTTACGGCGGCTCTACAGAGAGGGTAAAATGTGACTAAATGAAAGGTCGCACTGCCGTCTACTTTCCGCCTCCCCACATCTTTGGCTAAATAAAAACAAGGTGAACACAATGCATGCATAATAGATAATCTTAGTACTTTTGCTGTGCCTCCACGTGCAACAAAAGCAGAAGGCGTGATTGAATGGCCACATGGGTATAGGAGTATGCGAATCAAGAATCGCAATTGGGACGAACTGATAAAATCCCAGCCTTAAAGTAAAAAATTAGTCTGCGCTATATAGTTCTCACCAATTTTTAAGGCTCGAATTATTTAATTAGACTCACTAAGGTTTTACGCAATGCGGGAGGGACGGGACATCATGAGTGCGTCCTCCAAACGGAACTATCGCAGCCGATCAAACGATTCCATTCAGCCTCCACATTCGACACAAACCCGGGTGTAATCGTCAAATTGGCTTACCTTTTAGTCTCTTACATAGTTTTGTGCGATCAAAATGTCGAATTAATAACGAGTTAGTGGTAGGGGAAGTGGACGATTCCATTGAGGTATGCCAGACATCTAGGGAGCCGGTAGGATCCCACAGCGTGGTGGTGCTCTTCGTAAAGAAGAAGACTGAATTTCCCACTTTCTATGCCAAGTTTTAATAAATTTGCCTTGAATGAAACCCATAATTAGCGTGTACTCCACCAGCATCACATGTTATGTGCTCACTCCAGCTTGCACGTCACACATTTGTGTTGTGGAGGATTTATTAGCTTGTCATAAATGGCAGTGATGCTGCAATGCTCATGAGCGTTATCGAAAGCTATGGGCCTTCTGTCTATTAATTGATGTATTATGAGAAGGGTCATGGCAATGGTAATGACCCCACGCGGATGAATGGCATGCCACGCTATGAACATGTCAATCTCTCCCACTTCAGTGTACAGTGTAACTCAACCCGTTCTACAATCGATGCTCCTGAGCATGCTAAATTAAAATCAAATGGTAATGAGAGTGGATACAATGCATCGCCTTCAATCTGCCTTGGAGATCGCACTGAGAATAGATGGCTACCCTTGGCCAAACCCACTTCGAGGAGAGTGTGTGCGCTGACATCAGTCCCCATTTTGCCATGGGTAACCGGCATGAATGTATCCTATGAAATCCATGGCACACGACCGATGTCGTTGTTTGAATCGGATCGGAAGTCAGGACTTGAATGGGAGCTCGATTCTATTGAATTAACCTCTACCACGTTGGTTAAAAGTGAGATGTGAGGCAACTTCTGGTCTTTACTTGAAACACATGGAATGTACAATCAAGTGCTACGGAGTTACGCCCTGCCATCTCATTACATGTGACTGCTCCAGTATTTTCTGTACGGCCAGATGACTATTAGTGCGATCGCGCGATCAACAAATGCATTAACTAGTCGTTCTATCTTGCAGTATTGATGCAGCGAATTATTTCCAGGCTGTGCGCTTATGCGTGAGCAAGGGTGGAACAATACGAAGGGTCTGGATCCGTGCAAGCTTGGTATCCGTTAATCATTCGAAAATAACTACATTGTTTCACAGCATTAGTGCTGCCGAAGCAAGAGTTGATGGTAATTACATATGGTCACAATGTCAATCTTTTCGACGGGTCTAGCACGTGGACGCTATTTAGCACATATGCCTGGCCGTCTTTATGGATTATGCTGAGTTTCAAAAAAGCTCTGGAGAATGAAATTGGCATATGGATAAAGCGGCAAACTTATAGATGCATACAAGTTTATACTGCGATGACCAAACTATCCAAAATTGAGATGCGAGGTGGTGCATAAGGAGCCTATATCGAGGTATGTGAGGTCAGCTGATTGCGATGAAAATATTACAATGCATATCTCTCCAACATGTTGGATTAACATTTTTCGAATTCCCTGCAGCAGTTTAAGGACATATGCTCAGCCTTTTATTTCTATTTGTGCCTTGCTTTCATTACATTACTAAAACAATTTTAGATAACAGGCGTTTCCACAAAATGGTGTGGTTAAAGGGTGCATATGTTGGTCATTGGGTCAACGATCAGAGGAAGGAGTGGCGTGGATGTGCTAGCTACGCGTTGCTGGTGTTGTGCCCATTGGCCATGTGGTGCAGTGCAATATGTTGGGAAAGGCAGTTCGCCTGAGAGAGAACGCGGATGTATCGGATAGCAAAGAGGCAGGCAGTGGCCGAGGGAAGGGCCCGAGGCCTTACCACTGCGAGCTGCTCAACGCATTGGCCGACGTGCTTGGGCACCTTCACGGGCTCACCTCTACTTCTATTAATGTGAGCAACGCAGTGTCCTAGAAACATACAATTTTGTTTATTTACAGTAAATGTGAGTATGTAGGATTTGACTGGCGATAGGTTACTGAGAGAAATCAATGTCGAGCTAGAAGTTGAAGCTTGCTTGAAAAAGTGTTATTGCACGCCGGGTTACGCGGTAGCAGCAAATGGGAAAATTTCAGTAATGAAATGCGTAGACTCCTTAGGTCTAATTCCGTCTGTCTACCTTCAGCCCTGCACAACTTCAACCCTAGTTTCTACGACCTTGTTGCGTTAATAAGGCACTCCAGCGAGGCATGTTGAGACTTACTACTCTCAAGCTGGAGAATTCGAGCATTTACTTGATTTGGTGGCAGCGGATCCTCTGTCTCGGGCGCCAACACCGCTTACTGAATCTCATATGTCCGCGACTGTTTTTGTTTGTGCAATGGAAAGTAGGATGAAAGACGACTAACACGAGGACTGAATTTGTTGACACGCTAAAGGTATGAAATGTCTTCGTTTTGCCCCAACACAAAAAATGGTTTCTATAATGTGGTATAGAACTATTGGGTGCTAATGATTGAATTTAACAGATGTTTTAAAATGCTTTTTAAGGATTTGCGCGATCAGCACAACTTCTCTGCAAAAATGAGTACAACAGTAGGAATGTTGTGTAGATATTTCCATTGCTTGCTTGGCTACCTTAAAGAAAATTGGGATGAGATTCGTCTGTGCAGCAAGGTACAGTGAATGTTAGAGAATAATTCGCCGTTGTCTGAGTGAATTTTCCTTGAGGAGATGAAATGAAGCCACCATTTCCCCTTGTTAACAGATTTTAAGTAGTAGTCGACAAGTCCAATGGCATTACTGAGCCAAATTAGCGCTGAAATGAATGCAGCCGATCTTGCAACGTATTGATTGGGAGTCCAAGAAATCAACACACAAAGCAGTCATGTGTGCGGCTAATTCGTTGGATACTGCGATTTTGTCGCGTGTCGGTAAAGTCGTAAAGGTAGGCATTTCGGTGTGGATAGAGAAGTGCAGCAAATTAGGTAAAGTTAGCAATGCATACCCGGTGCTAGAATCAGCGACCTTAAATACGGGATATCATCCAGCTTGCCACACTTTATTTTGCTTGCTCATCCCACTATGACTCACATGAAAGAGGAATGTTGAAGGACTGTGAAGCATCAACGCATTTACTCTCTCCGTCATCACCAAAGGTCCGGATTTCTATGGGTACATGCAGTTTATGCAAACGATTATTCGCATAATTAACCTGCAGCATTCCTTCCAAGAAGGGCATGAACACCATCATCCCATTGCTTTCCCCAACTTCGCTCTGCTAGTCAGTCCGATTCATTATAAATGAAGTTAGCTGGCATGGAAACGAGTTTTATTTTGCGCGCCCTTGTAGTCACTTATAATCGGTCCCTTTTGCCAGTCCACATTCTGATACAAATTCATATAGCACCCACTATTTTAATTTATTGCCCCTTACTACCCGTTTTTCGCCAATAGGAAGCATTGCGAGACCTAGATGCTCATGGCAGCGGATGCTTGCAGAAGAATAAATGTGGCTACAAGTTTTACCCGGTTTGCGCACTAGCATAGCTTTAGATACAATTCGATGCAATTCCACGGCATTCCATTAGGTTTCCATCAAATACTGAGGTGCTTGCGTTGACCAGAGTGCAGGATGGAGCGTGGTAGGTGCATGGCGCATCAACATCGTTGTCTTATAAGAGCAGCGATTTGTAGTCCAAAATTGGAAAAGCCTTAAGCATGAACGGGGTAAAGAAGTGGTGCGAATGAAAGGCATATGCACTGGCCACAAGTTCGACAACCTACAACTGGAGTGGCACCGATGTGTCTTGATGTGATCATTATGATGAGCACCACTACTATAATAGGTTTTGGCAGAATGACTACCATAAACGTGATCGCTCTGACACAGCAAATCAAACTTCCTTACTTTCAAATTCGATATCAGCCCGACCTACTGCTTTTTGCCTGTAGAGCTATCAAAGAAGCATTGAGAAGGGTGATATTGATGAAAAAATAGTCAAACAAAGTTTACTATTTGGTCCCTAAGCATGCTGTTCTGGTAAGCAGAACAGGATCACACCTCGTTGCTCTAAGCCGCTTCTCCAAGAGGATGCCTTAGAGAAGTCATAAACTACATTTTCCTTCCAGTCAAGGCGTTTCGCCACCAAAGGCTGGTAGATGAAAGGCCTTACGTAGCTCTAAAATATCTTTCCAATTTATTAACAGCAAGTTCCTTAGAGCTGACTCTTACCGAATCCAGTTCTGAACGATTCGTTAAACACTAGAGCGATTGCGCCCGCATTAAGTCCTTTCCAAATGCGCTTTTAGGTGCGCTAATAATCACGCAAAGTCTCCGGCCAATCAGTCACCACAATTATGCTAGATTAAGTACCCACACTCAGGACAAGTCTACACTGGCAGGAGGGAGGACTCGTACACGCTAATCCTATCACTGTGCTAACTTACATCTGTCTGACAATGGAAACTGATGGTGCGATTAGCTGTTAGGGCACCTCCCAAAAAACGAGCCACACGGCCAAATAACTCCGGTCAATAACGAGTAGTGAGTTGAGTGTGCATCTTTGGGGAGGACATCATAAATAGGATGCGTGGGATTCGTAAAACACTCTTGTTTTTGCCATAGAACAGGGCTTGGTCACAAGAGAATGCTAGACATAAAATATTGACAATTTAATATGCCTGAATTACGGTGGGATGTTTGGTGCCAAAATGCACTCTATAATGACGCTAAAACGCTCATACGCAACCCCGTATTCGCACTGGCTACGAGCCACCCGAATTAAGTGCCTGCAAGAGCGACAACAGAATTCTCTCCACAAGGCTATCACCTCGACCGAAGCATTGGTCCTTCACCACGAACTGCAGCTCACACGAGTCGGGATCGTTACAGCCTAAAACATAGCTAGAATCAAATCAGCATTGAGACGTCCTCGTATCTATTAGGCGAATACAGACAGTGCGATTTTCAAGAGCAGCAGGAATTGTTGCCAGGTCACTCAAAGTAGTACTCTAAATCGGCAGTCCATTATCGATGGACATTAAGTGCACAAACATCCTTGACACGCAGCACTTGAAGCGATTTAATGACAACCCCATAAAGTGTTTTATTCTAGCTCGCTTGGATGGCAGCGAAAGGCTTCTAGGCGGCGTGCGCGCACGTACTTACACTCACAGATATCGAATCGGGCTTCAAGACCACGCTGTAGGCTCTCAATCTTTTTGTAGTTCGTTGCCCTGACTGCTCGAGTATCGCTACGGGCTACCACCACATCTGAAAGATACAAACAGGCGTCCTCTAGATCAACAAAACAGCATAAGCAACACCTCAATCTTCAAGCGTTGGCAGTTGGTGCGTGGTGATATATGGCATCAATAGCAGTCCAGCAGTTGGGCGTCGAACTCATTTTCTGTATGTGTGCCTTTGTTCGCATCATCTGTTTACGCGGTTTATGATTGAGGCCGTTCTTATTTCAGGCAACAAATCACTGCACCTGTAAGACATCGAAGGTGATGCGCCATATACCTGCCATCCTGCTCTGTAGCCAGAGCAAGTATCTCCGCGCTTGTTGAAATCTAAATGAAGTGCCGCGGAATTGTGTGGAATCGTAAGTAACGCCTTGTTGGTGCGTAAGCTGAGGGCGAAATCGCATTTGCACTCATAGTTGCTTTTAATACGCCATCGCACGCCATCTTCACTCACGAACCTCAGGGCTCGCAATGCTTGCTACTGATGAGAAAAGATAAGCAAGAAGCAACAAATCGCAAAATGATCGAATCTTGAAGACACATTCACACACCTGTAACCGCCATGAAGAGCGGATCTACTTTTACTGTCTTAAACACTGCAGCCTTATTCACCCTTACGACCCTGGTGTTAATGCAAACCTTAGCAAAAGACCGCACAGTGTACCAGCTACTCTATCCTCCAAACATTTCGGCCCAAAATCTGCTTTTGTCAAACGTACCGATTGTTCCACTGCAGGCTGCAATGGTTTCGTGAATGGTCAGTCGACAACATTCCCCCTTTTGTCCTGATGCCATAGTCGATTCGTATCCGTGCTTAAGCGCATTCAAACGTGCAAGGTACATCTTGTAAGGCGATTAATTTATGAGCATGCTGATACTTATCGTGTGGAGGAAATTGAAGACGGCGCCATAACACCGCGTTTGTCTTCGAATCCAGATGGTCTTTTTTTTCAACTCATGTACTGGCAATAGCTGTTTGCTCAATCTCTCGCTCTTAATTTATTGCTTGTCGCGTTAGCCCAGGTTTAAGTGCAATGGTTCTCAATAAAAGTAAAGTGTGACCGGCTTGACAGAGTAGCCAAAATGCATTTATGCCCGGTCTTAGCCTTAGACTCCAAAAGACCGAGACGCAAGCAGTCCTAGTCTTTACAGGCTGGTAGCCGGTTGGACGCCGACCTTTATTGTAGGTACACACCTTCCCAACATCTAATCTTCCCATTGTTCCTGTAGCTAGGAGATTGGCAGGACTATGGACACTCGCCCACTAAGTCAAGTCAGGTCGTAACGTTTGCTTCTTTTCCAGCCTGATAAAATGCATTAAATATTTTTTGTTTGAAAGCTCTAGATTTCATTGTGTACTTCACCACCTTATGTTAACATGCAGCTGGCTCTACGTGTAGGCCATACAATGAGTTTTATCCCTTTATTTGAATCTCCTTGCAAAGTGAGAGAGTAGTGGATAATTTGTATGCAACCAGTCACATGCTGCCACTTTTCTCACTTAAGTTTTAGCGCTATAACTTAAACGAAACGAAACGGATTAAAAAACCCGAGACGTAATGCCTGCATTTGAAGGTATCATGGTTACCAGCACTTTGCTAGCCAGAACCCATTTGACCACAGTTTTACCTTCGTCCATCGTTTCCATGCCACAGAGAGGGCAACAAGTTCAGCAGAATATCATGTTGGCGCTTTAATTTCGAGATTAGCTGTGCGCAAAATTCTCTTAAGTACATAAATAGAGGACCAGATTAGGGATCGACAGCTGCCGTCTCCAAAAACATTGTTCTAAATATCTTGGCTAATTTAGAGGGCTACCCTGGAGATCATCCTGCTAGACATGAAGTCCGTGGCTGACTACATCTTTTCAACTGCATCCTTAGAAATCACATCTAAAGCCATCAGAAGTTGCCAATAATGCAGATCCACGCAATAGCCTAGCATTTGACTGTACTTTTTACAAGGGACAGTCTCAATCTTGACTTGAAGTAACATTCTTGACATGTCAGCTCTCTGCATAGGCTGATCTAGACAATTTGACGGTCCTTGTCATCGATGATAGAGCTTTAGGCATTGGCAAAGATTCGTTGCTAGGAATTTAGGACTTAAGTGTCCACTTAGCAAAAGGATGGCTTAGTAACACCGACAGATGGTAACAACATCTTTGTGATGGAATCAGTTGGGGGGTTTCAAGTCAGTGTGTCAGATTCAGTTCTGTGTCTGGTACTAAGATGGGCAGTGGATAAATGACAGTTACGAAGTCTATCCACTCACGCATTTCTACTAGTGACTATTCGATAACAGGCTCACTGTGACAGCTATTGTGCCCCAAGTAAAGCCAACTCAAGAGCCATTTAATCGGGAGTGAGAGACCAATTAAGAAGCTACTACTAGTTCGCACTCGAAAGCGATCACAAGGAAAAAGGTTCTAAGTCTTAGGACTGAGCCCACCTCCATTGATCAATTCCGTGACAACATTTTATGCGCTGATCAGATATTCAAGATGAGGCCTTTTACGCCCTGGTCGAAAGTTCACAAGAATGACCACTCGAGACCGTAGGCTGAGACTCACCACGGCCTATAATATCACTGATAGGCATGGCATTGTTTTTTCAACGTTAATCTTATTTAAACCTTCCGCTCATGATGTGCTCCGTAGCATCGACAATGCTTGAAGTCTTTCACCACAGATTTAGATATATGTGACCTCAACATTCGCGCAAACGACGACCCACCGCCACATGCTGTACCGTAAACCCACTCACACTACCACTGCCCACATTAACGGAGCTAGTTTGGACTTAAATTGCCTTCACTTGACTGAACTAGACCGCAATTGATTGATCCCTCATGTGTCTAGCAACTACTGATGCAAACCATAATGCATTTGTCACTTGCCAATATGAGCTCTACCACTATTGTTGCACTCATTATTAAGTACCAGTGTTCAAATTTTTTAACTTGCCTCGGACATTCATCCTAATAGCATCTTTTTTTGCTTTAGATGAGCATTCTATTTAAATACGGGGATTCTGGTTTTCAAATAGAAAACACGGACACTGTACATTTCCGTCCCCACATTGAATCAAGGGTACACAAAAGATTTACCACCATTCTTACCATGAGAAAGAATAAAGGCAGAAAAATCTTGGATTGATGCCTTTCTGCTCTTTTGGAAGAGCATGGATTGTCACTCGAAGAGGTAGAGCGGAATCACATGTCCTTTGTGAGCAACGTGGATTTTGACGGAGCCAAGATCTCAGCGCTGCAACTTGCTAGAGACGTAAAATGACAAAGAACGACACAAATACCTTCTTCGTTGGCTATTGTCAGCTAAACAGGAAGGAAGTGCACAGATATTTGCAAGAAAATCCACTCCTTCATCCGTATCCTTATGAAAGTTATCGTGTCTTTGTGCCATCGTGCAACCATCTGAAGTTGGACAGCAAAGTCTGCTTCACGTCTGAATGCAAGGTGATGGCATTTAAAATTGCTATTCTATTTTAAACGAACAGTTGTGTTAATGTGTGTGCTCTACTAGAGTTTGAAATCCTATCTAGCGCCACCATGGAGCCGCTATAATGGCGGGACGAATGATGATGATGCATTTGTACAGCATTTCGAAATAAACACTACAACCCGTTTTGAGTAAGAGTGAAGTGAATAGTGGATCTCGGTAGTGCCTCGATGGCCAATCTGCAGCCACTTAAATACACTGACCTAAAGAATCTCGCATATAGGAAGTATGCGCCGAATTTTAAAGATTTTTGGAATCCCACTTCCATACACGGACGAAGAGTGCTACTAATAGACCAAATTCCCACTGCGTTCAAGAGGAGGTACTTTCGTAGCCGCATGGCAAATAGGCAAGTCTCTTCGCTAGAACACATCGCTTGTTGGCAGCCTATCTTTGTTGGTAAGAGAAGACATGCCTCGACCATCATTTGCACCCGTCATCATCATTCATTAATTCATATATGTGAACACGCTGGTGATAATCGTTAAGATGTCACACGCCAGCTTCAAATATTGTAAGCAAAATTTGCAGAAATAGCTAACTTGTCGACGATTGCGTCGTCGGCGCCTTCACCCTAGGATTTGGCCTACTTTGTGCAGAACCCTGACTTGTAAAAATGACGCGACAGTTTGTAAATTCAACTTTAGGTAGTGCGTAAGACAGTCGTTTCAGCTGTAGCATGCAAATGCAATTATTTGGCGGAATTTTCGGCTGTATTCAACTCCATCGTAGCAGTGGAGTCACTCCCTTGAGGCCACTTGAGCAGTGAACAATCAGAGGAGCGTCTTACCAATCTATCAACCTACATCGATTCTTCGCGTTGGTGGGCTTCACGCCGTTTCTTAAAAGAAGATCTCTACGTACTATTCGGATGTCTGCACTGCTTATCCTCGTCACTGCCTTCTTATTTCTCCTCTCATGATTGCTGTTTCTACTCTCAATAGCCAATGCGTTGAAGAGTTCAAACTGCATCCTGATATAGTCATTGTGCTGTTGATACGCCACATTATGGCACTGTGTGAGTTGCTTGCTACAGGAAAAAGTTCAGTCATGGTTCGATGATGTGCTAACGCCTCTCTTCTCTGAGTTGTAATTTATTCGATGTCACCGCGGCGTATTCCACTTAAGTATGGAAGAGATTGATCAATCAAATGGTCCAAAATTTTAAGATGTCATGGGTAAAGATACCAGTCCTGGATCACTCGGATAGAGATGGGAAGGCGTTGTCTAGCATTTGGACAGATACAAAGTAAGGTATATCGTAAAAGATGAATAGACAAACTCTTCTTGTAGTCAAACTTTGCAGCGTAAATGAAATTTATCAGGTAGAAATTAAGCTTGCGCTGAAATGAGAGCCTTCATCACCACCACAAAGTATGGACAAAGAATCGTTATAAGCCAAAGACTTTACAAACAAAAGTTTAAAAGAAGAGGAGAGAACATTTGCGCGAAAACACGAGGTGAAGAAAATCGTCGACAGATGGTACATCAGACATTTACAGCAAACATGTCACAATGAAGGCAAAAGCAAACAAATTTGCATTATGAAAATTGTTGCATAGTCAGCATTTAAAAAGAAATGAATTATAATTAGACGCGATTATATAGAAAGAGTAATACGCTTGTTTGGATTCCTACATATAACAGGAAGCAAAACGAGAAACCGAAATATGTTACGCAAACCTCCATAGCATGAGATGTTGTGCTGGATCAGGTTAAAATGCCAAGTGTTTATCAAGCGATGTCAAATTTTTTTATCCTCCACATTATTTTGGTTTCTCATCTTGTTTCGGGACATACCTGACTTCGAGGGCTCTCTCCTATCTGCACTCCGTACTTCCGCTAATCCGTGTGGCCCTGCGGTCATCGCCACTGCTCCTCATCTCTGTCATGCTTTACTAACAATTCGCGCACTATCTTATGCCATATTTTGGAAAACTCGGTGTTTTCCATTAACTTAATTGCTAGACATAATTAAATTTGGTCCCTTGAAACGACTGAGTTCATTCATATTTTCATTATTTTGTTTTGAATGCATGAGTGATAAAGGATTTATCGTCACCTCCTTTAAGTAAAACCTAACCATGCATCATTTAAAGCAAAGCAGTGCAACATCGCTTCAACCTTCGCACTTTCTTTGCGATACTCCTCTGTGTGATAATGACGATTACAGTAGACGTTTTTTGACTGGTTTTTGTAGACAACGCCTTTTCTCATGATGTATTGTCCTGCAGCCTTATGCAGTGTTGGAAGAACCTATAGGTAGCGATTTGGCTCCTTGTAAAAGGTAAATCCCATTTTTTTACGAGTGATTGCCCAAAGTTTAAAAATTACAGGAGCCTGCTCAGTCAACTTGAAAATTCGGTATTATGCAGTTTGGGTAACATGGTGTCGAAATGCTCCAAGAAGAATGTTTTCTGAATTTTACATATAACGTCTCCACCACGTACCTTTAAATAACATTAAACAACAATAATGATAAATGCAGGAAAGCACTAGGTTTCTCATTTGAATGAAGACAATGATTTTAAAATTTTGATTATTTTTCTAAGCATTACTAAAATACTTCCCACGTAGCGTATACCATTCGTAATTCACACATTTGTGCATAAGCAACAGGTAAGAATTTTTCTTAACCGATTGGAAAATTCTAAAATAAAGCACAAATGTGAAAGGACCCAGACGACACCGACTGAATGATCCGTTGAGCTTGGTAAAAATACGCAACCTATTGCGGGATAGCGGGCTAAGTATCTCACACTAGTGGTATTTCAGTACCCGCTTAAGCATTAGGGGCGATAAATTCTAATTCCACTTGGTTTTCTATCACTAGGGAGCTAAACGGAGAAAAATGCTGTCGCAACTTCATTTGAGTAAGGATATTTGAAATCTCCGTTTAAGTGTGCCTTCGTGCATAGTTCATCTCAACCATTACTGTTGGTCTCTACAGCTTGGATGAACTTTGCTTACATTTAATCGAATGCTGAGTTCCACATTCTTTGGACATTTGGACTAACTGCTTGATAGCCTCTGTTCAAATTTCATGAGGGCTACTTGTTCTTTAAAGGCGGATGGAGATAGAAGCAGTGCTATTATGCATAGGCGCTGCAAAGAATTTGCTAGCTGACATCTTAATGAAGGACAGTTTACATCCCTCCGTGACGACGTGACTAGAGGGTTAGAACTTGGCGTAACCTTATATTAAATCTCAGTGCGTACCTCTGAATCAAACACTAACTCGGAATTGCATTTGAAAGCAAATGTGGTCGCTTGGTAAAAACAACTTTTCATGCAAGAAGAAAGCTAACTATGCCACAAATATGTCTAATTTTTCAAGATATTTGCTTCCACCATAATGAATGGCAACGGTAACAATGAACTGAGAATTCTTTAGGTAGGTGGAAAATATATGCGATCTAAGATCTCATTGACACGCTCGCTCCGATCTTTAAGAGATTCGTTTCCTACCGCTAATCTAATAACCGTAATCAAGCAAACACGTCTAAACAAATGAAAACTAGCCATGTTCTCCATTCCTTACAGGAAACACCCCTACAATTCATGCTAAAAGCGTTCCAGATGTTCCGCGCGTTATTCATATCGACAACATTTGTAGGGACATCTTCATTCTCCTCCCCATCCCTGCGCTTATGCCTATAACGATAAGGTTGACTGCTCTGAGATACCGTCATTTTTCGATACAAAGCCGTAAAACAGTAGCATATTAATAGAGGACTGTGTGGCGGCCTATATCTGCATCGAGAGATTCACGTTGCGTTCGTACCTCTCGTCCAAATGGTATGTTTAAATAAACATAAATACCACATGACCACATCAATTTCGATTAATGTGATTAAAGATAAGATGTGAGTAGATAAGGAATTGCACATCAATTAATAAACGGCTGTAGCGTCCCGAGGCTCCGTCGAAGGCAAAAGAAGGCGGAATGCTGGGGTAGAATATATGTATTCACCGGACAGAAGGAAAAAGGCTACCGGCATGGCACGGAGGCCAGCCCACGCAGCTAGGGCAGTACGGCCACTTCTGTGACCTTGACAGAAACCAGCAGTTCTAACAAACAAAGTACTACAACGGCAGTAGAAAATCTGGCGGAGGACTAATAATTAACTAGTCTGTATAATAAAAAATCATTTGTACAAAAATCACATTCGAAATCTCGTACCAATGCCTTACAAAATTGCATTTGTCAAAAATTCTGCCTAGTTTCGAAAAAAATAATTAGGATTATGTTTTTATGTTTGGATTCTAACAATTAACAACAATATTTGTCACACTCATTTTCTTTTTTTCCTATCCAGTGCCCTTTTAATGTGTTCAGCGGCATATATGAAATGGTGGGCTTTGGTTTAGTTGTTGCTGTGTGGTTCGCGATTTATTCTAATGAGTCCAGGTATGTTAGTGTCGGTTTTGGAAGCTTTTGACTTGTTTTATGCATGCGCACACTCATATGAAATCGTGGCTATCGACTTTTGAGGCTTGCTGCATTCATGGTTTGTGTAACGCTCGTAGTGAAATACTCGAATTCTAGTAACTTACTTGGTCAAATACTAATGTGAACTTCGCCTATTTACCTTAAGCACATTTTAAACCAGGACGGCGTCTACAGGTCTTGGCCGCTTTAAGTCTCTGTCAAATCATGACGAAAGGCGGGGGATTCGAATTTCCCAATCATTTGCGGGCAAGAGTCTGTACATCGAATCACCGGGCATGCCATTTGAGGGTGCGTTATGGTTTTGCGATAATTATAAGGGTTTTTTATGTGGAGCTTTGATTTCTTCCTGGGTGAATCAAATGCCACCAGAAACAGCGTGTCAATGCGGTAACAAAAGTGGCTATGTTGGTTGGAGATCTGAGATGGTTTCTGTATATGGACATAATTTTTCGCTTCCAAAGAAGGGTCATCGCATTCTGATATTGTCGACAGGAGACGGCGAATTTCGCACACTTGGAAGTGAATTTTGTAGCATTGACCGACATGAGACGCGAAATTTTGCACCATTGAACGGAATTTTGTAGTTTATTTACCAAAGACGGCGGATTTTGCTCTCTTCAAACGGAATCTTTTTCTATTATCGACACGGAGTGGTGAGCTGTGCTCCCTTTGAATGGAATGTTGCATTATTAAACGACATGAGACTGCCAATTATGCTCTCTTTGAATGGAATTTTGGGGTATTAATCGACAAAAAACAAAGGATTTTACTCCGTTTTAATGCAATTTTGTAGTATTGATCGATAAGAGTTGGCAAATCCTGCTCTGTCTGAATGCAATCCTATAGTGATTATCCTCATAAAAAGGGCGAAATATGCCCTTTTTATGAGATGGCAAATTATGCTATCTCCAAATAAAATTTTGTAGTATTGATCGAAATGACGTAGCGCATTTTGCTCTCTCAGAATGCAATTTTGTAGTAATGATCTCCGTGAGATAACGACACGACAGGACACGAGATGACAGATTTTGCTCTCATTGAATGTAAATTTGTAGCATCAATCGACACGCGATGGCGGATTTCGCTCCCTTTGAATGGAACTTTGTGGTATTAATCTACACGAAATGACGAATTTTGCTCTCTTTGAATGGAATTTTGTAGTATCGATTGACCTGAGACTGCGATTTTTGCTCTTTTTGAATGCAATTTTGTAGTATTGATTGACATGAGACGGCGATATTTACTCTTTTGGAATGGAATTTTGTAGCATTGATGAATATGAGATGGCGATTTTTGCTCCCTTTGAATGGAAATTTGTGGTATGAATCGACACAAAATGACGAATTTTGATCTTTTTGAATGCAATTTTGTAGTATTGATTGACATGAGATAGCGGGTTTCGCTCTCTTTGAATGGAAATTCGTGGTATTAATCGACACGAGATGGCGAATTTCGCTCTATTTGAGTGGAAATTTGTGGTATTAATCTACACGAAATGACGAATTTTGCTCTCTTTGAATGGAAATTTTTGGGGTATTAATCTACACGAATTGACAAATTTTGCTCTCTTTGAATGGAATTTTGTAGTATTAATCGACACTTGATTGCGGTTTTCGCTCTCTTTGAATGTAGTCGACACGAGATGGCGAATTTCGCTCTCGTTGAATGGAAATTTGTAGTATTAATCGACACGAGATGGCGAATTTTGCTCTCTTTGAATGTAAATTTGTAGTATTAATAGACACGAGATGGCAAATTAGGCTCTCTTTGAATAAAATTTTGTAGTGTCAATCGAAACTTGATTGCGATTTTTGCTCTCTTTGAATGTAGTCGACACGAGATGTCGAATTTTGCTCTGTTTTGATTGACTTGAGACCGCGATATTTGCTCTTTTGTAATGCAATTTCGCTGTATTGATCGACATGTGAATGCTAATTTTGCTCTCTCTGAATGCTATTTTGCAGCATCGATTGACAAGAGACGGCGAATTTTTTTTTCTTTGATTGTAATTTGCTAGTTTTTGTTACTTAAGCGTTGAATTTTGCTTTCTCTGCTTATAAGTTTCTAGTTTTTTTCGCACAGGAGACGGTGAATTTCGCTCGCTCTGAAGTTAATTTTGTATTTCTAATTTACACGATACTGCGAATTTTGTGCTCTCTGAATGCCTAGCCATTTAGCAAACTCACAATTTATTTAATGCGAACGTTTCCTGATCCTTTTTCCAATTGCCACTACACCTGCATGAAGCGTGCATGCTGTTGTTAAGATCGGTGCATTCAATCGCTTTGGTAGCCGTATTTGCATACTGTGTGAGGCACTCGTTGGGATTTTGACAAAACGAAACAAAAGGTGCCTTACGGGACCCTCCGTAGACATGGACTGTACAAAGTGACGCAGCCTCTTCTCATCGTGTAGGGCATATCAGGACGGCGTCGTGAGTTTCGAGCCACCGTAGTTCCTGGTCGGCCTTTTTAAGGAAGTGTGAACAGGAAACAGCCTATTTGGGCCCCTTTGTCACTTCTAGCCTTGATGACTCATTGGCTTTTCCTATTACTGTAGGGTAGATACGATTGCCATCTGCGATTGCTGTGAGAAGGCATCTACCATAAGGAGGCAAGCAACGGCATAACTTGGATCGAGGATTTGGACAACTCACAGACGCAAGCACCATGTAGTAGTAATAAACAACTCTGCTTGCGATTCGCAGGCGCCATCGACGTTGTCCTGCTTATTGTGCAATTTCAAGCAATGTTTTTGCCATATTCGGTATCTGTATTCCCCTTTATGTGAGCAGAATCTGGTCAATAGTGATGGCACAAGCAGTGGTGGTTTGGATGGTTATCAGGAGTGCGACAGTCGGCCACTTCATTGCGTTATCGCATTTCTTACGTATAATTACGTCTCCATTCTTTGCGCGATCACCAAAGTGAATGCTCAAAATATTAATGGTGTTGTCAAAACTTTTGTTTGCCATGGCAGTGTGTAAAATGGTTTGTTAATTTGATACCGGCGGAGTCTGACTAATGGGGCCTAATTGGTACCAGCATTCCATCAACTCTTTTGAGTAATTGTGCAGTCTTATTTGTCCAGGTGGAACGGTGTTACCACATAGAGTCGTTTCATTCGATCATGGGTCGGCCATAGAAAAATGAAAGGTGTCAGCAGAAGGAATGAGGGACAGATGGAGGTTGTGCAATTCTGTGTCTGTTCTTACAAGCTCTCTGGGAGGATTGCGGAGAGCAAACAAGCGGGACGTCTTTACGAAGAGGGTGTCATCTGTCCCCTCGCGAAGGGAGTGTAATTGTGACAGAGGTGCTCTGATCACTGAGCACTGTTATGCTTGCCACGCAAGAGGTTTCCACTGTCTGGCAGAACGGGACTATCAATAGCACTCAAGGCAGTTCATTTAATTGCTCCCGAAGCGCATTGTTTTGGGCTCAGTGCAAAATTTCGCTTTTACAAATGCTTCGTCGCGCTAGATGCCAACGAAAGCGGAGGTTGGTAATGAGTTGCACTGGTGACGCTATTTAACCACAATTTGCGGCGAATAGTCCTTATGTGTATTTGCAGATCGGGGCAGGACTCACTTCAACCCGCCAATGCAGGACGGTGAAGGTGGCCAAAGGAAAGTCCACAAACGTTGCATCAATGCGTGGTACAATGACAGTTGGAGTGAATTCAACCAATCACTGCCAGTCTTCTGGCTAAATAGTGAAATCTGCCTCTATTAAATGAAAGGACATTCTTGTTATGCAGAAGTGTGGGACAGATTGTCAAACACGTGATCATTATTTGGCAAACCTCTATTATCAATGGCCATAATGGATGGGTAGGAAGCCTAGACTGCTCCACAATGGTGTCGACCATTATTTGTTAGGATAGAGCCCCACATAGTGATGCAGACGTTCTGCCATTTAATAGACCATTCTCAACAGAATGGAGTGATGTTGCACTGCGAATGTATTAAATATCGCTAAAAGAGGACGCGGATTATCAACCTCTGCACGGTTCTGGTGCACGAGAGCTTCCTTCTGCCTTCTTATTGACAACACACAGCCAAAGGTATGAACTGGTCTAGAAAGTGGGATGGATATGCCAACAGTGGGTAAAACCTTCCCTGGAGGATGAAGCTGGATGATATTATAAAGGCGTCAGATCTCCTCTGTGCCTAACGGCATCATAGACATTGGTGCAAGCAGTTCTCTACACGAGTAAGTGGACCAAGTGGGTGCTGCCAAAACTGCAACACTTAAGGCACTTTTAGAAGGCCTGAAATCACAGTGATCGCACCGATCCAACGTTTGACTGGAGGGGTCCCAGTGGAAAGAGAAGACAATGATATCGTAAGCCCCCTACCATCCCTTCACCAATGCAATCTCGATATGATAGACGGCTTATGAAAGTGGCTGAAACCAAACTCATATATACACAGATCATTAAGATGTTCGCCTCAGGTTTTCCATCAAAAGGAACGAGATTTGTCGGTAGGGCGTGCGTTATTCGGCAGATAGCAATCAAGACCGTAATTTCTTCAGCCGACTCCTTCACTTAACCATGCAAGACCCTACAGTTCAAAGACACGCACAAATCTACAGTGCAAAGGGTGGTTAAAACTGTAAAAACTTCACTCTTGTCGGACTGCCATAATCTTGCGTTGAATGCTCGAAACGAGGTGACTGAGATTTAGATCTGGGGCGCATCTTGTCCTTATCAAACCAGCCTGATATTCTGAAGATCGAGGAGGAAGAGGAAAACGGCTCACCTGCTGCACAGGTTTATATAAAGAAAATTTCACGAAATCACATAATCCAATGAGGAGTAAAATGAAAAAATGCTGCAAACGGATGGCAGAGGGTGTTTTCATTTGCTCAACTTCGTGGCTGATAATGAAGTAACTTCTTAGTTTGCTCTTATTCCTCTTAAGTCTCGTTACACATCTCATCCACCCTCATTCTGCGGTCGACGAGCCGGAGAAAATGATAGTGGCAGTAGTGGATCGAATCCTAGGAAACGACAAATTAGAAGGAACGCGTCGATCAGCTATTGCTGTACTCCTGTTCATTCCTTATCCCCATTACTGCACAATAACCACGATGCAGTCAGGCACTGAGTGATGGTCGTCGGTGGTATTCCGCTTGTTCCCCTTCAAGGCATGCTTCGATTGTTAAAATTGCTAAGGTGCCACTAATACCTCTCAGTCCACCCTGGAGACTACCCATTAATGGCTTGTATATTTCACCAGCGGCGAGTGGTAGCGTCCTTATCACAGTATTTCTATTGCGTACGCGTTCAGCCGATTCAACCGCCCGCAACGTCGGATATTGGTGAAAATTACCACAGAGTCGATTAATTGAAAAATGGCCCTTGTCAAATCAGTTCAAACTGGTTTGGTGACGAAAAGGCTCTTTTCGGCTCACCTGTTTCTCAAAGCAATGTAAAGGCACACACTTTACACTCCGCATCGGTTCAGTCACCATCCCAAAAGTATGAACATCTGTTAATGAGTTCAGCCATCCGATGCCTTCTATACTGCATTACTAACACCTTCTTCACTCCGATCCTTTGAATCGCATGTCACAGGATGCGGCTCTGTTTCAATTTAATCGTGCTTCAATCTCAGCATTCCGAATTCCGATAGGCTTATCATTTTTGGTGTCACATAAACAAAACAAAATTATGCAACATAATGGGACCGTTAAAATTATTTGCTGATGTAGTGCTGCCAGGATCTCTGCACTTCCTTCCAAACACTTTGAAGCAGCACTTGAGAATCTCAGTTGGTCGATGGGCTTTGCCAATTGGCCGGATAAAAGAAGTGATCATACCTGGCTGGTGATCCCTTGTCACCTAAACGAGGCTTCATTCAAGCAGTTGTTTTTAGATTTTACGTAATAATGTCTCAGGTAGGTCTGTTGCAAGGCTCTACTATATCCTTTTGGTAGTCATTTTCTCTGCGAATAGCACTGAAATTTATCAGTAAAAGCACTATTTTTAGGAGGGTCAGCTAAGGCACAGAAGAGCACGACTTCTCCGATTTAATGAGATTAATAACAAATGTAGCCTGGATTACATGAGATGGGTGGATGAGTACCTCTGCCTTATGCTTTTCGCCCAAGGAAATCGAATCCACCGCAGTATCTCGGCTAACACAACAGCGCATTATGACCAAGAAAGAAGGTACTTTCGTCGGCTTCCGTGGAAAGTGCTCCCTGCTTATGTACGAGGTCCCATAAGCTGTGCGATCACCACGTCGTGTCATTGCACAAGACTGCCGCCATTCAAAATGACACGATACAAATGTGATTTGTCATTGTTACATTCTGCTCCTCCCATTCGTCTCTTCTTGGATGTGTCGTCGGCTATTTTATACTTTTCGGACCAGTGGGATCGGTTTCTGGGGGCAGCAGATGTTATTCTGCTGGACATGTGTGAGTGGTGGGAAGGAGTTGGAGCAGTGGGGCAAGGGATGCAACTGAGCGATTATGACTGCATCTTTTTACATCATGATTATCTGGATTTCTAACGTCTGGAGTGTGAACACCTAAATGCGCTAGGTGATACTCTTACGTCTAAGCAAACATTTGCGTTAACTAACTCGATATGGCAATTGTTAGATCCCTATCCGAATTTAGACTTAGGCGGTTTCCGCTTTCGCCCTTTCTTCAGACTACCTCAAAGCTGGCGCATTTGGTGTAGCAGGCGGTAAAACAATTCGATGATCAATTTTGTGGGGATAGTACGCTGGGCCTGTCTCAAAGTCGTGTAGAGTAGGAGAAGAATTCAACGCGTTTAAGCATACTTACGATGTGCCGGTCCATGGCGTTATGTTGTAGAGTGTTGAAAAGCTTAAAATAAATGATATTTAATTGTACTTGAATAGATCTGCACCTTTATACTTGGAGTAATTTAATTCGGAACAAAGAGGAAAGTGTTTTGTAGTTGACGCGTGGCGGGTTGTAGTATATTGGCTTGGCACCATTCCGTATATGGAGGCATTCTCGTAAACCAAATTGGTGACAACATTACTGGCCGCATCAACGTAGACGCTGGTGATCCACAGTAGTGCTGTAGTGCATCGTCTTGCAGCCGCCGCGTAACTTGAAGTGACTTCAGGATTCAAAATCGCACGATCCTTTGTGTGCGCACAAAGAACGTTGTGCTGGCTCTTCAGCGTTACATGATCTTTTGAATCAAATAAAATACACGAGTGATGAGTGCATGTAATTTGTTGTCGATTCGTTTACTCCTGCTGTAGGTTCTGGTGTTGAACAACATCGCTTTCACATCGTGTTGACAAACCTTAAGCCCACCAAATGCTGCTCAAATGAGAGAATATCAGTTGAAGTCCGGTGAGCTTTACGACTTGTGACCCACATTTGTAATCATAATCAAACAGAACTCTCCACCGGTTACATTAGTGAAGCCAAGTGGAAGCACCGATGCCCGTAACCGTGGACAACGTGCAACTGATGCAAATTTTCCAGCTGAATTGCAGACCACAAGAGCAATGTTAAGTGAGTGCACTGACTGTTGAGATGCAAGATGAGATAATGAAGTGTAGATGCATATGTAGCAAAGTGAACATAAGGGAACATGTCTGGAGCATCTGCAATTTCAATGATGTCCCTCCTAGCAAAGCAATAGAGTGATTAGAGCATTTCAAGGCACAGGGCACAGAGAAAGCACTTGCTGCTTTGAGCATCAATTTGTGGAATTGAAATACCACTTTAGTGTTAGTCAGCAAACAGACCAAAGCAAAACGGAAATGCTGGCATGGTTGACAACTTCTCCTACGCTGTTGATGTGCTGAGGCCTTTTCAAGGGTATAGAGCTTTGCATAGCAAGATGGACAATATGCAAGGAAAACGACGAAACAGCGATGCTCGAGGTATAAGTCTTTACAATAAAGAATTTCCATGGAACGAAATTCCAGTGAGTAGAGGATGAGCATTTCGTACCTTACCATATTTCTCACAACAAATGCAATTATGCGTGTGCGCGTGCAAGACTTTGAAGAAAAATGCATGTCTGTGCATTTCTGCAAGTGAAGCAGCATTCTTATGCAGACGAATTCATCAAAGCAAATACAAATGCAAACATAGTAGGCGAAATGCGGTTACAGATGCTTGCAGGTCGTTAATTTAATTCATTGTGCAAGTGGGAGAGGCGACATTCCCGCCTTCCGTCCTCCTACATCACATCATGCTCGACTTAATGCAAGTGCTGCATCTCGTTCATTGATGACGCGATCAATCGTATGTTATACATTCTCTCTGAAATGATAGTTTGAACAAAAAAACGTCCCCATATGTATGCATTTAAATGAAGTCTACTTGAAGAATCACTCTTCTTACAGTAGTCAAAAGCACCGATTGGGCCGTCAAGCCAATCAAGGAGACCTGAGGAACTTTGCCACAAATTCGGTATAAATAAATATGAATTCCTACTCACCATTCTTTCTGGTTAGAGATCAACGTGTGCTTGTCCTTGTATGCTGCCATTTGTTCCTTTCGCTTAGTGCCTGATTCGGTAACTCGAATTTGCATCTGGTAAAGGCTTAAACTGCGTATTCATATGTTTATTGCGATCAGCTCGCGTTGAAAGCGTCATGCCATCACGAATGAGGGTAAAGTAAAACCTAAGCTCATTTGGAAGAGTACAATGATCAAAATGGCTACAGCCTAGACATGCGAATTTAATTTATGGTTAGATAATCGGCCTGATATAAAGTGAAGGTCGAAGTTGCAGATCAAATCCTCAGAGAAGTGTCCAATATACAATGCAGAATGTGGCAATTTGTTTCAACCCAGTGTTTAACGCGTACTCGCAAAGCAGCCTTGACTGGAAACTACCTGTCGTTGCGCTCAAATCAACGTCATGGTGCTTGATTATTTCGGCATCAGCGCTGAATCGTCGATTGTTGCATTTGTTAACGCTTCTTCTCAGTAGTATTGCAATGCTCACTCGACTTTTTCATTAACAGCAGCCACATTCGCTTTCATCGTCGGCATAACTCCATTCAATTCCCTTCAGCTTGGACACAGACAGCTCACTGATTATCAAGTGCAGAAGGCATCGTAATGCGAACCCATGTATTAAATCATTCGTACAGTTTTATTGTGGTAATTATTTCTAAATAAATAATTGCTATTAAGGTTCTCATCCTTATAACCTAGGGGCGGGAATGCAAAATCAAAGTGTTACCGTTTTTGCAAAACCACTATTTCAAATATTCTGAAAGTACTACAGTAATTGAAGGTGCTTAAGAGGTTCGACTGCCTAACACTCTTGACTGCTGCAGATGGGAGCTGAGTGTACGAGCCTCTCATCATGGACTATGGAAGTTCGAAGAAAGTTGGAAGAGGAGTGATGCAGAAAGTGGCGAACAAGAAGGACACGTTTTGAAACCTTCTCCATCACTTCCGAGTCCTGTAATCTATTCACCGCCACTACATCCTCATCCGCCTTTTTTTATTCGGCTATTCATTACCAGGGAGTCAAACAGATAATCGTTTGCCTCGACTTCGTTTAGGTAAGGAAACTTGAAATCCCTGCCTAAGTGTGATCTTCTTCAGTCACCCCAATGCCATTTTCTTGATTCCACTGCAATGCCACACCTATGGTTCGAGGAGGTGAAATGGGACCGCGGCAGCACGACCTCAGATAAGGTTGCACTACTAGAAGCGATTAAAACACTCAATAATATAATTGAACAAGCAATGCTCAATCAAGAAAAGAGAACCTCAAAGACCGCCTGAGAAACCAAACACTCGAGCACGTTACTTACAATAGCACTGTTTTTAACAGGAATGCTTCTCTCGCTAATCCCGTTTCGCAGGCGATTTTATTAGAAAGAAAAGTACACTTATTAACTGGATTAAACTGCACAGCTCTTTTAACTACATCCCTCTCAAATTCACTCTTCTTTTGCCCTTCATTGGTGACTTACTTTTAAACAGACACCTATTGTGGCCATTTTAGGGGCACCAACTCCTTCCGTTTCATCCATCATTCATTACTCTTTGCCTGTGTATCCACATCAGAATACATCAGCTTATATCCTTCCGATACAACACGTCTAATTACCCTTTCCAATTCTTAAATGCTGCGTCTTTATCATCTAGGTTGTCTTATTACCCACTACTCCCATAATTATGACCACCACACTACACTGCATCACCTTGCCCTGCACGACTCACTTTCATCTTCTACTTCCCAACAGAGAGGCATCACGGTGACACAGGCGTCCAACCAATCATCACCCGAATAATTGAGACACTCACATGCAGACGCCCTAATCATCTATCTGACCCTATTCGCACCTCAAACAACTACGATACGAGTTCCTGTCCTCCACTCCATCATCGATCCGCCTTCGCCAAGCACTGAAATAGCATCGGCATTAACGCGGAGCCGATGCCACCACGTAGCTGCAGTGTGCTCTACTTCATTTATCATCCCGTGCTATTGCAGTGTGTCTGCAGCCACAACAGTTTATTAATCTATGTCTGGACTATGCTCGTAAATTAAACTATCGCTCTGCACCAGCATGGCAGAGAGAGTTGATCGACACAGAAGTGCTTTGAACCACCGCATACTTAATGAGTCGAATAATAGCGCATTCTCCAACACAGTCCTACACTTGTGACAGTGTCAATATCCACTCAATATAAAACGGGCATGTCATACACGTAGGACGGATGGGCTAGGCGCTTAAAGTGCGTAAACTTTTGGCCAAGTTAGAGGTTTCAGAGAGCGGCCTCAGTCAGCTATCTTTAGGAGGTCAGGATGCTCATGGAGATGGTTTCCTTCTCTCCACTGAGAGGACTAAAGTGACAAAGTTGGGCTTCGAAGAAACGTGATTCTCAACTAGGCCTCATAATTAAAGACATTGCATCATTCAACCATGATTTTTGAACATCGAAAAGATGAGGCGGTAAGTGGTAAGACATTACAGAATCTGCATGCACAAAAAGCTCATTGCCAAAGTCGATCAGGCCTGTGCTAATGCAGTTCGAGATCACCTTGGTGAAGCGAATTGGCAAACAACAACCACTGTTGCAAAAGCTGGTTGCACCTTGTTAAAACCATATTCATCTAATCACTAAAGCAAAACAACTGAGAGTGAACAAACAATGCACCTCACACGCTTCCGCGTGGACTCCTGAAAGCCAACATGAAGGTAACATGGAAAGCTCGCATAGCCAGGCCACTACTCGTCCATCGCATGCACGCGAATGCAGGGTCAGAAATCCGAGTTCATTAATAGGATAGTTAGGCGAGAACAGACAATAAAATCACCTAGCTCACAGCTGAACCGAAAAAAGTGACAACGACTATTAACGCCGTCGGCCCAATGCAGATACCGCCAACGCATTCTTTTAAGGAAAGAAATTCATTGGTTGCCGAAAACTACTCCCGATACCCATCTTTTGTAGATAGAACCGTTACAATTCATCACTCATTTCCAAAAGGGGGTAATATTGACATTAACTTCGACTTTTACGGCCCACTTTGTCGTCTGAACATTGTGGAGGACACAATGACTCACTACTTCCTCCTCCTCCCCTTCTTCGCCCTTCCCTCTGCCACCCACTTAAAAGTACATTCTTTCTTATGGTTTAGCTTTGCGGTTCCACCTTGTGTGGCACTTGGTTTGTCTAGTAGACACAGCAATGGATTTTACTAGTCTCGGACCCTTCTCAACAAAATGAAAACCTTGTCCACCTTTTTTATTTTTGTTGCGTCGATTAGGTAAACTCCAGTACGGAACCCTTATATCTTAAACAGATAAGCACTTCCCATTGAGCGATTCTCTCTACAGTACGTCACACTCACATACCCATGTACACACAAGGCATAGTCCTATGGATTTGAAGTGGTCCCTGTTCCAGAAGCCCAGGATTGGCGATCTGTAGCCGGGGGATGGATAGTGATTGCATCTTTTGAGAACAGCCAGTAATGCCTCCGATTATCACCCACCAAAAGTCAGCCGCAAATCATTTGCAGCTGCTTCACAGCTCCGATTATATCCCCAAAGGTCTAAGGCAGGTGTAGGTCACAGTTAAACATCACACGCAGACCTTGATTTCGATGACCAGGATGTAGCCAATCAAAGGTCGAATTGTTGAAACGTTTGCTGGATTGCTATCAACTTTGAAATATTTGTCCAGGGAAGAAGAATGTGATCATACACAAATGAAGAGAGGTGGAAGTTGAGCCTTCCCATTAGAGACATGGGAGCTCACTCAACTCGGCATCATCATTTGTTCTCTCCTATTCTTCTTCCAATAGCGCGATGCACTCCCTCGCATCCACCGTTTCGGAGGTGAGAGTCCACGCAGGTGGACGAATCACGTACAGAAGCAACGACCACGCTTAACCCATCAAAGCGCTTTTAAGGTAATGCCTAGTGGAGTTTAGCTCACGTTTTATGCTAATTTGAAGGCCCACATGTCAGTTAATTTCCTTAAATCCCTTTTTGCATGGACTAAATGGCTTGATCGGTACCCTACAATTAGCACCTCAAATGTGCCAAATCACTTCTCTTACATTTCGACACTAATCTGATTGCCAACACGCAACTCAGTGCTGCTTCTATGGACCTCACTCCCATCCAAAACATCCATGACTTGGTGCCAACCGAATTGGATCCCATTAAACGAGGTTTCAAGAGAGGCATAGAAAGACTGCGATAAAAGGAAGAATTTTTGGCGGGAGAACGAATGCCACAGTCCTTCATCATTTCATGCTGATCTTCTTGGACGGGTAGAACAAACCCAGTCACAGAGCATAGAACACAATTCGCATGCCCTCAACACCCACTTCCTCTCTCAACTAATTTATCATCAAACTGCAGAATTTCTAACATGATTCCCTTCTCAATTGTGCAGGTGAGTTCGCGAGTGTCGGAAACTACATCGCTTAAGCTCCAGTGTTAACCTCATTTACCTAAGCGTTAAGCAATTTTAGGGGTGCAGGATCTGAAGTCACATTGATTTGCAACTAAAATACAGGAACTCATAGCCCATTCCGGAGGGTTAATCAGGACCACGTTGATTAGGCATTCGGCAGTCTACTCTAATGATCGTCGTTTGAGGCCAGCGGTCTAGCGAGAAACGAAGGACACAACAAATGGTCGGACCACTCCCATCGCCCCCCACCTTTGTTATCAAGGTGGATAAAACTGAGTTCTCGGTAAAATGAATAAAAGAAGAACGGCAGCGTCTCATTTCGATATCCTTTTGGATGCACGTAAATGTTAATGGCTGGCGTGATTGCTTTGTGAATGTGTTCCATGCAGCACCAACCACTTCGTGATTGCTGACTGTGTACGTCGGCTGTGAGACGAGGATTCCAGACCATGTCAGTAACATTCAACCTTATCTCTACACAGGCTGTGCATTTTCTAGCCTTTAATTCCACCAAACCAAACGCATTGCAAGTCACAAATTGCAGTAGCAAAAGTGAATGTAAGTGATGGAGGTAAAGGAGAACGCATCTTGACTTTTATTCGCATTTGACGCCACCTACATTGGGTGCCTGCACTGCTTCCATTACAACACCGGTGCTCGGCGCATCATCCGGACGACAAATGAGGTGTCTTCAGCTTAAACCAGCTAAAGGAGTATTAAGGTACTCGAGAGAAATGGTGATGGAGATAGTAAGGGGCGGACCGTCTCTGCTAGTCAAAGCCTAATGTGGAAGTGAGTAGCATATGCACTGATTTCCTGGCTCCAGCAAATTGTCCTTCAAGCTCAGCTTGTCTTGCACGTAGCGTAGGTCGTATCGAAAAGTCCAAGGTAGAGACCAACTTAAGCTTGTCAAAATGCAAAACATTTGTTTGTAACTGGGACCAAAACGAAAAGATTGGAAGCGAAAGATGGAAATGAGGAAGGGTAAAGTTCTTGCTGTAAGGATGAAAGTAATGCCTCAATAAACGGGGCCAAAAGGATCCTTCCATATAACGGTAGGATGCCTCTTGTTTTGCAGCAAAGCGAATTACATTTGAACTGCCCTCTAAACGCTGATCACTCACCGTCTCAGTATTTAAAACACTGATTGACCCTAGGCGGCAACCAAAATGTGAAATCTGATGGCTCATCTGGACGAACTCCATCCCCTCCCCCCAGTGACCATCGAATGGCCTAGAAGGTATGAGATCTGTATAACTATCACATAGGCGATAAGTCAGCACCTGGCGGTCAAGACACGATCACAGCTACTCAGATCATGCGTTAACGCATGCGGCACTCACAATAGCAGATGTGGCCCGCTACAGCAAGCGCACAGACGTCTGCGGACAGCTGTGGTGGGCATAGAGGGGGTTCAAATCAGCAGCTGTTCAAAGATCAAGAAAAAGGCCATGGTGCCCACAATGAGCCAAAGAGGGCTTCATCGTGTCTATAATTATTCTATGCATCAGTTCAGTGAGTATGCAAGGGTAGTTTTATCTCACCTGATCTATCTATAAGTGAAATTTACAAATCATGTTTTGTCCGCACACTTTTTGTCAAATAAGCGATTCATTCGGAATGAGTTGGGTTCGAGCGAAGGATAGTGGCGTTGCAAAGTAAAATTGTCAATTAAACTGACAATGGGATTTGGCATGGGAATTTCGCCATATCGTGTTTGACTGCGGTGATGCGAGTCTCACTTACCTTGCCGCTATCGCATAACGGCACTTCTAAAGCATAACACCCGTTCGTAGCCAAAAAATAGAAATTGCGAACGGAGTAGTAGTTGCCTCATTACAACTCTTTCTTTTGGTTTTGTCAGTTCTACTGACTCTTTTATTTTAGATCCCATTAGCGACATGAATCTCTAAGTCGTGGCAGTAGACCCTACACCGCAGCTTCTCTGCATTTCGGTTGTGCACCCCTTGTCCTTTGTCTTAAGAAAGTCTTCAGAGGCTACACTTACACCCCAACACATCCCTGAAGCACAAGCAGCTTTGGCTTCAAGTTATTTGTCATCGCGAGAAAGTCACTTTAAGCCAGACAGTCAAGTGTGGACCAGGCTTTACACTTGCAAATTTTGATGTCATGTAACAGTTTTATCATCAAAGAAATAAAAAAAATTCCGTATTCTTTGTATTCAAATAGCCGTGTTCAAACAATCAACGACGCAGCATATCTATACAGTTGTTTGCATAAGCACAAGTTTTCTGGACTCTGATAGCACTGATATAGTAGTTGGCACCCCATTATTGCATCTATTCGACTCTAACGACCTTCAGTAAAAAGATGTGACTGATCAAACTTTCGGTCATGCCGAACCAATCGCTGGGTACATCTTGATCAGAGCAGGTTCATAGATCGTAAAGCAAGTTGACAGGAATCTGTCCATGCTAACGTAGCCATAGATGTGTTTTCACAAAGCAAAAGGGGTGATGAAAGTTCAGTATATTGAATGGGTGCTCTTAAGGAGTTACACTTTTAGTGGCAAATTTACCTCCCTATGGTGCGATCGCTCGCGATAATACGACATGCCTCCGACTTTTTGCCTAGCCGAGCTTATTATCAAAAAGAGCCCTCTACTGAACACCCTCGAAATGCAGCAAAGTATCTGTCACGCAATCAAACACCCTCAAAGAAACAGTGTAATTATTTTGCTTTAACACTTGTTAGTGCACTTGATGGCCGTAAGCTAACCGCATTTCTCATGGGATGATGAACATCCAATCGGGATATGTGAGTGAAATCACTGATAAGGGGCTCAAATTTGAAGATGAACTGCGGTGCAATCCGATAAGACATTAAGCATATGAAATATGTGGAATCATGAAACGCCGAAGAAAAGAGAGCAGGCTAATTAAAATGTGAGAGTTAGAACCTTCAACCGCGATTAGGTTCAACTGACCACATCTTACAGAAAACAATGATACACGAGTGCAGACAAAGTTCCTGATGCAGGCGCATTCGCACGCGTCACTGATGCAGTGATTACAACACTTGCAGTAGACCTGTCAGCACAAGTCGTGTGGATGATTTATCCCCTTCCTTCTTGCGTAAGCACAAAAACTTCCGTTTGGTGTACTTCGTTGGGCCAATATGACCACCCGAATCGTAGTGCTCAGTAAAATACAAAGTCCTGTCAGTGGCTCAAGCAGTGTGAACATCTCAAAGTGTACATTTGCAGTTGTACAGACGGAATGTGCTTGCTGCAACACTTTAACGAGCATTGTAGGAGCTGATGCTATTAGTGGTTTGGGGGGGGGAGCGGATGGGATGGTATGACAGGAAACAGAAACAATAGACTGTGTGTAGTCATTAGAGCTGAGAGTCAAGTAGTAAGTTGCAGGGAAAGACACGTCAGCGACAGCTGCGTGTAGATGCTTGTGAGTTTAGACACCCCATTGAGGTTATTCTACATTGGTCTGGGTTAGTACACACGTCGGTGGCAGAAGTGGAAAGCTCGGGGTCGCTGATACACTTCGTTGCTCTTCACTTATCTCTCCCTTGCTCTTGTCATCTCTGCAACCCTTTATTCTTCTACACTTCCCTCTACATATTTGTGCTATTTCGGGCAGTCGGTTCCTATGCCACCACATCACACCCCTTTGCACAGCACTTGGTTGCACATTATTTCACGTATGCATTACTATATTGAATAAGGTAGTATGAGGCAAAGAGGCAGTGAAATTGCTTGCTAAAGTCAAGGTACATTCTTGATGCTGTCGACGGTGTTATCAATAATCTAAGCATAGCTCATCCCAACTGCGTAAATTTACGTTTCCGGTAACGTGTTCAAAGTAACTACATTCTAGCCGTTTCTTGAAAAAGAAGAAAATGTCTAAGGACAAAATTGGTGTGTAAGCACAGGGTGACAAAGTGAAGACAGTGAAGAGTGACTCAGTGACCCCATCTTCGTGTTGTTGAAAGCATATAAACTCCAAATGCATATCTTATGGTCCCTATGCACACATTGAACGTCTTCGTAAGGCGAAACGACTCACCAGCAGGAACGGTAAAAGAATCAACTACATAGCAAAAAGCTAAAAAGTTGAGAAAGAGAGAATTTCACGTGAGTTGAAGGTTGAGTTTAGACTCGTGAGAACATATTCCTTCTTTATTATGCCAGGTTGCCTTGGTAGCATTTCTAGTTATATGCTTGTCAGTGAGTTGCATACAGAGCAGGGGCAAAACAAAGGAAAGGATTGTGGAATTAGTCGCAATGAACACGACTAATCAATCGAATGGCAGATTTGCCAGTACATCGCCTACAATTCCACTCTGTTGACGGACCACTTCATCCACGCAGTGCAAGCGGCTGTGCTCCGCAGCCACTCCTTTGGTCACGCTGACGAGGACTATTGACTGTGGGTGGGCAATAAACCTACCAATGCCCCTCAAGTCACGCCGAACATTGTCCCAGTTCCGGCAGTGAAATAAGTACAATGTGACGTCGGTCAACTTAATCCAGTCTAGCAGAAAACCACTGACACCTTCTCGGTGGCGGCCAATAGCACTTCCAACGAAGAAACTGCAGCGATTGCCCATCAAGTGGTTCCGCTTGATGAACTCAGTAAAGTGTTTTATGCAGTCGGAGTTGGGAATCGAGGAGATGGGGTCATGCCTATTGATGCTCTCGGGACAGCATTCATTGTACACATAAACTATCAGCTTTCTATTGAGCATGATAAAATGGTAAAAGCATCTCTGCTGTACGGAAATCCCTTCTGATGTCATTTTGCAGAGAGCATTGGCAAAGAATTTCGTGACATTCCAACGGCAAATCAGGGACTTTCTTCCGTCATGAGGAGGAGTTGGAGGGTTCTTGCGCAGTAGTAGCATTCGTACATGTGCTTATCCAGCCATTTCCAATGACGGATCTGCTGTTGCAATATCGTCTGAGAGGGCAATACCCACTGCAACCTGGGAACCACAGAACAAAGATTGCAAAGGTCTCTCAATGGGAGATATTAACAGATGCTGAGAGCGATAGCTTCAGAGCAACTCAACAATTTATTGATAGTCACGAGTGAGGAATTCGTACACACTGCGGCAGGAGCTGGCTTACATATTGCTGAATTGTGAAACCTTTGCCTAACCTCGTTAGCCGCCTTAACCACCCCTCACAAACATTTACTGAATCGTCCAATCAAACCATGAAGTCAATGCACCATAGCTGTCACCGCGACGCGATCTCGATCCAACGCCTGATCAAGTATGGCATTCCATCCCCTCTAATTGGAGTTTGACACGACATCTCTCTGCTGGCAGTTGACGTTCACTCTGAGCTCTCATAATCGCACTCTACGTGGTAGCAAAGACAAAACTTGTGGCTCATGTGTTTCCTACATGGAGTAATTTGTCCGCTGCATAAATAAAATGAAACACAATCATGCCGCCTTTGCTTGCCAGTCCTCGTTTCCTATTCTCTTTTCTGTTTTGCTAGGCCCATTTTCACGTGTTTCCCAATTTTTCTCTTTCGTCGCCATAACACGACAGTTCTGCTGCTGGTGCTTACGGCGACCAGTGACAAGTCAGAGGCGGTGCAGTAGCCGCAATTGCTGGAGATTATTTCAGATGAAGTAACCAACCATGACGATGCTGTTGAAGACACAGTCCTCCTCACAGGTTCAGACAATCGATCCAAGCATTTGAAAGCGGATCAGCGATGGCTGATAGTAGAAGTTTGTTGGGTGAGTTCCCTTTGCTATGAAATAGTTTCTCAGTACAGCTTTTTTGGACTGCCCACAGTGAGCAAGACTTCAAAATTTACACCCGTATGGATTCTATCACATATTCTGAACATCTAAACCGATCGCAGACAGTAATGCTATTTAAGAGTCGCCTTAATGTTTTGATGTTGCGCAAGCTGACGGCAGCACATATCCTGCTATTTCTTGAGAATATCGTATTTTGTAAAAGGTAGTTGCAATATGCTAATACTTCATTTCACTACGCCAGGAGTCAATTCATTGCATGGGTGCATAAGACCGTTTTCTAGATTACAAACCTGGTTTGCTGCTGAAACGTATTAATGCATGACACAGAGCACACAAATTCGCCACTAATGTTGAAGTTATTTACATTCAAAATGAATTGGAAGTTTAGAGCGACCATTCACATTGATGCTTGCTAGTCGTTTTGGGTGATATTTGTTTAACTTTATCTGCCTGTTCTTGGCAATAATGCATGGTTCAATTGGCACTGCAGTAGGTACACGCTCCTTCAAAAAAGCTGGTATTCTTCTCCTAAATGTTGCATTATAATTAGTGTGCAATAGTTCTGGTTGAGCTGTGAAGGCAATGCCTTTAACAAAAGACGTCGCCATTGAGAAACAATTCCAAAATAAAACGTTTTTAGTCCATGCAAGCTAATGTTGCAGCATAATAAATGCTCGTTTGTTACAAGCATAACGATGAGACACATGCGAGCATTATTACTGTAATTTCGGCTTTTATTCCTAGTTCGTTCACAATTTGACATTTTATTAGTTAGGAGTTTTCTGATTGGTTCTCAAAGCAAAAGGAATTGTGTCATAATCTGTGGTCAGAAACAGAGTCGACGCTAAACCAGAGCAGCTGTTACCAAGAATTGTCGCTAAAACTAGAATGGAATTAATGGATGGATTAGCAGTTGGCATAATATGCAGTGATAAGACATGCAGGTCTGTTAAATCGGCAGATGTGTAGATAAGCACACTGGCACGCGGTGCATAGGGGGAGAGAAATAAAAAAGCTTTCGCTAGCAGCATTAGCAGCAGATGAAGGCACCCACTCACCATCCTATTAACCCAAACATCATCCTGACATTGGCTTTGCCATCTCCTAAGATGCTTTCCAATCGTCTGGGTTGTAAGGGAACCGGTAATCCTCCCCAGTGTCACCTTGAGCACTCTCCATTGACTGCTTGATGCGATTTCGCGCAAAAGTGCGATTTAAGCGAGGGTGGTGACAGTGTTCCTGCCATAGTGTGTTTCTACCAAGTACGCGTGCAGCTGCTTGAAATCTCCTCAGCGTTGGATATTAACGCAACTTAACACACATCCACATTATCTGCATTGAGTTGTTTTATTTAAAAGAGATTTTTGCCAATTAGGATTGAATCAGGCTAGTAACAGCAAAGCACGTTAATGTTAACCTATTTTCTAAAGCGAAGCAAAAGCACACACTTTGTAATTTGCATTAGTTATAGCCAGAATCTTAAATGTTTGTATGTATACCTGTCCACGTCACGTCACGTCACAGGGCACTTTAACATTTTCGTGCATTATACCCCAAAAAACACATTCTGAAATCTGACAGGTTTCCCATTAGTGATGAATAAGTCAGCATAATATCACTATGAATTGCAAGAACGTGCAGCCAGGACTTGCACACATCCTTCCAAGCAGACCTGAGTAGCACCTGAGAATCGTAGTTGGTCGTTGTGCTTTGCTGATTGGCTGGATTGGAAAAGCGATTAGAACTAAATGATGGTCACTTGCCTCATAAAAGCAGTTGCATTTGGAGAGTCCTTATCAGATTTTGCGTGGCAATGTCTCAGGTCGGTTTGATTAACTCTGCGTTCATTAAATGACTTTATTAATTCCCTTATACATTCATTTTCTCTTCAGCAGTTGCTAAAATGTTCCATTAAATGTTCCATTTAGGAGGAGCCAACAGAGGGGCGATTCAATCGAGGCCTTCCGATTCAAGCTCTTAGTGTCCACCACAGTGTAAAGGACATAAAATGGCTGGACGTTCACCTCTGTAGGATGCTTTTCTTGGCAAACGTGGAGAAATCACTTATTATTTTGATTGTGCAAGACAGTATTACAATAGCGAAGAGGAATACCTTCGTGGCCTCGTGTCCAGAGTGTTTCCTGCTGATGCACAGGCTCCGATCAACTGTTTGATCACCACGCCATGTCGTTGCACAGGACTGTCGCCATGTCGGATGAGACGCTACAGATACGACTTGCCAGTGCTGCATTCTGCTTCCTCCACTCGTCTCTACTTGGATGTGTCTACAGACGTTCCCAACTTTTCAAATCAGTGGGATCCATTCTTGATGGCAGCAGGTGGCATCGTACTGGACATGCGTGAATGGTCTGACGAAGATGGAGAAGGAAGAGAAAGGATGCAGCTGAGCGACTACGACTGTGTCATTTTATATCTTGATTTTCCGGGTTGTGAACATCGGAATTGTGGACACATGAATGCTGTAGCCGATGTCCTCACGTCAAAGCAAACGCTAGTTGTGACAGGCTCGATGCGGCAAACCTCAGATCTCCATCCAAACTTGGACTGCATGCAAAAGATATTCGAGGCCTTAGGTGGTTTTCACTTTCTCCCTTTTTCCAACTTACCTGATAGTTGTCGCATTTGGTGCATCAGGTCGCAAAATGATTGGACGATCAATTTGGTAGAGATGGTACTGTGGGCCTATCTCCATGTCATATGGAGGAGGAGTAGAGCTTTGCACGCTTTAGCAGGTTTGTGATTAGCCAGTCCATGACAGCATTCGATAAAGTGCTTACAAGCTTTCAAAATAATTGTTATACAATGATGCTTGAAAAGACCTGCAGTTTTTATGAATGCGGTGGTTGGATTCGGAACAAAATGAAAGTGATTTAGAACTGTGAAGCCGTAGGTAATTTTTTAGCTTAGTGCTATTATCTTTGTGAAGGCGCCTTTGTAGGCTATAATGGTAGCTTCATCTCTCAACACTTAACCATTGCGTGTGAAAATAGGAATTTTCTAAATACTAAATATTTTGAAATACAACTTTGATGCAGCAAAGGCTGTTTGCTTACACGATGTGACTTAACTAGTCGGCCAGAAAGAATGCTCGTTTGTGCGACTAAATATTTCTGACTTCCTCTGCCTCCCTAAGGGGCCGCATAATCACACGCGTTGCACCTGGTGGCGTGTACTCGCAGACACCGAGACGCTTCGCTGCTAACCTTCAAACACGCTGAGTTCGCGTTGAAGACTAGGAAAATGTGGATTCTCATGTTCAAATGAGTGAACATTAACTTGAGATCGGCGAGTGTTGCGAGTTATGGTCCGCGGTGGTAGTCATAATCAGATACCAACTCTGGACCAAAGCTAAACTCAAATGGTGTGAGTGACTTTGAGATCCGAGACGCAGCGCATGTATCAATGAGCCTTTGATTTAACATCCCTAATTCATGAACCCTTTTGGGTACTCTGTATCAAAAATCGACCGATTGGCGAAATATGGTGTAGTTGTGCCAGCCGCTTGTGCTTTGCACTTTCCTCTGGAATCACTGAGGACCACGAGATTGACCTTTCAAATACTAAACAGAGCATTACATTTTTAGCATGAATTTGATAAGCCTGTAAAAGTGGGTTCGCCTGTTTTCTTTCGCTTGAAACGTCCAATATTTTACATACACGTGGCTCAACTGCCCATGCAAGTGTTGCATTTTCAAATCACTTTTCTAGGCCTTTGAGGTCACATGTGCAACACCAACAGCACCGAGAATTAAGACTGCGTAACACAATTGTTCGGTTGAACCGAACCATGGTCAAGTTTGGAAACTAGACAAGCATTGTCAGCCTCTCAGACGGTAGCAGCGTGCGTTCGTTTTTCCACAAGAATGGCGATTTGAAACGCTGAGCTGTATTGATGCGGGACACCATTTTGATGAAATGGGTGACACCTTTTGGGTTTGACATATCGATGACCACAGAATTATTCAGAGGAAAAGGAATACCTTGCAACTGAGCGATTGTATAGCGATTGTAGTGTGAGTGCGCTTATCAATGGAATGCGGCTGTTAACGGTGATAGTGTTTGTGTGGCTGTACAACCCTTTTACAACTAATACCTTTTAATGCCAGTATTGCTCTACGTCACGAATGGGTGACAAAACATTTGACCACTAAGCTATATTAGACTGCTGAATTCATTCGTTCTCTGCAGATGGTACAAATACCGTCAGCGTTCGCTGTTTCTGCAATCAGTCCTTCATCCAGACAGTGTGGTTTTTCATGTGGATAGGCGGTATGCGTCTGGGTGGATGCCAAATGGCTTACTGTTGTGCAACTGACTCTATGGAAGGATTTGGATTATTAACTTCAGTCTCAATATAGCGCCGCTGGCAGGCACTTTAAATTGGAATAGCAAAGAGTTGGAAGCCGTTCAGTTAAGCAGGGTAGCTGGTCATGGACTACTACGTCCCACTTTTTGGCCAGAGAGATTTTGCGGGTGACCGATCAAACGATCACAATGCCTCGTGTTAAAAGGGGGCAAATTACTGACACCAAATCCACCTTGTTTGCATCCAAGCTTGTGTTTCTTTTCATAACTTTTGTAAGGACGACATGGATTGCAACACGGCAAGCAAACGCAATAGTAAACTGTATTTGAAATCTGTTTTGCAGTGCGATCGATCCCCTTCAGCGGCTCCTACTTATTTCCTTTCAACAGAACCACAAAACCAACAGGTATGGGTTGGCAAGATGATGTGTTTAAAATATGCCTGATTCCACAATATGCATCAAACGAAGAACATTTTTCTCCTAGCGCTAGTTTTGATTGTAAAATACTGTATTTACTGATATCGATTCGACTCGATGTCTGAGCGTTATTTGGCAGAAACACCTAGCCCCATTGTAAGGTGGTCTCGACTCTACATTGCACAGTTTTCCGCGCATTTACATTCTTTTTATTATTTAAATATTAGATTTGACATAATAATTGGATTTCTATGCTTAGTGGTGCACAATTGGAGACATTTCATGCATTCATACCCATAGTATAGCCAAGATAGACGTTAGGAGCGGACTGACCATGGATGTAAATCCGCATTGTAGGCCGGTCCCGATGTTTTGCCAAAGAGATTTCGGTAAGATAGTGTGCTGCTGAAAGCGAGGTGAAGGAAGGAGGCCCGTCTGAACGGGCAAGTGTTAAGCAGCGGAACTTTCCCGTGCCCAGTTTACTGCCTCCAGCAGATGGTGAGACTACGGGAAAGTAACTGGAATATACATATAATCTGCCATACTTACCTACCAACGGCTTCGAGTTGGGCTTGTGTTTACGTGATGCGGACCCCACCGACCACTTAACCTGATGTCCATTCCACAAGGTAGGGAAGTGTACAAGAATAGTCTTTGTGAGTCATTTACAGCTGGCCAGAGGAGACAGCTTGGTCGTGAGCCTAGGTAACTAAAGGGTTTCAGAGGCGCCAATCTGTAGCAACTGATTGTTCGTTGTGTACCTTTCCGCTGTGAAAACATATCAGCACATACAGGATAGTACATGCAAGCATTGGGCCCTTGGATGTGGATGGATTTTAGTGGTTGAATTAAACGACAAAAATCCACCGATTGTGGCGACTGTAGGGTGTAAATCTGAACTACTGGTGTGGTCATTGCAGTCTCGGTGACAGACCCTTCTGACAAATTAGGCCCCCTTTTATCCAACGTATAGTATGACTTCCACACGTTAACTGCTATTATCCATGGAATGATTTTAGCATAGCCTACTTAGTCCAAGGAGGGATGGTAGCATGAATCCATGCATGAGAGCTACCAAACTAGTTGTATATTGGAACAAAATTTACCTGCGTTACCAGTCATCTGTTTAAAATTAATTCTTGCGTTATTCCCACCGATTTCCTCCTTTATTAGAAACGTCTATAATACAAAGAGCTAGCTTGGCCGCCCTTGATTTGTTGGAATCCACTTCATTTTGACTAAGCAACTACAGCGGGTTTTAATTAAAAACAAGAGCGATCGCCAGTTGCATCATGCAGATCGGTTTTTGTGTTCACTTGTGTCACGTTGAACGAGCAATTTTTAATGGTTAATTTCTTGAGTAGCGCATCAAACTCCAGGCAAATATAAAGACGGAGCGCATCACATCCTATGGGTGTGAATGCATGAGGAACAGGTGGATTGGTGTTGACGAAATAATGAACGATACGATTGTAAAAATAATTAGTAATGCAAGCGTTACTTTCAGCGAACACCGTAAAAGAGTTGCAGAATGTGTTATTAGATTGCGCAGCCACCCATTTACTGTCTATTACCTCATGAATAACAAATAAAATCCATCTGCCCAGCTCCTGCGACTTTTACATCCACCGTCTGATGCAGATGCAAAGTAACCGTTTCATCACTCAAGCCACAGACGTCTTCTTTAGGGCTCCTAACGCAGCGTTTTTTAACTCTCTTTAAAAGTGAAACAATTGATGGGCCTTGAGTCCATTACGCAAGTAATTTGACCAAACTAGCTGAGTGAGCTTTGAAAAGGTGAATTCAGAGTCGATGCATCCTACATGCAGCTCATGAGTAAATGCAACTCTTCGACGCGAACGGCAAGCCAACTGTTTGTAGTCAAACCACTGCTTCTACTCTCTGCACGCAGCTAGTTGCACTTAGCTGCCATGCACAGTGATTGATTCGATTAACTCTAAAATTGGAAGTGTTTCTGAGGTTTCTTATTGCAGTGAGTAAGTACTTTAGTTGCGATTTGCCATTAGGAATTGTATGCGCAGAGCGTTAAAAATGGAACATGTATTCTTTCATCACGATATTGGAAACATTTGTGTGTATTTATATGAGAAGCAACTATCGTTTCTTTTACAGGCCAAAAAAATCACTTATGCGGTCATCAAATGAAAATTAACTCCAGAAATAATACCAATATTTTGCTTTTTTAGCACCGCTGATTTATCCAAATGAAGCGGCGATGATAAAAGACCCCTCACCCAGTCAGTTTTCGAAATCAGAGCAAAAAAGTGGGTTGGACACGCCCCACCACAATGTTGCAGCTGACCGAGCAATAAACTTACAACAATTGTTGACAGTATTGCTAGTTGCGTCTCTCACACCAAATTCCTATCTTAACCCAGTACAATAATATTTGGTGGGTAGCATTTGTTTTTTGCTTTGTTTTCTATAAAGCAGCTTTTCTTAACGCGACGGTAACGTGTGTCCTTCCTGTCTTTTGACGGGGCAGACCTCCTAGCAAAGCAACGACTCGGTTGACCACTTTTATTTGCAAGCAGTGCTCCCATTTGGCGTTAATCTAACTGTTAGACCTAAGCAATTCTTCTCCAGACAGGTTGCTACACAAATCGGTAGGGCATAGAGGCGGCGGACGGTGAAGTTAAAGAACGTTTGAATGGCCCATGCCAAATTGACCTTTTGGACATTGTGGCACAAAATGAGACCAGAGAATGCTTACACAATAGAGGACTTACTAAGGAACCCCTACGTCATTTATGACATATTTTACAAAAAGTGTTTGGTGTACCATCACTGGCAATTCAGGCGATTCATGTTTAATCACTTTCCTGGCAAAGTGCATTACTGCATTGAAGATCATCGGCGAGAGAAGTGTTTGGAACCAAACAATGTTAAGTGGCAGGTTTTGGCATAACTCTACCGTTCCGCGACTAGGGCTTCATTGTTCATGATTGAATAATACCTGACATGGAACTGAATGTTGCATGTAGTGCCAAGACTCCTCAAACATTTCTAAAACAAAGTTATGATGATGTTTTTGGATAAAATGCGAATACCAAACGGCTTAAGCAGAATAGATAGAAAACGAATGCCTCAGGCATAAAACTTTTAGGAATACACAAGACGAACGTTAAAAAGCTGAAGCTCCTGGCGATTTGTTAAGAGTGTCTGAGAACATTTAAAAGAAAGGGAAGCAACAGATTATGAAGTTGGTTAGGAAAGTTGAGAATTGAGTGGTCATTAGGATAAAGAGAACAGACGCCAGCGGCTACATTGCGTAGATGCCCGTGGATTTAGCGCCCCATCGAGGTTATGCTACGTCGGTCCAGGTTAGTACCTGCATACGTGGCGGAGACGAAACGCTCCAGGTCGCTGGCTCACTTTGTTGCAATCCAATCATCTATATTTAACTTTAGTCGCCCCTGCTACTCCTTGTTCCTTTAAAATCCTCTCCACACATTTGCGCTATTTCCTGCAGTCAATACCTATCCCACCATATCACATCCCTTCGCACTTTACTTGATTGCTGATTATTTCGTGTATATGCTACCGTATTGAATAAGGCCATACCAAAAACGAGGCAGTGAAGATGGTGGTGGAAGCGGATGCTGAGTTCCTTCGGTGGCCTCATCGGAAGGCAGATGAGGACAAATGCGACGTAGATGATTGCATGGTCAGCCACGAAGGCCTCGAGCTAAATGTCAACGGTCTTTGGGAAGGGTTCAGTAGAACGTCTGCTCTTCATTTTTGGTACGTAGACAAAATAAGGTGGCACACTGCGATTTTGAGTCGGCATCTAAAATGATACTAGAGTCCGAAATTCATATCTAGGTTAAAAGGAGGTCTGCTCAATTTTACAGCCATGTAGCATTTTCATGGATTGTCCCTTCATCCTAGATCCTATGGTTGTGAGATCGACTCAATAAGGGCGCATTTAATAATAATGGTTAAAGTGAAAAAAGTGGGTCATATATGGGTAGAGTATAGACCCTAGTCTGCATCAAAGAATCCCGATAAATATCTTGCCCTGAGATTTTTGTTTAACAAAAAGGGTATTGCAAATGTATACGTGGTTTCGAAACATCTTATTTTTCCGTGCAATGGGTGGAAGTGGACAAAAAACTCATGTTCATAGAGGAGCCAACAAGAAGGGAGTCGGTGACTATGACTATGATAATAAATGCTGATTTAGTGTATTTCATTCAATCGCATAGAAAGTCGACATACGCACGTGCCAACATCTGTGCGCTTAGTCTGGGGAGTAGATCAAATCGACATGTCAAAGGAGTAAACAGGGTGATGAGAATGTGTGCTCATTCATTGCTCGAATCCATTTCCCACAGTCAAAGCATAGCCACCGGCTTCTGTGGTTCTCTTAATGTCACAGGGCTTCTAAATTATTATAGGTGGTATGAGTCCGTTTCCCCACCAAGCATAGTCCACAATTTGACCCTGCTTTTGGTGGTTAGCCACGAAGGTATCATGCTAAAAACAAAGGTTCTTAAGTGACTTCTTGTCGTCGACACTCACAAGTGTTGGTAGCGTCGAAAGAGTTCAATAGTGCATTTGCCCATCAGCTCTGATGTATATATGAAATGAGGTGACGTACCACAGTTCAGAGTCGGTCTTTAAGATGATAATTTCTAGACTGTCAAGGTTCATTGATCATCTATGTTTTAATTACCACGCCATGCTTCATGATTCTTTACCTCTGCTGCCTAATTCCTGTCACCATTTGCCCTTCCGTTCGACTGGGTGGCTGTGTCTTTTTGCTTGTTTTACCACAAAGTCAATCCTCTACCGTTGTTATTTTTTTTTATTTATTTCAAGGCTGTGAGCACGCATTTCTTAAATGAAGGCACGCATCTACTTTAACCTCAACGCTGAACTTAAAGTTAAGTATGTATCTCAGTATTTCCTTTACGTTGGTCATATTTTGGCTAAGTGAGTTTGTTTGATCCACCGCAAAACAGTTTTCGCATATCGCGTGTGCCACTGAACTCGTTTTAGTGACCAAATGCCCAGCGCTAAAAAGAACTATGCTTTGAGGTTAACATTTGGAGGTAGCGTAATTTAATGATAATTGCTCCCTTCTAAATGCGATATCCAGGGCCTTCTCAGCCCAAGCACAGCGCTGGTGTAACTAAACATTGCGCGTGTTGCGTATATGATAACGGCTACCAGACCTTTGCGCAGCCTGTTCCATGCTTTTGTAGAATGCATTCTGACGCGGCTGCAGTATCTCATTCTGTCCGCTTGTAATCAGCTTGATTTTTTCTCCTTTTGACTACTAGTGTTTTGTCTTATACCAATCTACCATTATCTTTGAGGATAACATCGTGAGATAGTAAAGGCGTGGCTCACTGAAGCTGGCACGTCATGCCTATAATTCTTCCCTTGATGAGTGATTATTAGCCTGGTTTCTGCACAATGACAATTTTTGCGTGAGATTAACAAAATAGGCGATTGGTAACTTCATTAGCAGAGACGAAGCAAAAACTTGCACAAAGTAGCAGTAAGTTAAAGTACAATGGGGGTACGGAGGAAGTGACTTAAGCACTCGCTGACAACATCGTTGACATTTGAAAACGAATGGTTGGATGGCTCATTCGTGCGAAGCAGGCTGAACGGAAGTGCTTTGCGACTTCTCTACAGCTATCTAAAGCCTTTATCCTGCTGCCATTTTTGGCTTTCTCGCACTTCACTCTAATATCAGACCTTCGTCGAGAAAAAAGTGATGCACTAACACACTTGCTGTGTGGTTTTGGTGGCACTTTAATGAGTTACATATCAGTGCAAACAAATCTAGCCCTAGAGGTAAAAAACCTCAGAAGTGGCAGTCATTTTAAAATCAAACAAAATATGTTCAAGTTTCTCAATAAATAATCGAATTGCAAACATTTAATTTCGCAGTACATCTCTTGCTCACCATGATACTTTAAGGATATCAGAAACATAAATGGGCAATCGTAAATGAAAAGAAAATCTAGCGTTAGCTTTAAAGCTGATGGAAAGATCCTACATGGTTTTTGTGGCTATTTTGGTAAAACAATGTGATTAGGGTGAATTTACAAAATTAATGACTACTGAATATTCTCATCTGTTTATGAATGAGGATAGCAGCCTCTGTGCAAGATGAGTGCCAGCTAAGTGGTAGTTTGGTGTGGGGATGTAACTACCAGCACTCAGCGGTCCAGCCAATTTTTTCCAGGTTCTTCATCATGTCAACGCATTATAGTTGGTGCGTGGTTTGATAAACTCTGCTTTACCGCACTGCATATTAGGCGTTTGATAACTCACAGTTACTGCTCTTTGGGAAAATGGTAGCATAAAACTGAGTATTCACGACCAAGGTTAAAACTTGCATTAACTTCTCACTAAATGCGCATTGTATGCACTAGCATGTTTCATTCACTAAACATAATTCTAAGCAGTGATGTATTGCCAAATCCTTTTACGCCGATAAATGCTTGGCGATTGAATACCCTTACTAGGAGAACATCTTTGGCGATGATGTATGCCAACGAACTGTGCAAAATAGGCTCAAGGGCAGGAAGCAGACGTGATTTAAAGTATCCATCAGGTGGGCTAGAACCACCCACTAAATAGGCAGGACGGATGAATTGACTAACCGAAGTAGTCGTTAAGACTTGCTTGAGATTAGGCTCCTTCGAACGTCAACCCAATTTAAGGCTATTTTCGTGGGGAGAAAGCCGATTGGCGTGAGCAGAGTAGCAAACTTTAGGTGATTGCAACCTTGACTCATAATTCGATTCCTTTAATGGCTAGGACGAACGGGCATCATTTCCCTGAAGTAAAAATGCAAAGTGAAAATGCTACGGGTACGTCCTTGCCCATGCCAAAGTTTTTAAGAACAGTTTTTTAAGTGGTTTTAGAAAGTATGCCGAACGCTGCCAAACTATCTGACTTGGAAGGAGACAAATAGTGCGCCTTTTAATAGCCTTGGGTATGACCCTAACTCCCTCGACTATTATGCACTTTAACAATTAAACACGACTTGATTTGGCATGCTTAATCTATTACATTGGTTTGTAAAGTTTTGGCTCGCAACTTCTACGAAATCTGTGTGTGATGCACTACAGTTCAATTGATGTAAATTATCCTTCACCTTCAACTCTGCCTATTCATGTAATTATTTCAGCATGCTCACCATCAATTTTGTTTTTTTTGTCCGTTTTCAAAGTGCTTTCCTGTGGGATAATGAGAGACTCCAGAATTTTAAAGCAACTGATAGCGATCACAAGCAAAAGTAATTAACTGAAAAAGGTGATAACCTCACACTATAGGTGGCAGTATTGACAACTGGAAAAGCAAAAGGAGACCTCATACAAGCTTGCGTGAGTGAGTGACTCCGAAATGTCATGTAATTTTGGATGACGCAATTGCCAGTTGGCACGTCGAATAAGCCACGCTTGCTGTTAGGTCTTGGGTTAATTATCAATCCCCAAGTGGGCGAGGTAATGACAAGTGGATAATGCGATTACGTCTGACATTGAAGGCACTCATGTATTTTGTGTCTCGATGAAAAATCAGATGATATCTCCCGAACCGTTTAGCGCCAGCCACTTTACCTGATGTGGAGTTCGCTAGCCTGCTAATATGCTAACGCATGGACCACTGACTGACTGGTAATTTAAATAATGGGCAAGCTAGACCACCAGCTACCCAGTCAGAGACATAGACAGCCAATCATGGAATGCATAATAAATACTTTGACTTCTGAGCTGCCTGACATTGAGCTAGATGACCAACCATTTTGCAAACCCGCATTCTAGTCAACACAAATGTTGCCTGATCCCCACCTTACTTGCGACTACTCTAGCATAAAGCAGTCTAGAGGCGTGTAAACTGTTGTTCAGAGCAATCCCTTCAATCCATTTTGGAAGTCATGTTTGCATACTGGGAGGCACTCGTTGGGATGTTGCTAAAACGAAACAAAAGGTGCTTTACGGAACCCTCGACGGGCATGAACTGCATAATGTGGCGCAGTCTCTTTACATCACATAGGGTATATCGGGATGGCGCCGTGCGTTTCGAGCCACCTTAGTTCCTGGTCAGCCATTGTCAAAGCGTAAGGAGGTGTGAACAGGAAGCATTCTAGCTGCGCTCTCCTGCTACTTCTATCCTTAATGACTCATTGGTCTTCCTTATTATTGTAGGGATGCCATCTGCGTCTACCATAGAGAGACAAGCGATGGCATAGCTTGGATCGGGGAGATCAAGGTGCTTAATCACTCGGAGTATCCACGACCCCCTCCTCTAAAGGAATGAATAGGATATGGGCCACTCACAGACGCAAGCAACATGTACTAGTAATGAACAACCTTGCCTGCAATTCGCAGGCACCATCGACGTCGTCCTGTTTAGTGTACGATTTCAAATACTGTTTTTGCCACATTCGGTGTCTCTATTCCCCCTTATGTGAGCAGAATCAGGGTAAAGGTGATAGCACACGTAGTGGTGGTATGGATGGGATTCAGGAGCGCAACAGTTGGACACTTCATTGCGTTATCACATTCTCCACGTATAAGTAAGACCCCAATTTTGTGCAATTACCAAAGTGAATGCGCAAAAAACTGTTGTTGTCAAAACTTTTGTTTGTCATGGCAGTGTGTTAAATATTTTGTTAATATGATACCGGCGGAGTCTGACTAGTAGAGTCCAATTTGTACCAGCATGTCCCCAACTCTTTTGAGTTATTGTGCAGTCTTATTTGTCTAGATGGAACGGTGTTACCACATAGAGTCGTTTCATTTGATCATGGGCTGGTCATAGAGAAACGAAAGGTGTCAGCAGAAGGAATGAGGGACAGATGGAGGTTGTGTAATTCTGTGTCTGCTCTTAATAGCTCTCTAGAAGAGTAACAGAAGCAAACAGAGGGGACGTCTTTACGAAGAGGGTGTCATCTGTCCCCTCGCGAAGGGGGTGTAATTGTGACAGGTGCTCTGATCACTGAGAACTGTTATGCTTGCCACGCAAGAGGTTTCCAACTTCTGGCAGAACGGGACTATCAATAGCACACAAGGCAGTTCATTTATTTGCTCCCAAAGAGCATTGTTTTGGGCTCAGTGCAAAATTTCGCTTTAACAAGTGCTTCGTCGCGCTAGACGCCAACGAAAGCAGAGGACGGTGGTGAGTTGCACCGGTGACGTTATTTAACCACATTTCGCGGCGAATAGTTCTTATGTGTTTGCAGATTAGCGCAGGACTCACTCCTAATCCGCTAATGCAAAACGGTGAGATGGCCAGAGGCAAGTCCACGAACGTTGCATCAATGTGTTGTGCAATGACAATCGGAATGAATCCAATCAGCCACTGCCAGTCTTCTGGCTAAATAGTAAAACTGCCTCTATTAAACGGAAGGATATTCTTGTTATGCAGAAGCGTAGGACAGATTGTGAGAAGCGTGATCATTATTTAGCCATAAAAGATAGGTAGGAAGCTTCGATTGCTCCACGATGGTGCTGACCATTATTTGTTGGGATAGAGCACCCACATAGTAATGCAGACGCTCTACCATCTAGTAGACCAATCTCGAGAGAAGGAGATGATGTTGCATTGCGAATGTATTAAACATCCCTGGAAGAGGATGCAAAGTACCAAGAGAGCTTCCTTCTACATTCTTGCTGCCAACACGCAACCAAAGGTATGAACTAGTCTAGAAAGTGGGATGAGTATGCCACCGATGGATAAAACCTTCTCTCGAGGATGAAGTTGGATGATATTGTGAAGGCGTTAGGTCTCATCTGTGCCTAACGGCATCATAGCTATTGGTACAAACAGTTCTTTAAGAAAGCTACACGAGTAAGTGGACCAAGTGAGTAATGCCAAAACTGCAACAGTTAAGGCACTTTTGGAAGGCCTGAAATCACAGTGATCGCACCGATCCAACCTACGCCCGAAGGGGTCCCAGTGGAAAGAGTGGACAATGATATCGTAGGTCCTCTACCATCCCTTCACTGATGCAATCTCGATATGATAGACTGCTTATGAAAGCGGCTGAAGCCAAACTTATGTATACACAAATTATTAAAATGGCCGCTTCAGATTTTCCGCAAAAAGGAACGAGATTTGTCGGTGTAGCGTGCGTTATTCGGCAGATAGCAATCAAGAACGTAATTTCTTTAGCCGACTCTTACTAACCATGCAAGACCTTACAGTTGAAAGACATACACACAACTCTGCAGAGCAAAGGGTGGGTAAAACTGTAAAACCACACTCCTGTCAGACTGTGAATATCTTACGCTGAGTGCTCGAAACGAGGTGACTGGGATTTAGATCTGGGGCGTATCTTGTCCTTTTCAAACCAGTCTGATATTCTGGAGATCGAGGAGGGAAAGGAAAACGGCTCACCTACTACACATATTTCTATGAAAGAAACTTTATGAAATCACGTATCCAATGAGGAGTAAAATAAAAACAAAAATGCTGCAAACAGATGATAAAGTGTTTTCATTTGCTCAACTTCGTGGCTGATAATTCAGTAACTTATTAGTTTGCTCTTCTTCGGTCCAAGTCTCGTTGCACATCTCATCCACCCTCATTCTGCGGTCGACTAGCCAGAGCGAATGATGACAGCAGCAGTAGAGCGAAATCCTGGGGAAAGGCAAATTGGAAGAAACGCGTCGATTAGCTATTCCTGTACTTCTGTTCATTCATTATCCCCGTTACTGCAAAGTAACCGCGATATAGTCAGGTACTGAGTGATGGTCGTCGGTGGCATTCCGCCTGTCCCCTTGTAAGGCATGCTTAGATTGTTAAAATTACTAAGGCACCAACAATACTTCTCAGTCCCACCTGAAAGACTATCTATTAATGGCTTGTACAATCCACCGACGGCGAGTGGCAGTGTCCTTGTCACAGTGTTTCTGTTGCGTACACGTGCAGCTGGTTGAACCGCCCGCAACGTCGGATATTGGTGCAAATTACCGTCAGATTAGTTCAAACTGGTTTGGTGACGAAAAGGTTCGTTTTGGCTCACCTGTTTTCCAAAGCAATATAAAGGCACACACTTTACACTCCGCATCGGTTTAGTCACCATCTCAAAAGTACGAACATCTGTTCATGAGTTCAGCCACCCTACGCCTTCTATACTGCATTAATAATACCTTCACTCCAATCCGCTGAATCGCGTGTCACAGAATGTTGCTCTGTTTCAATTTAATTGTGCTTCAACCTCTGCATTCCGAGTTTCGATAGGCTTATCATTTGTGGTTGCATATAAGCAGGACAAAATTATGTAAAATAATAAGACCGGTAAAATTATATGCTGATGTGGTGCTACCAGGACCTCTGCACGTCCTTCCGAACACTTTGAAGCAGCACTTGAGAATCTCAGCTTTTTAATACGCTCAGTTAATTGGCTGGATAAAAAGTGATCATACCTGGCTGGTGATCCCTTGTCACCTAAAGGAGGCTTCATTCAAGCAGTTGTTTTCAGATTTCAGGACATTCTTGTTATGCAGAAGTGTGGGACAGATTGTCAAAGGCGTAATCATTATTTGGCAAAATTCTTTTATCAGTGGCCACAATAGATAGGTAGGAAGCTTCGATTGCTCCACAACAGTGCTGATCATTATTTGTTGGGATAGAGCACCCACATAGTAATGCAGGCACTCTGCCATCCAGTGGACCAGTCTCGAGAGAATGGGATGATGTTGCATTGCTGGAAGAGGACGCGGAGTACCAAGAGAGCTTCCTTCTGCATTCTTACTGCCAACACACAACCAAAAGTATGAACTAGTCTGGAAAGTGGGATGAGTATGCCACCGATGGATAAAACCTTCCCTCAAGGATGAAGTTGGATGATATTATGAAGGCGTTAGGTCTCATCTGTGCCTAACGTCATCATAGACATTGGTGCAAACAGTTCTTTAAGAACTCTACACGAGTAGGTGGACCAAATGGGTGATGCCAAGACTGCAACGCTTAAAGCACTTTCGGAAGGCCTGAAATCACAGTGATCGCACCGATCCAGCCTACGCCTGAAGTGGTCCCAGTGGAAAGAGTGGACAATGATACCGTAGGTCCTCTACCATCCCTCCACCAATGCAATCTCGACATGATAGACTGCTTATGAAAGGGACTGAAAATAAACTCATTAATACACAAATCATTAAAATGGTCGCCTCAGGTTTTCCACTGAAAGGAACGAGATTTGTCGGTATAGCATGCTTTATTCGGCTGATAGCTGACCCATTTGCTCAACCATGGAGAACCTTACAGTTCAAAGACATGCGCACAAATATACAGAGCAAAGGGGGGTAAAACTGTAAAAATCGCACTTTTGTCGGACTGCCAAAATCTTGCGCTGAATACGCGACACAAGATGACTGGGATTTAGATCTGGGGCGCATCTTGCCCTTATCAAACTAGTCTGGTATTCTGAAGATCGAGGAGGAAGAGGAAAACGGCTCACCTGCTACACAAGTTTATATAAAGAAAATTTTACGAAATCACATAATTTAATGAGGAGTAAGATGAAAACAAAAATGCTGCAAACAGATGACAGAGAGTGTTTTCATTTGCTTAACTTCGTGGCTGATAATGAAGAAACATATCAGTTTGCTCTTCTTCGGTCCAAGCCTCCTTGCACATTTCATCCACCCTCAATCTGCGGTTGACGAGCCAGAGCAAATGATGAACGCAGTAGTGGAGCAAATCCTCAGAGACGACAAATTAGAAGATTCGCGTCGATTAGCTATTGCCTGTTCATTCCTTATCCCCATTACTGCACAATAACTACTATATAGTCAGACATTAAGTGATGGTCGTCGGTGGCATTCTGCTTGTTCTCCTGCAAGGCATGCTTAGGTTGTCTAAATTGCTAAGGTGCCACTAATACCTCTCAGTAAACCTTGAAGACTACCCATTAATGGCTTGTATATTTCACCGAGGGTGAGTGGCAGTGTCCCGTCACAGTGTTTCTGTTGCGTACGTGTGCAGCTGGTTGAACCGCCAGCAGCGTCGGACATTGGTGCAAATTACCACAGAGTCGATTAATTAAAAAATGACCCTTGTCAAATTAGTTCAAACCGGTTTGGTGACGAAAATGTTCGTTTTGGCTCACCTGTTTTCCAAAGCAATATAAAGGCACACACTTTACACTCCGCATCGGTTTAGTCACCATCTCAAAAGTACGAACATCTGTTCATGAGTTCAGCCACCCTACGCCTTCTATACTGCATTACTAACACCTTCTTCACCCCAATCCTCTGAATCGCGTGTCACAGGATGCTGCTTTGTTTCAATTTAATCATGCTTTAATCTCAGCATTCCGAATTCCGATAGGCTTATCATTTGTGGTGTCATCTAAACAGGACAAAATTATGCAAAATAATGAGACCCTTAAAATTATTTGCTGATGTGGTACTGCCAGGACCTCTTCACGTCCTTCTAAACACTTTGAAGTAGCACTTGAGAATCTTAGTTGGTCAATGTGCTCTGCCAATTGACTGGATAAAAGAAGTGATCATGCATGGATAGTAATCCCTTGTAACCTAAACGAGGCTTCATTTAAGCAGTTGTTTTCAGATTTTACGTAACAATGTCTCAGGTAGGTCTTATTGAATCTGCGTCCGTTGCAAGGCTCTACTATATCCTTTTGATAGTCATTTTCTCTGCGAGTGGCACTGAAATTTTTCAGTAGAAGCACTATTTTTAGGAGGGTCAGCTAATGCACAGACGAGCATGATTTCTCCGATCAATTGAAACTAATAACAAATGTGGCCTGAATTACATGAGATGGGTGGATGAGTACCTCTGCCTGATGCTGTTTGCTCAAGAAAATCGAACCCACCTCAGTATCTTAGCTAATGCAACAGCGCATTACGACCAAGAGAGAAGGTTCTTTTGTCGGCTGCTGTCGCAAGTGCTCCCTGCTTATATACGAGGGCCCATAAGCTGTATGATCATCACGCCGTGTCGTTGCACAAGACTGCCGAAATTCAAAATGGCACAATACAAATGTGATTTGCCATTGTTCCATTCTGCTCTCCTTATTCATCTCTGTTTGGTTGTGTCGTCGGATATTCCATACTTTTTAAGCTACTGGGATTGATTTCTGAGGACAGCAGATGTTTCTCTACTGGACACGTGTGAGTGGTGGAAATGAGTTGAAGCAGTGGGGCAAAGGATGCAGCTGAGCGATTATGACTGTGTCATTTTATATTTTGATTATGCGGATTTCGAATGTCGGGAGCGTGAACACCCAAACGCGCTGGGTGATACCCTTACGCCTAAGCAAACGTTTGCATTGACCAACATGATATGGCAACTGTTAGATCCCTATCCGAATTTGGACTGCATGGAGAGGACTTTTGAGCCCGTAGGCGGTTTTTGCTTTCGCCCTTTCTTCAGGCTACCTCAAAACTGACGCATTTGGTGTAGCAGGCGGTAAAACAATTCGATGATCAATTTTGTGGAGATGTTAGGCTGGGCCTGTCTCAAAGCCGTGTAAAGTAGGAGAAGAACTCAACGCATCTAAGTATACTTACAATATGCCAGTCTATGGCGTCATGCTGTGGAGCGTTGAACAGCCTAAAATGGGTGCTATTTAATTATACCTGAAAAGACCTGCAACTCTTATTCATGGTGTTCGTTAATTCAGAACGAAGTGGAAAGTATTTTGTGGTTGATGCATGGAGGGTTGTAATATATCGGCTTGGCACCGTTCTGTGTATGGAGACGTTCTCGTAGGCCAAAGTGGTGACAACGTTACTAGCCGCATCAAGGAAGACGTTGGTGATTCACAGTATTGCTGCAGGGCATCGTCTTGCAGCCGCCGCCTAACTGGAACTGGTTTAGGGATTTAACATCGCATGATCCTCTGTGTGTGCATAGAGAGTGTTGTGCTGGCGCTTCAGCGTCACATGCCATTTTCTTGCCGATTGATTTCCTCCTGCTGCAGGTTCTGGTATTGGACATCACCGATTTCACCTTGCGTTGACTAACCTTGTGCTCTTTAAATGCTGCTCAAATGAGAGAATATCAGTTGAAGTCTGGTGAGCTCTACGACTAATGACCCACATTCGTAATCACAATCAAACGAAACTCTTCATCGGTCACATTAGTGAAGCAAGCAAACTTGAAGGTCAGCCTGCTATGATTTACCATGTGGAATGATATGGAATACGATAACAGTATCTGCTTACTATATTCTGCAAGTGTGGAAGTTCGTAAATTGTCTACACGCCTACGTCAGAGCGCCCGGATTCCCCATTTTACGGTCTCTCTTCAGTTACTCCACTTAGGAGCTCAAGAGTAATCCAGCCTGTGTCAGCAAGACTCCCCATTATCAGACTATTACAAGCTCATCCCTTTGCCTAAGACCACTGCATTTCTATGAGACTGTACTACCACAATCGCGTGACTCTCACATCAAAACAATATTGCTTAGTAGAAAGCTAGGGAGTCCGTTTCAACTACAAAAGTCAAGTGCCCTACTAAACCAACATAAAGTACCTTCTACTTGCCTATTTTTCAAAAAGTATCAGCTAGAGTGATCAAAAAGGCCTGGTGCAGAGTCAATGATTGCTTATGTCTACAAGAGAAGTGACCATTACTCTGACGCTAATACGACGGCCTCAAGAGGTCGCATCGGGTATCAGTGGCAGCCAGTGAGATATGGCAACTTAGGCAGTCCTTTGAACAATTAACGCCATAGTTGGCAACTTATAATTACCAATCATTTTTATAACTTTTCGTTCCCTTTCACTCTTCGTCCATAGCTGAATTGCTAGCCTACGTGGATGTTGCATCGAATTCAGATTGAATGACTGTTTAAGTTGCAGCGAATATTTGGACAAACAACTGTCAACACGATGCTGATTGGTGCATGAGTTGGAAGCACAGCAAGAGGAGGAGGAAGAGTCGAAGACAGGAACCAAAATATTCAAAAACCGATTGAGCGCCAGTTTGTACTTTCTTTCCATGATTCCATCACCCAAGTGTCAGACACTTAAATATGGTGGTGAATAAATGGAATTTTCGCCCAAATGATCAATAATACTAAAATGTATTGAACTAACACTCATGGAATGAATCTTATTAAACAACCACTATTTGCGCCTTAAAATCACGTCATATTATGTGAATAACTCTTTGTCAAATAAATGCTGCAATTTCCTTACTGATCGCTCATTTTCCTTATGAACATCTGCATAACAAAGAGACAGATAGCTTAGACCGCCATTGATTTGTTGAAACTCGCCTCATTTCGACTAGCCGAATACAGCTTCGCACCTGTACTCACCAGTTGCATCGTGCAGATCGCGTTCGACAGGGAATTCTCAAGTGTGAGTCTTGTTGGTAGCGCTTTGAAATCCAGGCAGGCATGGGCGAATGGAGATGAAGTGTATTGTATCTTTTAGGTGCATATCGCATAAGCAACAAGTAGATCGGTGTTGGTGACGTAGTGAGCAATATGATTGTGAAAGCCAGCTTATACTGCAAGCAATTCTGCTAGCAAATAACGTAAAAGAGCCGCAGAACAAGTTGATGAATTGCGCAGCTTTTTATTCGTCGTTTGTCAATTCATGGTCAGCAAACGAAATCCATCTGCCTAACTCCTGCAACTATTACCATTCACCGTCTGATGCAGCTGCAAACCAGTGGCTGCATCACTCGTGTCACAAACGCCCTTCTGTAAGGTTCCTGATGCTGCGTTCTCTGATAATCCTAGCTAGTTTCTTTCAAGGCGGAGCTGTTAATTGGTCTTGGGTTCATGGCGCAAGTAATTTGACCAAATTAGCCAAGTTTGCTTTGAAAGAGTGACATTCATCATTTCCTCTCACGCACTGGTACATTTGAAGCCGAATTATCCCTCGTGTGTGCGGCTCCTCAGCAAAGCGAATGTTGATGAGTAAATGCAGCCCACTTCAATGCAAGCAGGAAACAAACTACTCGTAGTTAAATCGTTGCTTGTAATCTCTGATTGCTTCGTCTTCTTCCGTCACTTTCGATAACATCATTGCCTATTGTGCCACTTTGAAGCGAATCATGCAGGTACGTGCATTCGATGCCATTCACTGCGACTGGTTCAGTTGACCCTGAATTTGGAAGTACTTCTGATGTATTTTGATGCAGTAAGTAAGTACATAAGTTGTGATTTGCTATTATGCGCTCATTCAAGCAGAGCTTTGGGAATGGAACATTTGTCCTTCCGTCGTAAAAATTGGGGGCATTTGCGTGCATTTTAGGGAGAAGCAGCTGTCTCTTCCTCTTCTGCCTCTAATATCGTAGCAACAGCTATTAAGAGGGCAGTTAACTTTACAAAGTATAGCAACGTTTTGTTTCTATTTTAAACTCTGCGGATTTATCTGAATGACACATTGAAAAGTAAAGGCTACTTATTAAGTCTGTTTTCGGATCCACAGCAAAAAGGAGGATTTCACTCGCCTTATCACAATATTGCAGTTGGCCAAACAAAATTTCACAAACTTTGTTGACAGAATCGCTGGTTGCCTCTCTCACAGCCAAATACTTTCCCATCTCAGTGGTACCAACATTTGATAGGTGACATCTGGTTTCATCTTTGTTTTCAAAAAAAGTTTACCTTGACGCGGCAATGACGTGTTTCCTTCCTCCGTATAGACCATGTAGACCTCCTAGCAGAGCAGTGATTAGTTCGACCACTTTTTGTTTGCAATTGGTGCATTTGCTCTGACACAAATCTGACATTGTTAAACCTGCACTATTCTCCTACAGATAGGCTGTTACACAATTCAGCAGGGCATAGAGGCAGCGAGCCGTGAAGCGAAAGAGCGTAAGAACTGCCTATTCCAAATTGACATTTCAGACACCGCAGCAGCAAATGAGACCAGAACCCACTCATAGGGTACGAACGTATTATAAAACCACTTGCTTTATTTATGACACATTTGGAAATAAGGAAAGTGTTCATAGTAACATCAAAGGTGATTCAGACGGTGCATGTCCGACCAATTTCCCAACAAAGTGCAGTACTGTAATAAATGTTATCAGCGAGAGAACTGTGCGTAGCTCAAAGAGTTAATTAGTCGTTATTGACACAGCTTTACTGTTTTAAGAATAAGGACTCATAGTTCATGATCAAACAATACCTGATTTTGAACTGGATGTTGCATGTAGTGCTAAAACTCCTCAAACATTTCTGACACAAAAGAAAAACGGCATTTTTGGATAAAACAGGAGCGACTTATGAATTTGGCTGGATAAGTAAAATAGAGGTGATTTAGGCGTAGAATTTTAGGGTAACACCAGACAAATGTCAAAAAGCTAAAGTGATTCGTGAGTTTGAGCAGTGGCTAAGACAGTAAAAAAGAAAAGAGAAGCAACAGAGTATGCAGCTTGCAGGGAAAGTGGTGAGTTGAATGGTAATTAGTAAAGGGAAGTGGACGTCAGCGATAGCCTTGCGCACAAGTCCGTGGGTTTGGCACCCCATTGGGGTTGTGCTGCCTGGGTCTGGGTTAGTACACAGAGTCATAAGTGACAGAAGTGGAACACTCGGGATCGCTGACTCACTTTTTTACGTTTCAATCAGCTGCACCTTACTCTATTCTTCTATTCTCATCAACTTATATGTGCTAGTTCGTACAGTCAAGTCTATCCCTTCATATTACATCCCTTCGTACCTTACTTTAGTCTGCTCTGCTACTCTTTATTCTTCAGCACTTCTCTCCGCATATTTGTGTTAGTTCGTACAGTCAAGTCTATCCCATCACATTACAACCCTTTGCACCACACTTGATTGCAGGTTAGTGCGCGTATATATTACTGCATTGAATAAGGTAATATTAAAGGATGAGGCAATGACGTTGGTGGTGGAGATGGATGCTGTGTTCATGGAGCTGTTGGCGGCCGCATCAACAAATGAATGAGTGCAAGCGTGTTGAAGCTTATTTGTGGAAGGCGGCTGTTTAGTTTGCATTCGTAAGTGCATCGTCAATTGCACGAAGCTTTGCAAGGTGAGCCGCAAAGTTGGTACACATCAATGTACGCAAATGGAAAACGTTGCATATATATGTCACTTTAGTATAAATGTACATTTTCTGATCCTATTTTTGCATGCATAGATCCGTAATTTATGTCATCCCTCCACTTCGTAATTTAAGTACTTAGATTTGGATCTTCAAAGCGTAATCAAGTTCCTTAGGCTAGTTTGCGTTCGCACATTTATGACTGCAATTTTTTAATTATTAAAATCCTGCAATGTGTGCTTGGCTATTTGAAGCCTTAGTGCAGACAAACTTTCCCATTTCAGCGGTATCCGTCTTTGCACATTCGCAAGTGGCACTAATTGAGCGATTATAGTGCTTTCGGCAGACACAACATCACAAAGCGGTCAGACAATTGGTTATTTTGTCTACAGCTACTGGGAAATCCGGCCGTCGTTGCATTAATTACACGACCAAACTTAATTGACGATTAGGGTTTGCTTAGTCACTTCGCCATCAGATCCTATTTTGTGTCCCCTTTTCTATGCTACCATAGCTGCCCCCCACCCTCCCAACCTCCCTTCCATTTATCCATAGCTTCATTCCTCCCTTCAGTCACTTTCGCATGCACTCATTCATCCTAGTAAGTGTGCATATCTACAAGTCAAACCGCATCATATTTTAATTAACACTTTCTATCCTCCTCTAAGTCCATTTTCTTCCTAGCTTTTAGGCTTTCTTTCTTTTTCTTTCCATGCCTTACTTTGCATTCCTTGTTGCAGTTGTCCATGCACATGCGAATGCAATCAACGAGGCTGCATTGTACACTACATCAACTGAGGTGCATTTATTAGTCTTCGTTTGACACTGTCAAGCCCGTCTTGATCTCAGTGTCTACTCTCTCCAACATCACTGCTTTTCCTTAAGCATTACCTGTTTTAAAACAGTGATTTACAGCTTATTCCAAGCAATAGTTTTGATTGCACAAATGGGAAGAGGTGTCACGTGGTAGCACCATTTAGGCACCTAAATGGTCTCAATGAGTGCGCTCAGATGGTGTTTTGAGATTACCAACCACACGAAGCCAAGTCATGGAACGCAGCCAGGAGGCAGTCCAAGTTCTTGACCCATCAACAGCCCCCATACCCCCAACAAATCTCGGTACGTCAAAAGATGCAAATGCGTACAAATGCCAATTGAATACCAAAATCAACTCAAACTATGGGCTTGGCACTCTACTGTTCCCAATTGTTTAGATGTTATGTGTGGTAGTAATTATTGAGGTTGTTTTTTAGTGCTGGCGGTCTAGGAAACCTTCAAGCTGACCTCGAGTGGTTCACCATTCCGTGCGTACCTCATTTTCTTTCACATGACCAGCAGCTGCACGAAACTCCACTATATTTCCCGCAGCCCCATGGTCGAGATGCTCGTAAGCAAATTGTGGAATATCTGCTCTACGTCATGTAAAAGGTATTTATAGCAGCCTCAATAGCCATTTAAGGTAGGGATGAATAGGCTTAAGCCAATTTGACAAATCCTCAAGATAACCATTTTGTCAGGAGCCAGAATATTAAGGATTTCGTTTAGCGCTCTTTACTGAACTATTCTTGTCGACGTAGTAGGAGAATAAGATACATTCCTATGGACTTTAAGGCAGCGCTGATGACAAATGAGGCAATGAACTGCACATAACTATGCGAGCACCGCAATTTTATTTTTAAAAACTACATTTTTTGAAACAGTATCAGAGGGATGTCATATGAGACAGAATAAGGCGGAGGAAGTAAAGCGAAGAAAATTCTCGTAATCTTCTAAGATGGTTGACAAATGCGGAACTGCCGAGATTCTGCCTTCTTCTACCGGTAAATAACTACAACAACGATAACAACAAAACAGTTTTGACAAATAATCTGTGTGCGCAGTTGTCGATCTGGTCGGAATTGTTGCCTAATTAATCACTGCAATAGAGATGTGTCAAATATGTGAATCTGTCATGGTTGTCTATTGGTCTATTCATTCATACGTCAGATCAGCACAAATTGTAACACCGTGTGTCGTTGGTTAGACCCGCAATTCTGCAAAGTCGTATGTCCTTGCCTTGGGACAGAATGACATTTCATTCTGGAACTGCGGTCTAATGTGTCTGTGTCCGCAATGCTGCTAAAATGGACGGATAATCACGAGTCAAAGCTGCTCCACCACACTTTACTGACCGCCCTTGGTGTAAATATAAGGAGAAGAAATCATGAATTCACATAGTCAAATCAGCCTATAGTAGGAGTGTAATTTGCAGTTTAGCAGGAATGATTTAAATCGTGATTTGACTCGAGCCTACTTCTTGTCTGCGTGTTGCACATTTTGCTCAATGGAAGTTGCCTTAAAAGCAGACAAAATTTATTTTGACATTGGCTACACTGTACACCAGGGACGAACCGGTCGAAGCCATACGTGGACTAATCCACATTTTCTTGACCATTCTAGAAATTCCCATGCATAATTTTGCATTTCCAATTAAAAAGGGAAGATAAACGTCAATTTTTTAGCAAACTATTAATTTGCCAATCTGCCACATAAAACGAATTGGATGAATTCAAAAGTGTAAATGGTGGATTTCTGAAGAACAGCTGCGCCATCGAGATATAAGGAAAAGCTGCCAAAATGCACATAAATCGTGCAAAGAACGAAGACGTGTACGTCATCAGTGTGTGGAAAAAGATAGTTTGAGTGTTTCATTCGTCAACGCTTCTCCTCATTAGTATTAAATTAATCACTCGACTTGTCTCGGTAACCGTTACCACTTCTGCTTTTATCGTCGACATAAATCCATTCAATTTCCTCCATTTTGGACACAGATAACTCATCGATCACTCATTACAGAAGGCCTTATAATGCGAACCCATGTATTTAATCGTGCATACAGTTTTCTTGTAAAAAAAATATGCCTAAATAAATAATTGTCATCAAATTTTTCATCCTTAAAATCTAGAGGTGAGGACAAAAATCGAAAAACGTTGCCACTCTTGTAGAATCACGATTTCAAATGTTCTGAGTGCGCTACGGGAATCAAAGATGATGAAGATGTTCGACTGCCTGACACTTCTGATTGCTGTAGATGGAAGCAGGGTGTACGGGCCTCTCACCACGCTTAACTACCTCATTGAGGATGCTGATGTGGCTTTCAGTTTGGAATTCTAAGCACATTTATTACCCTCTCACTTCTGTCTCTATTTTCTCGCTATGGCAAAATGAACATCTCACCTAATTGTTAAGTCCAAGTCAGCCCCAGGTGTGCTATGACACCCACCAGCCTGGTATAGTGTTTCGATCCGTGTCCTTAGGGAGAGGGGTAAGTGATGGGATAGGTAAAGTGGGAAAGCTTGTATGCCACCTTCGTGAATGCTAGAAGGCAAAGGACACACAGAGTAGTGCAATTACTCATGCAATACTTCAGAACAATGCAACTGCAGGAGAGGCAGAAACGTAACTTGTTCTTCTGCCTTACTGGACAAGTGATTCCTCCCAATCTGAACTCGTATTCGGATGGTTGGGGTGAAGACATCGGAAGTATTATACCACCACACACTTTAATTCGCAGTACGTTTTTATTTCGACTTCCGAGTAATTATTGCTTTATCGTGATGATTTTTGTACTTATTGTATGAAAAGCTGATAGTTACCTTCATTTTTACCCATTTGTGCGTCAACCACCGACTGCAGTATTTACACCTTTACTTGCTGGAAATGAACAGCTCGTCATCTCACGCACTTGGCTTATGTTGATTGTCATGAGGTCGACTCTTTTAACACATTCCCATCCCGTATCCATGGCATTTTTCAGTATTGCAAAATATATTTTGCTTGCATCCTTTCTTATTGTTTGCTTTTGGCATTCGTAAATTTGCGTCGCCAATTATTTATTGCGTTAATTTGTAGCACAGCTCTTATCATGTAGGTTGAATAGACACTGGATGCGCATTATTGGGCGGATCTTTACATTCATCGACAATCTAATTTTCATCGCTTACACGTGCTCCAACTAAGTGCAATGTGCCTTATTATTTCGTACCTAACAAGGCAAAAGATGGATGAGTTCTGCAGGTGCCATAACGATTTCGTAGCTCACATTTTCTCAATTATCACGTTAGCCTCTCAATGCTTCATGCAGACTGACGTATAGTCCCTTTCGTCGATGGAGACGTCACACTCTCCACCAATTGCATAGCCTAGCACCCATTGCTGATCCCCCAATTGTGTCCGCCCCATAAGTGCCATTGTCCAGCCTGTGATGACCGGTCACAAGACACTCAAAATGATCACATGTAGATGTCGCTCCTTCTGTCTGCTCCGAATTTTCATCCAGGGCGAGTAGCAATGAAGGGCGGTGTGTCCCATCAAAGGCGATGTGAGTGATGATGGTCATGAGGCGCTTCAATGCATATGACAGACAGCGTCTACTATGACATTGTAACGCAGAACCCATCACGAACATCACAGAACGAAATTGGTGGATGGTGCTGATATCGAGAAGCGTAAATTCTTGTTTGCTTTTATCTCCATCTGAAGTATAGTCGCCGACGCCTTCACTGTGAACAAAAGTATTTTTATATGGGCGCTGCCTACGCTCATCAGTCCATTCTATTAGGCTGTTGCTAAAGGATTCAATAAACTCTGAATTATTTTCACTGTCAAACACCAAATAAGGAAAGAAACCCCTTGGATTTGGGTAAAATCTGGCCCACACACCTAATACAGGTTTGACAATTCTTTTGGTAGTATCGTATAGCCTTGCAAAAAGCATCACTCTCAGACTCTGCACCATCTGTCACTGCAAAAGCGCGATACAGCAAGCGACAAAGCGTCTCACGTACTTGCGTAGAATACCTTTAACTGTGAGAAAATCGAGAAGCGACTTCATGTTAGGCATTACCTCACACATATTGACTATGTCTGTGCCATCGAGGTGTTCACAGATTTCAATTTTCACAATTCCTGGAAGCCTCTCCATCATGCATTATACACATTGCAATTGCATCTAATAAGACTGATTCTCAAATTGTGGTGCAATCACTGATAGCCGAATTCAGGTGAATATCTTGAGTGAACGCGCTCATGTTTCGTATCAATGCTCACTCACAAAGGGCTTAGCGTGGCTTCTACTGACCGCAGCGTCCCCGCGACTTTTTAAGCCGTACGTTGATATGGAACCATTTTTCGTATTTTTCTGGATCAGATGTTTGTTGGTATCTTGGAGTACTGCAAGTCCCTGTTTAACACAAAATCACATAAGGAAAGAAATTTTAATGACAATCGATTTATTAAAACCGGAAGAAAGGAACCCAGCCTGGAAATGATTGTTAAAATTTACTTCTGGCCATTGCACTACGTAAAAAGCAAACTGTTGAACAGCAGAAATAAATGAAGGGGCATGGTTTTCACTCAAATCACATCGCAAGTGAATGAGCTTACACATTATGGTGCTAAGTACTTTAGTCTTGGCTGCTTCCCTCCACAATGGAGTTGGTAATTTCCATTTGAATCTCCTCATCCATGTTTACGAGCATTCTACCCTGCTGGTGCAGATGATATACCCTCCACCAGTTGTAAGGCGAGTGGCTCGCTGCAGACCCACCGCACCTACGCAGTGTAATTTTGTAGAGTCTGTGAATTATAATTATAAGACACTCAAAATAACCACCCCTAGAGGTAAAGTTTTCTGTCTCTTTAGATTCCGTGTCCCGGATGAGCAGCATTGAAGGCCGAGCTGTTTCATTGGCAGCCTTTTTGGTGATACTGTTGATAAGGTGCTTCAATTTCAATTGGAAGACTGCATCTAACGTGGCAGTGCAGCGCAGAATCAATCATGTACGCCACACCGTCAAATGCACGGAGGGTGGAAGTCTTAAGGGACCTATGATACTGAGCACTATCCTATGCTAAATTATCCAGCGTGAAATGATTGCCAAATTTAAACACAAGAGCGACTGTTTCAACCCAACCGACGCCAAAGCAACAATTCTAATATAATTGCTAGCCGCGCTTAGAGTTCAAATCGTTGAGTGTCCTTATAAAAGGAAAGAAGAGATCTCACTCCGTTATGCTATGTCCAAGCATCAAAAAGTGCATGATCCTGCCACGATTAGATGAGCAGTGGTTAATGCACAAAACAGGAATCGACAACCTTCTTTGTAGCATCGAATAGCCCTGCAAAGAACCTTCTCCTCTGCCTTTAATTCTGCTACTGATTCAGCCTCACTGCCTGCAACTGCAAGTGTCGAATACAGCATGCAACAAAGTTTTGCGCCCACTAGCTCCATTTGTCTTATGAAAATGCACAGAATTCTCTGATAGAGAAAGACTTAAGAATTGGCTTTGCACTGGTCATCGTTTCACACATATTGACGATAACTGTGGCATCGAGGTATTTGCAAATCTCGATTCACAGGTGTGCAGGAAGCCTCTCCATTACACTCACTGCAAGTTTACAAAATAAATCTGAAATTGAACTTGTCCGTGCCATTAGCAGAGTTCGGATGAATGAAGCGGATAAATGAGAGCATATTTTTACTTAATACTTGCTGTGAAGCAAGCGATTAGCCTGGCTTTGCTACAGACCGCACAATTTGATACATTTATTCTAGCCAACTGCTCTCCACACTTGCTAGCAACTAAGTTGCGCGAGGTCGTAACCCTTTTTCGCTCTGAGGCTTAACAGCAGCCAGTATTTAATTCAAATTTCCCTTTGCCTCCCTTTAAATGTGTAGTTAATTTACTGTTTCTGGTTGTGTGATGGCAATGTTGAGGTTTTTGTTTGTTCCCTTTTTTACCTATCGCACACATTGCTACTCCTTTGTTGATAATTTCAACCAATTGCTCTCTGTTTTTAACTTCGATACCAATTCTGGTAAATAAGGACAGCAGACGATGAGGTGCGAATTGAGATGTCTTCCTTGAACTTTGGCAAGTTCGAGACACAAATGCAAATGGCTGACAACAAATGGTTTGTGCATAAAAGTGGTTATTTGTCAGGTGAGTAGAACCCACCAAGGGAATGTCAAACATTTCTGCATTTTGGCAAGCTAGAAGGCACATCAATGGCAGCTATGCTACACATGCAGATCTTCAAGGCTTTGAGTATTCCCTTCTGCACAAAATAGCAAGCTATTGTTATGCAGCCATTTCGAGTCGCAACCGCATGCCACGGCCGTGGTCATGTAGTGAAGTTCCACTAAGAATGCACTTGCGGTGTCCATTCTCCAGTACAAATGCATCAGCACCCACTTTATAACAGTATACAAGAGCATCATGCGTCCATTTCTACATAACGAAAAAAGTGCGAACAGTGCTTACGGCAGCCTTTGTGGTAGTAAGCTACACAATAATGAAAAATTCTCTTGTAAAACAAACACCATTTTTACCTGGCTTGGAGCATTTACAGGCAATATCATTGCATCATTGACGAGATCCACGCCTTCGAGGTATTTGCAAGAAGCCTCTCCATCGTAGGCATAGAAGCGGTCTTTAAGGAGACTGGACACGACCTTTAAAGCACTCGATTTAAGCAGAATTCTGATCTAGCAGTCGCAATAATACCTACGTGTTTTCTGTAGTGTTTTCCAAGAGGGAACTAAACACGGGGGTGAGGCTACCCTACCCGATGCTCAAAGGCACTGTTGAGTGGCTTTTAAGCATCTTTTTACCTTCTTTTAACATATTGCGCATTCTGCTGCTAGAGATTGTGTGCTGTTAGGACTAACAATTCGTTTTCTTCCTTGGGTTCCACTTAAATCAAACAACATGCTTATTGTGGCATGGGCGATTTCACCTGATAGCCCCATAATCCTCACCTCGCACTTCCACAGCTTTTTAAGTCCTTAACAGGTAATGAGATATAGCCTGAATATTTTGACAGGCTTCGGTGGAACCGAAATTCAAACTTGAATGACCAGGCATCGTATGGGTTTCACCACAGCTTGTATTGCCCTTTTACCATTTGCAATAGCAAACAACTGGAAGGTGGGACATAAGATCACACTGCACAATATGGTGTGGGTATCATACAAGAGAGCATTAGATCGCCCGTCACTTTGCAATTAAGGCAGACTACCTGACTTAGTTCGCTGAGTCCTGCACTGAATGCATTCTTGCGGTAGATTCAATAGGATCACTTTAAACACGGGGTCCCCTATTTGAATGATCATAGCTGATGATTAGGGTCAAGGAAATAATTCTGTTGCGGACACAGTCCAAATCGATGGATATAATAAGTTGGTGAACAGTACTGCAGTAGTAGCAATCATACCCCTTTTATTTTAAACAATTCGATTCGTTTTTTTTCTTGCCATCTGAGAAGACCTTATTCTCATCAGCCGTCGCGGTGGTCCAGCAATATTTCGGAGTAAGGATGCGAATAGCGTCACCATAAAATGGACTGGTAATGGTGTGGGGGTGGTAAGAATGAGCCTAAGGTAATCAGTGCCTCGTACTGATACGAATTTATCACAGGGGAAGCGATATCTTTAAAAAAGCAATGAAAAACTATAGAAAACGAACATGATGCAAGCTGGTGTACTGTGTGGAGAACATAAGTCCTAGGTGCGTGCGTTCATTTCGGGTGACTGTTTCTTCGCAAGCAATTCCTTCCCATTGTCTTCTACTTCACTTGCGACCTTACCCTCAATGCCCTCACACGCTTCCCAATCCACCCGGTCTGTACACCAATCTGTACCAGCGCTGCGTCCCAAAATTTCAGCAACGACAAATTACTTGGCTATTATCCTTACTTCTGATGCGTGAGCGACACTCTTAGAGGCATAATTCTCTCATTCAAATGGACTTAGCTCTTTTCTATTTGGTGCTTTGGTCAAGTCCCTGAAAATGTCTAATGGGAAATAGTGGATAAGAGGATAGTAGGATGGTGAGTAAGCAGACGCTCCTACTACGTTCCAACGCCTCATTTACGGACCGTAAAATCAGAGCAGTACCTCCTTGAACACTTTCTATCAGCATGCAAAGCCGTAGTCAGAGCTCTAACTCGTATTCTTGGAAGGCTCTCAACCTTCCACTATTGCTTCACCTCCTTTCGCGTCTAACTCACATGGAAAAGTAGAGAAAAATGCCAAAATAGAGCAATGCGTGCATTCAGTGCATCCACTGTGCCTTCTGCGTGTCTATTAGCGCTGCGCTGTCATAATGTTTTATTGCGCAGGATAGAGAAACGGTGGTCATTTAATATGCGTGTACCGGTGGTACTATCCTTATCCAATTTAACTTATCCTATTTCTCATCCCTCTTTTCTTAGGAAGTCTCAGTGCCAGGCTAAGAGAGCATAATAATGGCTCCTTGGTGGATAGGTTGCTGATGCGCTCTACTGACACAGCGTAATGAAAGTAGACGTAGGCAGTCGCAAGTTTCTTTTAACCTTACCCGAACGTATCGCAAGTCGTAGGCGGTATCGCATGAGACAAAGCACTGATCGTCACCTTGTGTTGAGGGTAAAATGGAACCCATTAGAGTGATTGAACTCCTTACAGGGTGACAAGTGAAATCTTGCTAAGTGCGCAGCACCTTACTGCTACTCTGCTTTAGTCAAGAGATTCATCAAAGTTTTTAAAGCCCTTCCTGTAAAACGTTGAAGCTAAATGTGAATTAAGGATAATTCCAATCATGCTTGATTGGAATAGAGACAAGTCGATAGATAGACACTCTTTTTACATGCTGCAGTCACAATAGACGCTACCCAGTCCATCCAAACCCAGTGTTGGGCCGTCATCTTGTATTGCATTGACCTATTGTGTGGTGACAAAGCTGCTATTCTGCAATTAATTTGAGCCAGGGTTTGATGGGTGTCTCCTTGTTTATTGGTGTGCTCCCCATATCCTAACACTAATTTAAACTCTTCCTAGTCGACTAATACGCTGATGCTGCCATGCGATGGCTACTTTGTAACCTTTTAGTAGTGTTGACAGGCCAAGGCATCAAGTGCTGGAGAAAGGCACCGCGTAGCAGTGAATAGTCGAGGCAGTCAATATCATCCTGACATTCTAATGCATCACCGAACTTAACAATGGGTAGACGTTATGGACACAAAGGCAGCATAAGAAAATTGAATCCAGTATTATCATTTCCTCAGTCCAAAAAGCGAAGAACTAAGTAGGTTTTACCATTTGAGTTTCGACTATTCGTGCTAAACGTTCTATGCATGATGACTATGAGAGACACTGTGAGTGTTCTTTGCACTGGAGACGCGACGTTAATTTGTCCTCAGTATCTCCTTCGTGTATATGGATAGTAAAGTCGAGTCCGTCTTTAAAGAATTCGGACTAGATGTATAGTCTGAGCGCAAGGGATGTGTGGACAGGATTGAAGCTACTAGCGTGGTTAAGAGGCCAGTCCGCCCGACGAAGGCACAATGACTATCAGAGTGACCATAGGCAAGACAGTTTTAAATCGACAACAAGCGCATCAGTTTTTATGCTGCATTTTTATTACTATGCTAACTCCAGGTGATGTGTGTTCGGTTTAAGTGTAAACAACTTGTCTACTTGTTCATTCTTTACAGACAGCATTCCCATAATTCATGCTAACACCGCTTTAGATCCTCTGTACGTTATTCATACCGGCTAACTTAGCGAGAATTTCTTCATTTTCCACCTCAATCCTGCGCCTATGCCTAATACGAGAAGCTTGATTGTTCTGAGACACCTTTGCATTCCTATACAAAAAGGTGGATCGATGATACATTAGCAAGGGGTTATAGGACGATTTTTGCATGCATCGAGATACTCACTTTGTGTTTCTGCCTCTCGCCTTTTAGGCACGTTTAATGAAACCCAAGTGCTGTACTATTCTATCACTTTCCATAAATGTAACCATAAGAAACACTAGAGGTAAGCAAAAATTAATTCAAAAAATTAGCAGACAGTAATAAAAACCTAGAAAAGGGCTTACAATTAAGTGACTTCTGTGATAAAAATAATTGGGACCATAGAATCGTATTTGAAGTCTAGTAAAAATGCCCTGCCAAAAGTTAAATTTGAAGAAACCACTGCCAACTTTTGCGTAAATTGTAAGTCATTTTTATTATGTTTCCTAAATTTGTTAACAATACCTGCGAAAATTTTTTATCTTTTATCATACCTAACTCTCCTTTTGTGTGTTTAGGGGCACATAGGAAGGACCGGGATTCTGCGTGGTCGTCGCTGAACTCGTGATAGCACAGCGGCAACGTTGCGCTCCTATTCATCCATTCAGATATAATGCGCTGCGAAGGGTCTGTGCTATAGATCTGTCTGTGTCATTATGCTATCCAGCCACCGGTGCTGCAATACGCTAGCAGCACCCCTCGCAACTCCCTTAACCCTTGCTTGGATGCCGGAATGTCACTTCGTTCATCTTCAAATGTTGGCGTCTTGTTTGACATCTCGGCTATCATTTGGTCTCTAGCTACTAGCCTGCTTAGTAGAGTTGTCTGTATTAACTAAAAAGCAAAAGCTTTCGCTTGCAAAATGTTCCCTTTTTCGTTGATAGATTCCCGCCTAAGCCATTAAGAGCGGTCTTAATCGACTGGAAATTATCTTCGACAATTGATCAAGATTAAATTCCAAACAAACAAGTGCACTAGCTAATTTGAAAAAGGAAAAATCGTCAAACAAATTGCATCCTCAAGGACGATGGGTCGCCCCTGCGCCAACACTAGGTTTTATATACGACGCCTTGCAAAGCAGGGCCATCTTATGTACAAATGGCTTAGCCAACTTTTATCATCAGTTAATCACTGTCACCTCCATTTTAGACATTTAGCACCTTAAATTTATCAAATAAAGAGAGGTGCGTCTCGACGACATCCGCATATCTGATCGCGGTATAGAACTGCATAGGCAAAGGCTGCCTTTAAAAGGGAATGAAAGGTGATGACTTAATTGCTAGAAATCGGTGGAATGTATAATTGGTCTGTTGATTTGAGGTGAAGGAAAAAGAAAATGATAAGGCACCACTAACTTAACTTTGTGTTGAAAGCGTTGATCTTACCTCTTACCAAAAATCAAACCGCTGCTGATGCACCAAGAATTACGCAAAAATCTGATGAGCACTACTACTCTACAACCTTTTAGTAGAATACGATTTATGAAATGTGATCAAATACGTTAGAGCATACCAAGGTAGTACGCTTCTTATCTTTCACTGTTCCTTTACTCTTTACGTTTTTTTCTATCTGCACCCTAATGGACCCATTTGTTTAGCTAAGTTTTGCTTCTTACAATAAGCAACGCACGTCACCGGTCTAGTGTGACTCGCTATTTGTGGGAAAATGCCCAGATACGAGAGTGAGCCATAGATATTTATGCAAAAGTTGTTTTCCTTTTGTTCATCCTACACACTTCATTCGGTTGTCATGTTTGTTGAGCCTCCTCCTGCTAAACAATACTTAAGCCATCCCTTCAGCTCATCCACTGTCTCTTCATGCTCCATCGTCATTAGTACATTCCATCCTCACTAATCAGTTAAAGCAGTCTCAGTAATTGTGTAAAGATTAGACTTGCATGCGCTTTAGATGAAGCAGCATCCCACCCTGAGACTTTGCGTGAGTCTTCAATGCTAACATAGAAGACACATCTACATTAGCCCTAAAAAAATGACCAGGCATGGACATGGCTCTTTGGCAGTGTACTAAATAGAATTTCAGTTATTTGGGGCTAAATGTCTACGTGTTTTTAAGTATAGCCAAACAGCATCCCACCGGTATGTACAGTTCTTAGTGCTCATTGCTTTCTTCACACTGTTTCAAACTGATGTTTGTTGCAGCCTTAGGAAAAAATTTGTGATGCACAACCCGTAATTCAAAAACGGAATAAGTCGACTGTTAAAACCCATAACGTTTTCATCACAAAATTTAGCCTCCCTTTCCAGTGCTTGCAGCGGCGTCATCAGCATCTTGTGTTCTTTGTCACCTGTTACTACTCATGATTCCAAAAATGGATTTTAGAGTGAGGTATCGAAACTGGCAAAATAGAACTAACCTTTTACACCCAATCCATTTTCAAGTCATTTTATGCGTGTCCTTGTCGGAAACAGACAAGCAAAGGGGCTTAGGATTGGAGCAACTTTGGTAAACCATGTGAAGACTTTGCTTTGATTGTTTTCGCGATCCAGCCAAATAAATGTCATGCCCCTCGCTGTCACGTGAAACCGAATAACCACACAGCTTAATACAGCTCATCAATTGCATCGTGTGACCTCACGAAACACGCATTTGTTCCCCACGTGACTAAGCTTCACCTATACCTTGATATGAAGCCTGATGAGATGGCACGTCAGATGGCATTACAACACTGTCTGGGTGACAAAGCCCCCGTCTTCACGCTCACTTCGACATGCCACACGATAAGTTCAGCATTTTATGGGACATGAGAGCGATTTGCATGCACTTCATGGGGTCAAATAAAGTTGTAAATAACTTAGAAATACTGCGTCAAAGACACTTGTCGCAGCCTACCAAGGGTTTGCATCATGTTCATTTTATTCAAAAATGTGCAAATCGACTTGGTCTTCTCGCTACCATCTCCCACCTACCCTTCTTTTTGTAGTTCACTTCCAAAAAGCAGTGGGTAATTTGAAGTAGCACAAATATACTTTGCAGGCAAAACCAATGAAAATGACAGATGCGTATTAAGAATGTGCAGATAAATTACAACGGGAATTCTAGTGAGATCTGGCCCATCTGGTGGCCATCTCTAGGGCAAATATTCCAGCCAATGTCATCCGATGAAACTCCAGTTTTGTCATCACACTGCAAGCAGTGGTCCTTCCAATCGACTGGCAGGTTCCTCAGTACATCACCTACAGCTCTACCTAATTAACGGACCACTTCTTCCACGCAGTGCAAGTGACTGTACTCTGTAGCCACTCCATCAGACATGCTGACGAGAATTAGTGTCTGAGGGTGTGCAATAACCCCTCCAATACCCCTTAAGCCAAATCGAACATTGTCTAATTCCGATGGCCAAATATGTAAAACACAATTTCGATTGCTTTAATCCAGTTTGTTTAAGAACTATTAATATTTTCCCGGTGGCGAGCAACAATCCTCCCAAGGAAGAAACCGCAACTATTAACCGTCAAGTATTTTCTCTGGATGAACTCAGCGAAGCGTATTAAGCATTTGGAGTCGGAAATCAAGTAGACAGGGTCATAACTGTTGTTGCTGGTGAGACAGCATTTGCCGCACAGTTAACTCAACAAGTCTGCGTCGAGTCTAGAGCCACCTATAGAGTTACTGCACAGCAATTGCACAAGGTAATTCCTACAAGATAAAAAAATGCTATAGTAAGCTAATCATTTTGATGAGAAGATGGAGTTATACCTATTGATGATGTCGAGCAAGCATTTACCGTACAGATAACTCAACATCTCTGCATCGAGCGAAAAGGAATAAGCAAGCACCTGCGTCGTACAATTATCCGTTCTGACATTATTATGCAGAGGGTATTGGCGAAGAAGTTTGCAGCATTCCAACGGTAATGCAGTCGCTCCAAGGATTTCTTCAAAGTCGCTTGCCCATGTAACGACCGACTAAACCACTGGTGTGAACTAATACCGTAGAGCTATTACTGCGTCGTAACGGCCACTCGATTGCAAGTTCAGAGTGCAGCATGACCTGTTTCAGTCAAATTCATTTGATCAGAGCATGTTGAGCCCCTCCCAATTTCCCTCAGTGGATCACCAAGCATTTGTGGCTTGCGTTTGTTCTTTCGCCTTCCTTTGATGAGAATTGTGAACTAAATGGGACGCGTGGTGAAACGGTACTAGATTTGCACCAGAAAACATGTCTGCTGCGTGGCAGTAGGCAGGTGCATGCGACACACCTTCAGAATGAGACGTTTCTTTCAATTTTCCTTTCGTGCGATTGTCGCGCCACCAACGTGTCATTGGACACCACTATGCAGAGATTATGTCAAAGGAAAGTGTTTTCCAAAGCTGAGATGCCCAACCTCCTGCAAGCGATTGCGGCAATCTCAATTCGTAGAGACGCCTGCTTTAAAAGAGGGCGATTTGTTAAAGACACTTTTACATCCTCCAGGTAACGAGAATTCAAATTCCACTTGGCATTATCAGCCCCTTTTCTAGGCCACTCAAGCATTTGCTTGGGCTGCACTGCAGCGTATACCCTCTTCCAGAACTTCTACTAATCTTCTTAATATCGGCGACTTCGTTCGTTTGGGCTTGAGGTGATGAGCGAGGTTTATAAACATGGAATTACCATACTGTTGGTGCTTTAATTCCCATTTATTTTGAAGTGATGAGGGAAATAGTGGCTTTGAAACTATAATGTTGTGCTTATTACCCGCCTCAACGTGTGCCTCTACTTAGACTACCTCTTGTCTTTATGTGTTGGGCAAGAGGTTGCATTTGTAAATGTGGTCGAATTGTATGCGATCACGAAGTTTGTCAAGTCGCATGTCTGTAGGAGGTGGATTGTGCTCACCTACAACTCGTTATCGAAGCTTGACACAAGGTAACTGATTAGCTGTGAAATCCGCGAGAACGCAAATGTTCGAGAGCATTGCATTAAAGTCTTGACTGCCACTTCATAAAATGCACCTCATCTTCCTACTCAACTTGTGTCTTCATTTTCTCGCACATCTCAATGATGCTCGGCTGTATTGGCGAGGGAAAGTATAATTACACTCAAGACTGTTGAATGTTCGCTAAGAGTAACTAATGCCACTGACAAACATTGGAGCATCAAGCGTTGCTATTTAGACGCATGGCCCGATGTCGTCGTAACGCCTAACAGCGGTCACATGCTCTGTTTGTAATCGTCCAGTTGCTGTTACGACTCCCTGCTTTGCTATTTATATCAAAGCATACATTTGTGCCACTGCAAAAAGGACGAGACACGGCACAGCATCCCGTGCATCTCCCGGCAGGCAAAGTGAGCAAAAACTAGAACAAAGAAGAAAGTAGTATCAGACCGTCTAGCAGCTAATGCTTATAATGCTGATGGATCTGTGCGAATGGGTGAATGGGTCGGTGGAGGGCTCATGCTACTCCTAGTGACACTATACGTCCCACGAGATGGGAAGCAGTGTTGCTGTACACGTGTAGAAGGGATGAGAGGTTGATTGCAGCGCCAACGTGAATGGGAGAATATGAGTCTGTCATTAAGGTTAGATGGACTTCGTAAAGCAAGGCACAGGTTTTACAATGAACACAGTAAAATTTCTCAACATGCATTTGCTTGATGCCACATATATTCAGCCAGGGCCACTTCAACGCCGAATATATCCCCGCTTAAAATAATTTCTTCTAAACCTGAAATAAAATGCTTCCCCTTAATTTCGAACACGAAAACCTTTTAGTAAAGGTCCGATAATGAATCGCAGAGAGGATTTACCAGAAGATTTGCAAAATCACTTCACGAAAGCGGCATTAAAACGCTGTTTAGGTGACAAGAAAACGAGGAGAAAGTGCTATTCAGTGAGGGCAAACAGTGTACCATCCTGTAGTGATATAGTCAAGCTCCTTTAGACAAATCTCATGTTGTGTGTGGACGAGCCACATCCATTTGCTGAAAACCATGCTTTGAGTCGGAGGACAGCGTTGAATAAAACTAGGATCGAAATATGCTCCAAAGAGGGGATCATATTTTACAAGGAGGATTCTTTAAAGAAGACAGAACCAGTTTTGTTTGGTTGAAAAATAGTTCTATCCGTCTCACAAAATTATTAGCCTACAATTCTAACGCAAAATCGTTTAGTAATCCTGATGAAGCCTTTTGAAGCTGGCAATAAGGGCTGTTCCCAAAAAATGTTCACCTTGACTGCAAGTGCGTTTGAGGTACAGTAGACTGCTTTTAAGGCAAAGTGAAGTCATTTAATTCGGGCCATCCCTGCTTTATGCCAATCACAAGGGTGGATAGGGATTGTAGTGCGATGAACCCATTATTTGATGTGGTTTTTATGACTTTAGTTAGCAAAATCAAGTCGAGAACCACTTTTGAAATTACTGCACAGCAGTTGCACAAGGGGGACCTTACTTGCTACCACGAGCCACACTGAAGTTGATCTTATAGGACAGAAAAATGGCTAAACTAAGCTAATCATTTTGATTAGAGCAAAGTGTCCATGCGTACGAATTGCGCAGTGATTTAATAAAGCACAAAAACATCAGTAATGAAGTGATGAATAGGCGAATTGTCGCGATTCTGAGGAATGTGATCAGTACAACGACAAAATGCCTCGCAGGTTGAGACTGAGTGACTACTACTGGAATGGGGACTTTTGAGTGTTCAAATTAGGCATGCATCGGGTAACATTTGACCTAAATGGTCACGCAGTCGGGGTCATGCGTCATTCTCGATTGGATTTACGACAACACTCTAATTAGCTGAAAATTTTACAATGAACTGGCGCCTTCGCTTCAATTCCAATGCGCTTTCACTACCTCTGAACGTGAAGCTATGAGTATCAGCGCCTGAGTTCAAAGTTGTGGCAACACTGATTTTCACTCGCATCAGACAAAGGCAACACAAGCGCATCACGTTCACTTGAACTTTGCATTGCGTCTTGAATTGCAACAATCTCGTGACAGTTTTGAAAGACAACCCATAGACAATTGGGCTCGCCATGGTGCTGAACTTTGCAGGGTGCTTGTATTATTGCCATCAATGGTCGCTTAAATCTGAAATCGTTCCTTTGTTTTATTGCTCATGTCAATGAGTTTTAACTATGTTTTAAAAAAGGTTTCACTAACTAGGAATAGCTCATTCAACTAACAAATATAAGGCACTAGTCGCTGTTGTTTACGTGATCAGTCTTAGGCCATTATAGCGTCTAACAGCTGGTCACAGCGTGGAGGGATACGGCAGCCAGGAAGGCGCAGTATCTGTGATCGCTTAGTACTAGCTCGACTGCTGGTTCAACTCTCCTCCAATCAAATTTTCGTTCCATATTTTTCGCATTACACATATGCACGTCTTTATGAGAAGGTCAAGATCTGAAACATGATTCTATCCATTTTTCCTGTCTGTTAAGCACCAAAAATATGCGATAATAGTTACTTTTCATTAGAAAACTTCATAATTGATTATAGAGAGTAAATGGAGCATCTGGTCGCATACGGCGGTCGGGAACCACATGATTGAAGTTGATCTCAACGAATGACAGAAAGCAAATGTCGAAGGAAGGTAACATCTTTGGCGTCTGAGCGGTGGATTCAAAAGAATGACATGAGGGCTTGCTCTCAATTAAATCCCATGGTTTGACCTCCAAGAGTCGTGGTTTTCTTCACCAGTCATTCTGTCAACTTCGATTGGCACTAAAGCTAAATGTGAAGTAAAAGAAGGAAGCGAGTTAGTTAAATAGACATTTTGTGCCTTGAAAGATGAGGCAGATCAGAAGACGATGCCTTCGGTGGCTAATGGAGGCTCCGGTAAGTGTGCGTTTGTTTATGTTAGACTCACATTATAGCAGCAGAAATGCAGATGAAATTCTTGACTAAAAATTTCCTTCATGGTTAATGAGGGAGCATAATCATACGTGAGAAACTTACGGTTCCTCAGTATCGCAAAATGAACTCGAGTTCCACCCATTACTACAAGCAGAGGTGTATATCTTGGTGTACCAAGCCACTGTAGACTATTGGGTCAATTAATGCAATGCCACAGTGTCTACGGAGCGATACGCATTCGTATACACCTTGCGAGAACCGGGAGAGGATAGAAGATTCCCCAAACTTACTGATTTTCCTCGCACGAAGCACTTATGTAAAAAACCAAAGATCGCAAACATAGTATGCTTAATGCTAGCGGATAAATAAAGCAGTGGCCATCACCGTGCGCATGGCATCAACTGATTACGCACCCCTTCGACGAGGGGTACGCATGAGGAGTTGAGGCGAACGATTGAGCAGTTCATGATGTCCGATTGTGACATGCTGGCAAAGGCGACCCCAGCATTACCACTGAGTACATCACAAAAACTTGTAACTTTTGCTTTTGCAGAACTTGCTATCTCTAATTACACATGCATGCCTAGGAGTAAAATTACATGAGAGAAATTACATTGCCATGTTAACCCTATCGTGGTTACAAGTTCGATTTCTCACAGTTTATTCATCCACACTCTTCTATGCTTAACCTTACTCGCTTCGATTCATTTGCTGCCTTCTTACGCATTTTTCGATTCCATATATCCCGTGCACATGGCGTCGCCTCGGATTGCACCACCTTTCATCTTTGCATGTGCGCGTGACTCGCACCCTCGCTTGGACGTTTTTCATCCCATGAGGAAGGGACTTCTGAAATGTAGTTATTTTATAATTTTATTCAAATGCGGTCGTGAATTGTACCAGCGATTGTTCCCTGTTTCGCTAACTTCCAAAATCTAGATATTTCATGTTCAGGATTTATGTATAAAATCTTGCCAAGTTCCTAAACAAATACACAAGCGTATGTACATTGATGAAACAATTAGTGTTGCAAGAGCAATCACTTCGGGTACAACTTCACACCCCATCGCCTCATTCCCATCACCTTTTTCAAGAAATACTTACCAATGAGAAGTATTGAGCGATGTAAGTGAAGTAATTGAAATAGTGGGCCCATTAAAGAATGGCTTTACAATGTGCATCAGCAGAAGCCTAAATGGGGTTGTGGATGTCTAAAAGCAAATTTGAGGGTGCGTCTTGCACCGCTTACAGCATTACAGGCAGCCTATGCTTTGCACATGCAAATGCTCCGATTTCAGGTACCTGATCCATCATTTCTTAGGTTTTTCGTAAACTGCATTGAGGATCACCAACTTATTGGTATATGACGGTAAAAATAATTTCCTCCTTGCATTGTAGCCGTTAGAATTTTTGAGAAGCACTGGAGGCATTTATTAGGTAACCACCAAATCTGGAGCCGAGCAGTGACACGCGCATGTAGCAAGTGCATTTCGGTCCACCGCATTCAATTTGTCTCCATTATATATGTCGGGTTTCATAGCAGCAGGATAAACAAAAAGACATTTCTAAAGATTTCATTTCAAAATAAAAGCAAAACAAGTAAATAGACATCAATATCCGACATGGTCCGAAGAACGTTGGGTAAACTAGAGGTCCTAACAAATACAAAAGAAAGAGATTTCAAGTAAAAGTAGCATCAGGAACAGCGGAGACAGCAGCAGGAGGTATAGGTGGAGGAGATTGTTGACGCCTCTCAATTGCAACAACCAACGTGGCAGTAAAGACAGTGACAGAGAGATTGGGAGACACCTAGAGAATTGGAGATAGAGTGAGACAGGTAGAGTGGATAAGTGGGTTTGTGGGTGGTTGTGTGGGTGGAAGTGTGTGTGTGTGTGTGGGTGTGTGTGTGGGAGAGGGAGTGAGAGTAGGTAAAGTGATGGGTCGAATGAAGGGTGTGTGCAGGGGGTAGAGGCATATAGATGATAGAAGGAAAAGAGAGAGGAGGGTGGAGTGAGAGAGCATGGCGCGTTAGCAACAGCACTGAGGAATGTCTGTCAGTGTTGTTGGTTAGCGCCACACTCGCTCACTCAATTCACTAATGCTACACTGCTCACGTCTCATCACCAGTTGTGGAGGATGCTTTGGAGCACACTGTGCGCAAGCGCACTACTGCCAGTACCAGTAGCCGTAGCTGCAGCTGTAGCAGCAGCAGCAGATGCAACAGCAGGAGGTGTATGTGGAGGAGAATGTTGGCGCTTCTCAATTGCAACAACCAACATGGCAGCGGAGACAGCGGCAGAGAGATTGGTAGACATCTAGAGAAGTGGAGATAGAGTAAACACGTAGAGTAGGTAAGTGGGTGGGTTGGTGGGTGTGTGGGTAGATGTGAGTGTGGGAGAGGGGATGAGAGTGGGAGAGTGAGGAGTTGAATGAAGGGTGTAGAGGCATATAGATGATAGAAGGAAAAGAGAGAGGAGTGTGGTGTGAGAGAGCATGGCGCGTTAGCAACAGCACTGAGGAATGTCTGTCAGTGTTGTTGGTTAGCGCCACACTCGCTCACTCACTTCACTAATGCTGCACTGCTCACGTCTCGTCTCCAGTTGTGGATGATTTTTTTGGCGGAACAAATGTTTGGATCAATGCTCTCTCCCTTGTCGATGCCATGGCACTGCATTCTCTCTTCGTTCTTTTCATCCTCCGTAATAAAATGTTATAGTCCTGCTATTCTTTATATACTTTTGTCTCTCCGATTCTATTGGTCTTTCCTTGACCTCTTTCATTTTAAATCTGTTTTATTGGTTGACCTCAATGCCTGTCCCTACATCCCACCCCTTATTGTGTTATTTATCGGATTTTACATTGCTACTCGCGCCTTTCTTTGCTGATTTTTTTTAATTTTTTTAGGATTTCTTCCTATGTTTGCAATTTTTTGTATTAAATTTGTTATCAAACCTTCCTCTCTGACGCTTTTAATCCTCAGTTTTTAATGATAGGCTTCGTTACTTTACACTAGATCGGCATTAACGTCACGCTCTCTGCATACCCTGACGTCATTGTTTGCATCACTGGTGTCCACTTCTTCTCAATTGCCCTCTCTTCTTATTTTGCCTTGTCCCTGTTTTTTCCCAACCATGCCCTACAATCTTCCAGTCATCCCTCTAGTTAGGCAATATGTATGCGAATGCGCTTTCACTAAGTAGGCACTCTGGCACCGCACTGATTTTCACTGACATATACATCGCAGCTTGTGGTAATGGATGGAAATCTATTTCATGTTGTGGTACCGACGAATTGTAAGGTCCTCCCGCATAATCATGCTCCCTCATCAAATATTCAGAGAATTTTTAGTCTGAATTTTTCACCTGCATCTCCACTGATTTTGGTTGTGTCCAAAATGAAAATACGCACAGTTATCAGTGTGTCCATTGGTCACCAAAGACAGTATCTTCTGAGTTGACTCATCTTTTAATGCGTCACAACATCCTGTGGGACACGAAATATACATTTACCCAGTTTGCTTCTTTCTTTTACTTCATATTTAGCTTAAGTGCCATCTAGATTTGATGCAATGACTGGTGAAGAAAACCATGGCACTCGGGGGTCAATCAATGACATTTAGCCACGGGTTTGGTAACAGGTGATTAACTGGTATGGATCCACTTAAAGCAAGTCCTCACACCATTCTTCTGAGTTTACCACTCCGATTCCAAACACGCCAACTTCTTTCAAAATTCGCTTTACGTCATTCGTTGAGATTAACTTCAACCATGTGGTTTTAAACCACTGCATGAGATCCGATGCTTAGTCTACTCTCTGCAATCAATTGCAAGACATTTTAATAAAGAGCAATTATGGTCTAGCATTTTCGATACGTAATCCACAGGCGAAAGGGATAGAATCATGTGCCATATCTCGACTTCCTCATAAAGAAGTACATACGTGTAATGTGAAAATATGTGATCGGAGGGTGTTGAAAGAGAAGTCTGGCTATTACTAAGCCATCAGAGGTAGCCCGCCACCCTTCTAGCTGTCGCGACCCCATCACGCTATGACCAGCTGTTAGGCGTTACAATGGCGTAGGACTGAGCATGCAAACAACAGTGACTAATGCCTTGCAGTAACTCTGGCAGTGGTTTTAGACTTGACTTGGATAACTTAGGCATAAAGCATTACTCTGCAATTCTCATCCATCCTTGTGATTAGCAAAGTGTAGGGGTGGTCCGAGGCAACTGACTTCAGCTTCCAGTAAAAATGGTCCACTGTACCTCAAACGCACCTGCAGTCAAGTATCACGTTTTTGGAATCAGCTTTTATTGCCAGCTTTCAAAAGCTTCTTTGGGAGCTTTGTGAGGCACTCACGGTTCTATTTTTCACCCAACTAAGCTGTTTCTGTCTTCTTGACAGGATCCTTCTTGTAAACTACAAATATACCTTCTTGGTATACTTTGATCCTAGTCCTATTCAGCGTTGCCTTTCGGCTCAAAACAGGGCTTCCAATAAATGGGTGTGGGTCGTTCAAGTGTACTGTAAAATTTATTCAAATGGGCTCGCCTTTATCGCCATAGGATGGTGCACTTCTGGTCCTCACTGAAATGTACTTCCTCTTTGTTTTCTTGTCGCCTAAACGGCCTTTTAAGACCGTTTTTGTAAATTTTTGCAAACCTGCTGGTAGTTTTTCTCCTTCATTCTTTAACGAGCCCACATATATTGGAGGGCTTTGACATTTGAAGCATGGAAAATTAAGTCAGTCGAGGTTTAGCAGAAATTGTCTTACACGCAAATAAATTCGGTGTTGGAGCAGACATAATTGTAGTTAGGTGGCAAAAAACAAATGCACATTGAGATATCTGCATTTTTCTTCATAGAACCTGCGCTTTTCTTTTGACGTTCACTCGATCATGATGACAGACCCGTACTAGACCATTCTCATCGGCGCTGCAATCAACCTCCCATCCCTTCTCCCCGTGTACTGCATTGCAGCTCCCAGTCTCGCGTGACTTACGATGTCACCAGGAGTAGTGCGAGCTCTTCACCAACCCATTCACCCATTCGGATAGATCTAATAGCACTAGAAGCATTGATTGCCAGACGGTTTGATATCACTCACTTCGTCTGTTCTATTTTTGCTTACTTTTTCCGCTGGGCAATTCACACCATGCTGCACCGTACCTCGTCTTTTTAGCAGTGGCACAAATGTATGCAATAGAATAAAAAGCGAAGCATGGTGTGGCCAGAGGGAAATCGAAACAGCAGCTGGACGACTATGAACAGAATAAGGGGACGCCTCCTGCCTATGAATGTCATGCTTCCAGCACGTGGCACGTATTATCCTCGCCGCAGAATCGCGTACAGCTGTTAAGCGATACAATGACGTCGGGTCAGGCGTCGGAATAGCATAGATTAAAGCTTCGGAGTTCGTCAGTGGGATCAGTTATTCCTAGCAAACATTCAGCAGTTCCAAGAGTAATTGCATTTACCACCGTCAATATAGTCGAGCAGCATTGAGATGTGCAAGGAAATGAAGACACAATTCGAGTAGGAAGACGAAGTGTATTTTATGAAGCAGCAGTCAAAATCTTGGCTACATTGCTCTCGAGAGTTTGTATTCTTGCAATTTTTATTGCTCATTGGTTGCCTTGTGCAAAATTTTGATAGCGAGTCCTATCTGAGCGCAATCTGCCTCCTGTAGACATGCGACTTGACAAAATTCTCAACCGCATACAATCCCATCACGTTTACAAATACAACCTAATGTGAATTAAGACACCAACAGCATGGGATCCCATGTCCATGCTCCACCGCTAGCCCAAACACACACAGTTGCTGAGGTTGGGAGGAAAAGTGAAAGGTTGCAATAGGCGTATACTGCAGTACAGCCCAGGCGAACGCTTGAGCAGTGCTGAATAGGGACCAATAATTAAAGGTTAGGTGGACTTTGAATTCTTGCCTCTTAGAGGATGTAAAAATGTTTTCAATCAATCCCCCTTTTTTCTAGTAGTTGTCCACATGGCATGAGATCGCCATTACTGCTTGCAGGAGGTTAGGGATCTCAGTTTTGAAATAACTTTTCCTTGACATAAACGCTCAAAAATGACGTATGATGCGTAGTTGGTAGCACAGCAAAAGCACGAGAAGGAAATTCGTGAAAAGGCCTCATTTTAAAGGCAACTCGCACGCACCTGTCTACTGCCACGCAACAAACTTGTTTTTATGGTGCAAATCTCGTATCATGTCACCACCCACCTCCATTTATTTCTTAGGTCTAAGCCGAGGAAGGAAGGACGGAAGCTACAAGTGCTTGGCAATCCACTAAGAGAGATTAAGAGATGCTCAACATGCTCTGATCAAATGGAGCCGATTGAAACGCAAGCCATGCTGCATTCTGGACTCTCAATCAAATGGATGTTACATCGTAGTAATAGCTCTATGGTATTTATTCACTTTAGTAGTTTAGTCGATCGTTACAAAGACATGCGGTTTCGAAGGAATCCTTGGAGCGACTACATTACCGTTGAAATACTACAAACTTCTTTGTCAACACCCTCTGCATAATGATGTCAGAACGGATAAGTGTGTGA